>SRMA01006061.1:3045-320888 GCA_007224835.1 Danionella cerebrum
TGGCAACATATTCAAGGTACACTTAAATATCGATTGCTTCATTGCAAATGTAGAATCCTTGTTGACACTGTGGTAAACCACAATGTTTCCAAAGCTTCATCTTGTGTTGGAAACTGAATATTGTATCTTCCATTTCTGAGCGCATGGTTACCTAGTGATGGTAATTAAAAGTACACAATGGGCATTTGTGTTATTCAAAATTAAGCAAAAATATATGAGGAATTGAACTCCTTAATGTGTTTATTTGAAGAATGTCAGAGTTCTGAGAAGTTTCAACCTATGATGGGCTTATCTTTCCTCTGGGGCCAGTTGAGCTCCTGAATGTGTTCATAGTTTTGACCAAAGAAATGCTTCATGTCTTTTTTTTCAGATTCTTGAAAGTTCTCAAACACTTTTAAGTGTTTTGAAAAAGGAAACAGGCAATCTGACCAAAGCCACCGAACCAAGAAGCAGCAAAGGTCACTGATTCAATCTCTCCAGTGTCTATTCTCTATCACGTGGATTCCTTCTTTTAATCACCACGCAACACCGGAACGTTCCTCGATAGATGTATAATTATGTTTTGATATGGAAAACTGTGTTTTATTTAAATGCTTTAAGAAATATGCAATAAAATTGTTTTTACTCAACTGTTCAAATCATTTTCCAAGACTCCATGTTCTTTATCTGTTTATTTATTGAATATTTCCTTTTGTTTAACATCGTTTTCCCTCTGAATGCATTCAGACCAAATGTATGTTCAATATTCACTTAATCCAAAGCCAGAAACCATAAATAAAATAAAAAAAGCAAGGTTAGACATACAGTACATGAAGCAGCAGTGATAAGCAGCTTGACTGACTAACAGGAGCTAATGAAAACTCTCTTAATGTTAGGGGGGGGGGGGTTGTTTTGTCTTCTATATTTGTAATTTCTTTGAAGCCTGAATGGACTTAACAAACCCTGAGTGAAACACACTGCAAGGTTCTGAGTCTTAGTGAAATATGGACTAACACAACTTCTGGATTACAATTTAAATCTTAATATAATCCCAAATCTTGGTTTGGTCCGTAATTTATTCATATCTTTGTTGGAAACTGAACAGATTGTTTTACAGAAACATCTGAATGTTCTTTGTATTTTCTAATAGTTTAAAAATATCTAATAGTTATCATTCAATGCAACATGGTTTATATGAATAAATACGACAATTTAGTGGTGTGGCACTTAAAGACGCACTATGTAATATTTCACCAGTTGAGGTCAATCTAAAATTGTTTCAGTGAATGCTAGTGCTGCAGATGCAACATAACGCAGCAGGTTAAATAAATGTACAAATCTTCTAAAACTTCAAATGTAGACACAAGTGCTTGAAATCCATCAGACAATGAGTTAAAATATTACATATTGTACCTTTTAAAGCTGCCAAGATTAGATTTCTTTAATATACTAAACGTTCTTACCGTAGTCTTACAGTTCACAATTATTAGAGTTTCAATCAAAAGCTGAAGAAAGCAGGCAATAACGATAAATCAGAAGGTAAAGTCAGCCAGTGAGTTTAAACAGATGTGTGCTCTGTTTAAAATAATGATACACAAGTTAATATAGTGATATTAACAGGGGATGGACCTTGAAACTGAAACTAATATATGCTAACATATTACCTATCGGTAAGCCTTGACCCTTAGTACATGTAGCCACTTAATACTCAACGATGACATAAAAGGGCACGTATATCAAGCTTTAGTCATGTTCTGGTCACAAAAGAAGTTTTCATCAGTAATAGGATGATCATAAGTGACATCAAGGATCAACTCAATTTATAAACAAAGTAAGAAATCATTCATTTTGACTTTTTAGCTTGGAGTGCTAACATGCTAATGTTAGCTTTTTTAGCTCTGACATTAAAAACTACCATAAAACAAAAGCAAACATTTTTGAATGCTAGTTTTGATGGCTAATTAAAGTAAAACGGGGAATACCAAGAATATTCTGTACTCCATATTTATATATTTAAAACGATATACCAAGGCATATTTATAGACTCGTGCCCCATGCACGACAGAAAAAAAACACCTTCTGTCCAAGGTCTTGTTAAAAACACATATAGCCATCAAATCTAAACACTCATTTAGCCAGTGTTTCAGTTTCATTGTCCAACCCCATAGTTTCCAGCTGTCAAAAATGTCTTGTGTCAGTGCAAAACAAAGCAAAGAGGATGAGTGCAAATGAATAACAGAAGCATATGATGGCAGTCCTCAAAATAAACATGAAGCTGAATGTCCATGAAGCACCAGGGTGCAGCTGCGCGCCCTTGTGCAATAGAGAACAAAGCTGTGTGAAGATAAACGTGATGAGAATCCTTCAATCCACTCGTCAATACTGCTACAAAAGGCTGAGGGGACAAGATGCAGTGGTATAACACACAGAAGTCAGTTGGCATTGTGTGTGGAGTGTAGTCCACACATACTGTACATATAGTCCATGCATAGAGCGAGCTCACTCACACTCCTAAAACGTTTCTATGTCTAAAACTGACAGCTCCCACTTGTACAGTAAAATTTGAAACATGACTATGTTGGTAAAGCCAGGATTAAAGGCGTCAATTCTCCACCAAATTACAGATTCTGTCACCATTTGGTTGAAGAAAATGGGTTGCTACTGACATTTTCAATGCTAAAACAGAAAGGATGGATACATGGAGCGAAATGTTGACAGAATTGCAGTATTGTGAGAGAACAGTCACCGTAAAATGGTAAACAGAAACATGGAGGTTGGCGCAATTTCTCGTCGTTTGATCTATTCCCAGATTAGATTTCACCCTGAAGACACAGGAAACTATACCCAGATACATTCAGTTTTGTCTATCTGTATATTCAACAAACATTTGAGGTAATTAAACATAACTTAGTGAGAGGAAATCAAGAAAAAGTAATTAATTGAACAATAAACAACATACTTTGCAATGTAGTAATTGTATTAATAATAACAACGTAATTGTAACTTCTTAAATTAAGGATGAAATGTAATCTGAGAATGTCTTCGCGAGACTTGAGTGCTGTTTATCTTTCAGATTTCAGTGTTTTGAACAGATGGAGGCTGCATTCCAGTCCAGTTTTGGACATCTTCAAACACACCCGATTGCAGTAAATAAAGGTCTTCTTGTTTTGACAAAGTACTTTTACTCTAAACCCTTGGACTTTGAGTGGAGTTCATACTCTTGGCACAGGGCGTGTCGTCAGCCAATGACTGGTGCTAAAGAAAATAGTTTTTTTTTTTTTTTGTCTGATATGATGATTTCATCACCTTTAGATACTATACAGTTTGCAAAACAACGGTTGGTGAGCTGATAAATATTTAAAAATGCAGTATGTGGGCTAAAAGTAGCCAGAACGTCTGCTACGAAGTTTTGAAGTGCATGCAATAAATACTGATCCATCCCATGAGGCACTGCTAGACAGTTAAGTGATGCTGGCAACATGGTAAATGAAATGTACCCACCTTGATTCATACGTTCTGATTCAAATGTAGCACCAGCGACTCTAATTCGGACAACAGTTAAAGGGCTTAGGGTGTTTCATTTCAATGACTTCAAACATATCTACCATTAAAGGCAAGGTAGGCGGTTTCTGGAAGCCAATACCAAGAACAGAATCCGTATAAGGATATCTTATATAAACCTCTCAAACCACGTTGAAATCCGAATGGTGATCAAATCTAGACGACTAAAGTTTGTGCATAAACTTGTTGAAGTCGTGTTTAAAAATATTTTGTATAAGTAATAGTATGGTTGCCAAGGTAGTCTCTGACATCATACAAAGTCCCCCATGCCAACATGAGTAGTATAAACCAACCCCTATCATTCTACCATTTCTTTAGCTTATACCAAACTGGTTGTTATGGTAAATTGTCAGGTTGCTATGGAGGGGTCAGTGATATAATATGATTTTTTGGTCATTTTTATTTAAAATGCATATTTATTTAATATGACCAAAACAAGCCTGTTCCTACACCAAAAGGATAAAATATGCATGCCCAGGGGTTATACAAATGCTCTGGCATCTAAGAGGGCATAAGGAAAACGAATGGTCCCAGTGGCCTGTGTCTTTTGGAAAGTTAGTATAATAATACACCCGTCCACTGGTTTCATCTTTTTTATATCTCACCTCAACCACATTCAAACATGCCCATCTCGCCACCTTATAGACCTTTCTGTGGGGCACCTTTTTGCAGATGCTGTACGTGGCTGATGCCGTAAGCGCCCGAGAAATATGTAGGGAAACAATAAGGTAACGCCTTTTTTTTTTTGTTAAACTGCTTTCGATTCGCTTGTAACATCTACATTCATTTTGTCCGTAACCGCAATAACTAATATATTAATGTTGACTTGTGGAATAAAGTAAATCATAAAACAGACCTTGATATTTTCCAGAGGCCGTACCCCTGTAAATTGGGTTTAGCGACTCTCTTGCACACGCCCCTAGCTGTTGATTGGCTACTTTCCCAAAAGACTTTGTAGACTTGTCAAAAAATGGCCCACCTTGCTTTTAATGTTCCCTTGTAATGATATGATATTTTAAATCCAACAAGAGGGGGTAGTATTTTGGACTGGAATGCAGCTAAGTGAACACTAGCAGCGTCTCTGGCGCCTACCATAACAGAGCACACATTTACGTAGAAGAAAGCAATGAAACTTGTCTGTCAGGGACTACACATACCTACACAGGCACATACAAAAGAACTAATATTGTGGCACCCTTTCACCAATCACGCATCTCTTATAGTCTCGAAGTTCATTTTTTGCTTAAGACTTTTATCATCCTCTTCCCGCAGTCTTGAAACACAATCACTCAAATTCCTGTTTTATATCACGGACAGTCTTTCCCTCTTTTAGAAATTTGGTCACTTTCATGAGGTGAGTGAAATTCAAGAGTGGAAGCCGCTGCTTGAGCTTTTTCCACATTAAGAGACTGTCACAATCACGGATCGGTGGCAACAGGAAGTGGAATGTCAGGATCTGGACAGTGGATGGCCTCCAGACGCACAGCGTGGAATGTTCGGGATGTATTATGTGCTTGGTGTTTCTGGAAGTGGTTTCTGTGTATCCGGACAGGCAACGTTTGGTCCCGTGTGTTCCAGCGTTCAGGAGCATCAGAAGTAGAGCGCTGGTTCACTGCTGAAGTCTGACAGAGATGAGCTGTCCGCTGGCGTGAGCTGGAACATCAAGAACAGACTCAGTGATTTGCTCAGTAAATAATGTGGGAAAACAACAGGTGAGCAGAGTATGTCTATGTTCATAGTATGGTTTTACTGAATATAGACATACTCTGCTCACATCTTGTGTTGGGTCGAAGTGTCCAGATCACTAAAGCATGAATGTCAGGAGCGTGTTTAGAGAACATAACCATTCACTTGAACACTTTAGAGGTGGCTTCCATGACATCACCCATAGGTTTCTGAGTACAAATGAACTATCGCTAACTCTGCACCTTTTGGAATTGCTACCTAAGGCATGTTTAGACCTATTTTGGAGATAAAAGAACCAAATTTAATCAAGGACAACATAAATGGGGCATAAATATACAATACATAGAGCTTCATTGTTGTAACAGTGGACAGAAATAAATGTGAAATGTGGGTTACCAGTTAAAGTTCAATGGAAAAGACGCAGTGAAAACACCCAGGATAATATTTCAGACCACAGCATCAGATTTCATTCATTTGTTGTTAATAGTTCAACAAATTAAATCCATAAAGAGACAGATCGATTCAATAACCATAAACGATACTACCCTTTGAACACACTGACATAATGAAACAGCTTTCATTTTGTCTGCAGATAATAAGGAGCCACCGTTAGCATGAGCTGCACACAGCTAAAGCAACAGTCCATTTTTATAGTGTTCCTCGGCAAAAGAAATGACGAATTTTCAGTCTTTGGACAATTTTATGGTACATTACACAAGCGCTCTTGTTTTTTCAATTCATACACATATGGTGTTTATACAGTACTTTGCAAAAGCTTTAGGTTGGTGTGAAAAATGCTGTAAAGAAATAATCTTTTCAGAAATTACGTTTTTTATTTGTTTAGTTTTTTTTATCAATGAACAAAATGCAGTGAACGAACAATCTAAATAAAATTTATAAACTGTGTGACCAAACAGCAGAACAAAGACGGAAATTTTTAGAACAAAGCACCCGCTGCCACTTTTTTTACATCCAAATTCATATATTTTGTTTGAGTTGCTTCCAACAATTCCACGAAGATCACTTCTGGTCAGAAATCTCAGAATAGTAGGTGGGTGGACCTAGGTCCAAATGCTTTCAGCTAGTTCTGTGCTGATTAAATTGCAGATTTGATTTTCGAGGGAATCTTCAACCTTGCTTAAATTTGTTGCCTACTGAGTCATCGAAAAGCTCACGCATATGTCCTCTCTATTCTGGTGACATCACACATCATGTGATGCAAAACTGCAGATCAAAGTTCCTCACAGTTGCACTTTCTGTCTGAGCTCAACCACACAGGCGAAAATTTACCCTTTGCATTGTCAGATGTGATCCCATTCAAGTCAGGGGAATTGTTTTATAAGCCTCCTACAGAGCTGTTTCTGTTTCAGTTAATTTCACAATGATTTTAATTAACTGTTTGGTATAAATTGTTGGTGATGCACCTTACTAAAATCCTACACAATTCTTGATAGTGCAAGTATTCCTTTAAGAAATGATGGTTGTTTTGTCCTGGCCCGTGGTGTAGTGGACGGTGCGCAGGACATGTACGCGCGGTTGCGCAGGGCGATGCAGGTTTGAGTCCCGAGCCTGTTGTCTTTCCCATCCCACCCCATTCTCTCCCTACCTATCTTCCTGTCTCCCTCTACTGTCCTGTCTGTTCAAAAAATGAAAAACCAATAAAAATATATAAAAAAATAAAGAAATGATGGTGGTTTTAAGGCGAAAGGTGGTCCTGCCATCCACATAATTTATGCACTGATTCACTGAACTGCTTCACTGAAGAGTCCAATGCACTTTGGGGGTACACCCTCAACAAATATCAATTTCAATTGATTTCAATTTTTGCTTTTTGTATGATAAATAATATTTCTGAAAACATTCTTTATTTAGAAACATAAATCATTCTTTCCCACAAACCACCAACACTAGATGCTAAACGAGAGGTGAACCCAGTACTTACACACCGCCTGCATGCTCATCAATCTCTACTGCAAATATTGATTCAAATAACATGTTTATTGAACAAAAGTAGAGGAATTTGTGCTTGTGGTCATTCACTATTAAACTTGTTTAAAGAGCGTGTTTCTGCTGTTTCTCACCATGAGCTCTTCTGACGCGTGCGATGCCTCTTCTCTCGGGTGACTGGCCTCCTCACGCTTGTGTTCCTGCCAGGCGTTGAACTCCACAGAGTGTTTGGGGGTGTAAGAGGACAGATCTAAGGAAAGATACAGAGAAACAGTTCATTCAGTTTTTCTTCTTTTGTTTCTAGATTTTCTACAGCCTTTATTATTAAAAAATAAGACAGGAAGTGCGAGAATGTGGTGGGATGGAATCCTATGCATGAGTAGAAATCTTAAAAGGGATAATGGGGGTCTGCTGGTGTCTATCCCAGTTATCCTGATATTAAAGCCAGGGGAATCTGGGTTGAAGATGAAATGTTTGCATTGAATAAAAGTTTACCCTCAGTTTCTACGTGCCAATCGTTGAAAGACACTAAAGACACTCCCCTTACTGAACAGTAGGTGGCAACATAGTTCAAAAATTGAGCTATTTGAATAAAATGCACCCGTTAACTGTTTTTGAACAAGTGAATCACTTTTCTGTAAGCATCCACCATGGAGGAGGTTTATACACGTTTTGTGGGTAAGAAAAGCAAAGCACCTGGTTTTACAACCATATATCATTTGTGATGCATAATCAGTATCATTTAATAATTGGGACGTTTCCTGTGCTCTTTTGAGGTCTTCCTTCTCAGCAAGTCTGCATAGACCCTTGGCACTGGAGTATACAGCAAGTTAAAATCTTTCATTTAAAAACTCATCTATTGCTTGGCTTTATGGACCATAGTTTGTGCGGTCATGTTGGAACAGGAACAAACTGATCCTTGAAGGCATTTAATGTCTGTGGCGTGTAATTGTCAAAAATGTGGCATTCGGATAGGGCTGTGCAGTATACCATTTCATACCGATTTCATCCATTTTTCATGTACCCCAAAACCAGTGAGTGTGTGCGTACAAATCGGCAGTAACACAGAAGTTTGAGAGGGGGAATGTTTTGCAGAGGTACCAAACACACTGCATGCGGCAACATGAGATCGGTGAAATATGGGGGTACTATTGGGTCAGGTAGATAAATAATATGGCTGGGTATTGAGACTAATTCAGCAATTCAATTCTTATTTTTCTAGGTTTCAATTCGATTCAATTTCAATTCGATTCGATATCGATTAACTATATTTAAGTTTTGATCCATATTTTGATATAAATGCTGATTTATTACTTAAGTTTATTCCTGAAATACACATCCACATTAATTTTAGGGTGCACACAGTTGTTTATCTTAAACGACTTTTATTTTAATGAGAGTTGAATATTCATATCCTCTTACGTGAAGCACATGCATTCAGAATCGGTTCAGGGATTTCCCAAAACGATATTTTTGCGTTAAACTGAAGATCGATTAAAATCTATATTTTTTTATCTAGCCCTAATAAATAATATGTTTATGATCTACAAATAAATGTGAAGGGATGCAAAGAAATAAATCCGTTATACATATACATTTATAAATTAAAAAACGATCCACAAATATCTTATCAAAAGTCACAAATTCCTTTTGATTTATTTGTGGATATGTTATCTCTTCAGTATTTGTGAACATCGACCTGTGAGTTGTGTGTCTTGCCTCAAATTAATAGCAATAGCAAGAGATAGCTCTGCCCACTGCCTGGCAATCTACTGCCAATCTTCCCATCCAATCACGTCATGCTTAAAGGCGGGAAGAAAGAAGTTCCAAAAAAAGAAGATGGCGGATCAACAGGAGAGAGAGGTTTTGAAGTAGCTAGCATTTTACAGTTTTTGTTTGCAATGATCTCGTACCTGCCCCTAAGCATGATGTGATTGGATGGGAAGAACGGCAGTCCTTTGGAATTTGATTGGTTTTCCAGGCAGTGGGTGGAGCTCGCCTGTTTGTGGCTCTCTTGGCTTTTTTGAAGGCAAAGGGAGGTCAAGCCAAATATTGGTTTGATTTAGTTTTCTTTTGGCCGTTCACTGCATTTTGTTCACCAATCAAAAAAACACTTCCATTATTTTTACAGCAGTTTTTCACACATGCCTAAAGCTTTTGCACAGAAGTTTGTTTTTTGTCAGATTAAAACACAGCAGTGCCCTCAGCGGCTCTCATGATGACTAAGAGATGCTTGGGCTCTCAGTACCAAACATCTGGGCCTCATGTCATAAAAATATCATGTTCCCTGATGCATTTCCTGTTGAGCCAATGCCTGGTTTCAGTGGCTTCCTGGCATTCATAGCACTTCCTGCAGATCTCACCCGTGCTGCTGGAGTGAACGGGTGAGCTGGTGTAGCTGGCACGAGGGATCCTGATCCTCGCTGGACTCATCTTTCCGTCTTCTTCCTGTCCTCCTCTGTCCTCTAGCTCCTCCTCATCCTCTGTGCTGTCCCAGGTACTATTTTCCGATGGGTACTCGAAGGTGCTCTGCAAACTCGACTCGTTGAAGGAGATGTTTAACTGTGGGGGTAATCAAAGGGAAATTTGTTAGCCTCAACACAATCTTAAAACAGATCAATCAATACCTTTTGAATCAATGCAGATGGATGAATACAATTGTTTAAAGAGAAAGTTGACCAAAATAATTAATAACTCATATATAAAACAAGGTTTACCAATGACTTTGGGTCTTTTGCTGAAGCCCAAAACAGTTAAACTTACACTACCCACTTTGGGGTCTTACTTTGTGTCGTGTACACATGGTGGGGGTCTCAGGGGTATATAGACCGGTTTCGAGGTAATACAGCAATAAAATGTTTCCACATTTCTACACACTGCGTAATCTTCAGGGAAAGCTGGTGGTGTGTTAGTTTCTGTTTTAGTGTGATTTATGCAAACACTAACACGTGTTTATAGAGTGAACATACAGCTGTGTTGTAAGGAGTCATGTTTAGTAAGTTGGAAAAAAGACATCCTTTGTAAACTTGAGTAAATCTGTTTGTGCAAGTTATTGCTCAGCTGTGATGTAGTGAAGGAGCAAGGTGCCATGTGATGAAGGAATAAAATTAATATAATATAAATTAATAAAGAAATACTTGTCTAATGTGGTTTCCCCCCACCCTATTTTTTCCTAATCACGTGGTTTCCATTTAGTAGGATGTGCTTGAGATAGCAGTACCAGATATCACAAATAGAAATTTTGTGATATTTCTTGTATTTCCAGAGTGGTGTTAGTTACCCTGTATGACTTGATTGAGTGTAGAAAGGACAGGAATAGACGTTGGAACTACATTACACCAAATTACTTTTACTTTTGATACTTAAGTACGTCTGAGGTCAAGTACTTTTTATACACTAGGTATCTCAACTTTTACTCAAGTACATGGTCATTGCGTTCGATAAACGCAATGAATTCAGTCCATAGCCTTTTCTAATGCTGAGAAACATTAAAGGTGTTTTAGCTCATAGTTGGGATTTATTGACAAACTGGTTACCATTGTTTGCTCTATTATTCCTCTAGGAGGTGTTGTACAAGCTTATGGTGCCACCTCCAAATTGAAGTTACATAAAAGAGCTGACAAAGAGTACACTGGGTGTGTAGTTAAATCTGTTCTTTTTGTTAAAAATGCACAAATACAAACACACACCTGAGGGATTAACGCATAACATGCTGTACTTCCTGAATGCAAAAAAGCACCTCAAGAAACTTTACTCCTTTTATTGTTTAACACTTTATAACCTGTTAGAATGTGGTTAAAGTTCTGATGTCCACAGTAGATGCTAGATGCAGTGTAGTTTCATTTCACCAAAAGACACATTTGTTTGTTTATTTGTTTTAAATCATTTGCTGATCCTTCTAAATCATTGATGTACTGTATATGGCTACATATAGGACTTTGTAGGGGTGTCCCCATCCATAGTAGTATATTTTCAGCCCTAGAGGGCAGGGGTAAGGGACGAGCTAAGGGGAAAGAGTAAGAGGATGGGATAAGTGAGACAAATGGATGGATTTTTTTTTAAGGACAAATGCTTGATCACATTTTATGCCAATTTTAAATCACTTTTTAGATTATTTTTGTGCTAAAATATTCATGGATTGCTCCAGTAATAACTGATGAATGTCTTTAAGATCCACATAATTATCAGCATAAAGACTAGTATGTTGTTGGCCGTCACTGAGCTCCTGTTACAGCTGGAATTTGTTTTTTGTAGGTTTGCCTAATCCTACATGGAAATAAGTTCCTACAGCAGTGAGCACAGAGCGTCTGTGGACTTCTCGAAAAAGACACTGTAAAGTAATCGAACGTAAAACGCATACTCTGATCAATTCAAGTTGAACATTAGGAAACTGTTAATGAAAAAGAAAAAAACTTTATGTGAGTTATGAACTTGTGGATTTAACATCAAGTTAAGTTAAACCGCTAAGTTCAATGAGTAGCATAGTAGGAGAACAGAAATAAGCTGTTTTCCGATGGTTAACACTAATCATAAAGAGGTCTCCTTCCCAAAACAACAAGGTTGGGTCAAAAGAACAATGCTGTGGGGATGTTTCAGGGCATTTGGTTCTTTGAATCTTTGAAACTGAAAATAAGTTTCGGAATTTTTAGAAGTTTTTGGAAAAACAACCTTGAACAAAATCCAAGAAAACTTAGTTTGGGTCCAAATGAGTAAAGTAAGTGTACTCCACTGGCCTGCAAAAAGCCCAGACATAAATCCAATAGAAAATATGACCAACAAATCAGGAGGGATCTGCCAAAAGCTTAAGATTTGTTGAAAACTAAAGCCATTAACTGAATTCTGTAATCAAGCAAAACAGATTCACAATAGACTTAAATCAGAAGTTTAATAATTATTTTCATAGAGGTCGACACCCTTTATACTTTGGCAGTGAGTTGGCAGAAAGACACGGGGTGGAGATCACGGGATCAGGAATCAAATTTGTGTCACCTAGCACACCCACACTTTCCATATGTGTCCAGCCCGAAGTCCAGTATACCAGTGATCACCAACCTCGGATCCGTGCACCGGTACACAGTAAAATCCTCAGAGTTAAATTAACTCTACTCAGAGTGCATTTGGTCCCACTCTATATAGAGTTAAACCAACTCTGAATGAGAGTTATTTAAATAAGTCTATTTGAACTAAACAGTCCATATTTGTCTGTTTTTACTCTTTCTGGAGTGGACTTGGTCCCTCTCTGAATAGTTAATATTTAGTTTGCATTTTCCATGCAGATTTGGAAAAACATGAAGAAAATATATTATTAAATTACTCTTTCTCAGAGTCGGTTTAACTCTATATAGAGTGGGACCAAATATACTCAGACTAGAGTTAATTTAACTAATTTGGGATTTTACTGTGTACCCATAAGAGGTCCATGAAAAAAAATGCCTGCATTGAAGCGATCCGCCATGTGAAAAAGGTTGGGGAACACTGCATTATATCACAGAACTGGAGAGTTCTCTTTCCATTTGTATTACAAAGACTACCATCGTCCTGAATAAACTTGTCTTATCATGTTAGACATGATCACTCTGGAAATACAAAATATAATTTCAAAGGGGAGCTAATAATATCATTTTTTCACTGGTAATGAGTAGAATAAATGTGCGAAAATACTGTGCTAGATAAACAACAGTAATACCCCAATTCAGTGGATGGTCTGCCTAACCTTCTGGTACTCACTTTTTAAAAGATGAAAGACATCACCCACACTGATCTAAAGTACTCCATGGAACGTGAAATATGTCATTACTAGTGTCAGTATGAATGACAAAAAGACTCCACCAGATCTACAGGACTCAAACGCTCTTAACTCAAACTGATCCCTGGCAGTAAGAGGCAAAGTTTCCAGAATGGAGTACTTTGCTCATTCTTGGCTCACGCCGACACATTTCCTGATTCTTCAGACAGCATCAACACATGGTTCAATCTGAACACACACGTATGCGACCCAGACAGTTTAAGCCCTTTGCCACCCTATTTTGAGCTCTTCAGTGTAAGAATAATGTCAGATTCCACTAGGCAGATCAATCACTCTAAGGAAACATGTTTAGAGAATTCTGCAAAACGACCAGAAATATTTTGTTTATCACCTCAAAATGTTTGAGCTGATAAACTCTATATTTAAATATGATAACTTGTATTACTGCTTACTAAAAAGGTAGGATTTGTCAACCTCGGGGCAAAAGTTTTCCCTGGTTTTAAACATTCCTTGGAATTTGACTCATTTCTTTCCATTGCACCCAAGCATTTAACACTTGGAGTGCTTTTCATTGGTCTTTCCTGCACAGAGGTTTGCCATCTTTGCATTTTTAGTTCATTTCCTTCAGACGCAGCTTAATTTTCTCAGTTTTTTATAAGCTGCATTCATGTTTAGGCACCCTAACGACTAAAAAGCATCGCAACAATTACCCTTTGCTCACATTAAGAGGTTCTACACGTTCCCGCGCTGCAGTTTATTGTACACTGGGTCCTACACAGCAGACTACACCCCTACAACGTGAGAGCATGCTAGACTTGCAACTTAACAATATACAGGTCATTCTCAAAAAACTTGCATATTGTGATAAAGTTCATTATTTTCTGTAATGTCCTGATAAACATTAGACTTTCATATATTTTAGATTCATTTACACAAAACTGAAATAGTTCCAGCTTTTTATTGTTTTGATATTGATGATTTTGGCATACAGCTCATGAAAACCCAAAATCTACAAAATATAGCATATTTCATCCAACCAATAAAAGAAACGTGTTTTTAATACAGAAAAAGTCATTCATCAAATAATTCTGTTCAGTTATGCACTCGGGAATCCTTTTGCAGAAATGACTGCTTCAATGCGCTGTGGCACTGCTGAGGTGTTATGGAGGCCCAGGATGCTTCGATAGTGACCTTAAGCTCATCCAGAGTGTTGGCTGCAGCTGTCTCCTTCATAAGGAACACAATGTTTCCCCGACAAATCTTCAAACAACCTACGTATGAGACCTGTGAAGCTGCAGATTGATGCATTTAGTAGTTGAGCAATTCCGTCACTGCAGTAGCATCATATCCGGTCGTCTCTTCCACGAACACAAGAAAGAACACAACACACATCTTCTCTCCTCTATAGTATAAACCCAGCTTAAACAGCATACCACCACTTCGCCAATGCCTCACATGTAGAACCCCTCTATGGGTCTCGAGCTGCTTAGGGTGCTTTCAAACCTCTAGTTTGTTTATTTGGTCCGAACCAAGGGGAACAACTGACACATTGCTGCAATCTTCTGCAGATTTAGTTCTCATTCTCATTGCATTCTCTCGGGTCCGCACCAGCTGAAAACAATGAGGACATCATACGGGCCACTCATTGGTTAGATACATAATCCTCCACAAGCACACGGAAATGAACAACGCCTGAAGTCTGGGACAACGCCATCAAAATGAAAAGACTTCACTGCTTGATTTTGACCCTTTATCACTTACTTTATCATTTGTATTAATTGCTTATGATGCACAATGCAAATGATCCTCGGATTACAAACTACTCCAAGTTTGACCTCGGGCTACCATGACAACTAGGGATGGGTATTGTTAAGGTTTTAACGGTATTGCTACTTTTATCGATACAACTTAACGATCCGGTACTTTAACGGTACTCATATCTGTACTTTTTGTTGTGAATAAATAAATTTATATAACAAATAACAACACTATTTTTTAAATGCAAAATAAATTTCTTTAAAAAACCAATTCACCTTGGAGTTAGGGATCCTTTTGTGTTTCAACGCTGCCATGTAAACAGTGCCAACCCATAATGCCACGCACAGTATGGTGGCTGTATTTGCTCAAAAAGAATGTGTTTGTTGTCTTCATTTGTGTTTAGTTTTGATCAGAGTGCGATCATGTTCCCACCACATGCAAACCACTCTAGTGTTCGATCCGAGATTACCTCGTCAAGCAGGTCTCAGACCACTTTTTTAGTCGCTTTCTCACTTGCCCAAACGGACCGAACTAAAAGGGAAAACGAACTTTGAATGAATCTAACTAAACAAGTTAGGCGTGAAAGCACCCTTAAACCCAAGGCCCATCCTTTGACATCAATTCACTTTTATACAATAATTTTTCTAACACTTTTAGCCTCTATAATAGTAGAATGCAATGCTGATCGTTTTCATGTCTGATAACGCAGTTCAGTTCGTGCTAACTAACACAAATAGTGAATGGTTGGTAGAAAACATGGTACTAAGTGTTCGTGCGATTAAAAAACTATTACAAAACTGTGTCACTACCAAGTGAAAGCGATTTAATAAAATTAATTAACTATTTATGCAAGATAATCCCTATTGTTGATAAGGATGTGATTATATTGGGGGGGGGGTAGTGCTGGATCTCTTTGGGTGATGTCGCCCAAGAAATCTACGCACAAGGAAATCGCCATAAAAATAAAGTTATGTTGGGTACTGCTGTGTTATAGGAACAGAACCAAGTACAATTCCAAAGGCACAAATACACACATACACCAACACATAGTTTCCAGCTGAACAAACAAAAAAACCTGAAATTCTGAAGTGCTTTGTTGTGTGAAGGCAAAGTCAACAGTCTTATATTTTGGATGAAATCTGTATTTTTGAAAAGACGGAGGCGGACTTGTAATGTTTGTTTCTACGTTCAGAGAATTTCCACATGCTGGTGTGTCATGGCAAATTGAGCAGATGTCTGATTAATGCTAATCTGTCACACTGTTTAATATTAGAAACCCTCTGCACAGTGCAGCTGGTGAGAGCAACACAACACACAGATGCACACACTTCAGGGGACACACGTGGACAAATCCATAATAATCAGACATTGATGCTACCAACTGCAGCTTGTTCAACTGGCACACCGCAGGAGTGATGTGAGCAGCGTTTACACTGTCGGAAAAGGGCATCTTTAATAGATAACCGTTTGGAAGATCCTTCTTCAGCTCCGGACTGCAGTTGTTGCTCCAAAGTTGAAAAACTGGATAAGATGATTATAGTTGATTTTAAGTTGATGGTATTTCCACTTTTCGCTGCCACTGTTTTTAAACAAAGTGGGAAAAACTTAATAGCGCAGTGACCGTTTCTTCAGTTGTCACTGCTCTGTATTGTTTACAAAAACGCTGCCCAAACTCTGTCTCCGGCACAGAGTGGTATGTCATTGTTGATATAGTTGGGTTTTTTATATATATATATATATATATATATATATATATTGATCGATAATTTGATATATCGCTTACCAAATACCAATCAGTATAAAGGATATGAAGTTATGCAGCCACAGATGTACACATGTTACGGCTGATGTTGTTTTTGTGTAGAACCAAGTTGATTTGGTAAAATAAACGTAAATTCTGCAATTTCAAAATTATGCTTTTTATTATTGCCACCAGAAAAAAAATATCCCAGTAACCCCACCACCAATCCAGCAGTTATTTAATTAATGGGAAACCCTGAAATATGGATCCTTTTAAACAGTTTAAAGGAGTTTTGGTAAAAGTCATTGTGAAGTGTTTGAGTGAAGCGGAAAAGGTTTTTGGTAACAGAAGGGAACAGATAGCTGATTTAATTTTGTAATGACAGGATGTAACGGCTGTGGTCTCTGTTGCTCAGCGACAGGAACCACAGCTATTTTTAAAGGACATAGTTGAGGAGGTACTACAGAGTACGGAAAGACAGACAGGCTCTCAGCTATTGAATGAAAACATAGAAGAGAGAAATAGGCATAACACACACAGACATAACAGAAAGACGTCTGTCTCTTGATCTCCAATAGGGGTCAGAGGTCTGCTTCATATTTGAGTAACATTTGCATTGACCATTTTGAGCCTAGCTCTTAAAGTATACATTAACGTGTGCAAATATGTGTGGTGTATTATTTCCCTCAAGATGCTTGCTTTTCAGTTGGCGATATAGGAAAGTAAGTCTGTTTAACCCGTACCATCCATTCTTTCATGGAGTAAAGGATATTTTCAACAAAGTGATGTGACTAGCATTGTCTTAGCATTGATCATTCGACCTGTTATTATTTTTGACAAAACTTGATATCAGCTGTTTATGCTAGCTCTTCACAATTTATTCATTCAAACTGTGTTTTGTTTCACGGTTATGTTTGACAGACACCTCCATAGTTATCTGACTGTTTACCATAGCAGCCATTTTTGCATATCACTATCTCAGCTGAGGAAAATCGTGGGGGTTGGTTTATATCACTCATGTTGGCATGGAGAACTTTGTGTATCACTGACTCCTCCATAGCAACCAAAAACTCAAAATTGGCAACCATTTCATTTAAGCCAACATTTGGTGTGCAAGCTTCAACAAGCCGTCTAGTTGACTGTTTTATTTAATTTTTCACAAAAAAGAATTTATCACGGGCGGCACTGTGGCCTTCCAGTTAGAAGATTGTCGGTTCGAGGCTCGCCGGTAACCTTCCCGGAAGCAGGTTCTCCCTGTGCTTGCGGGGGTTTCCTCTGGGTACTCCAGTTTCAAAAATATGTGGTTAGGTTAATTGAATAATCTAAATTCCTCCTTAGGTGTGAATGTGTGAGTGAATGTTACCCTGCGATGGACTGGCGACCTGTCCAGGGTGTACCCCCGCCTCTTGCCCAGTGTACACTGGAAATAGGCACCCCTGTGACCCCGAATAGAAATAAGCGGCTTGAAAAAAGAATTAATGAATGAAAAGAATATATCACAATGGAAGGATTGTATGCCATTTTTGAAGGAAAACGGTCATGGATTTCTAGCATTTTGAGCTAAAAATTTGTCAGTTAAAAATATTTAAAAACAAATGTATTTAACAACTTTATAATAAATGTATGTTATTAAAGACACATTATGATCAATTAAATACATATGTTTTCCTGTAGTTTCTGTTTAGAAATGTAACATTTATAGATTATAGCGTGAGGGGGTGGTGACCCTATTTTTCATGGAACTGTGGAAGGTTCCAGACGACATGAGTTTTTAATAGTTAATAGTTTAATAGTTTAACATGTACTTCTTTTGTTAAAAAGAGCACCAAATCAAGAACTCCCTCTTGGTTGAAATGCGAAAAGTCTCAGAAATTGATTTGCTCTTGTATTCAAATGTCGAGGACTACGGTTGGGTAATATCATAGCACTCTCTTGCGACAACCTCACAACAAAGAAGAGTAGAAAAAAAAGAAGAAACAATATAAAATCACAGGGGAGTCTCTTTTGAGTATTGAGTACCCTCCAATGGCAGGAAGCAACACTGCAAATTTAGCACTAGGCAGTAATACCACTTTACCTGATATGCAAAGGTGCCCTTCATTTTAAACAAAGAGAGATACATTTGATATATTTGTAAATATTTTTCAAATGCTAAAAGGCTTAGTATGGGTTATGGGTAACTTAAACCAGGGTTGAAATCAATCCACTGATACTCTGATCTGCCCTTTTGGTAAAATAGTATATAACACCCTAAACTAGAAGAATACCCTGCTACCCTGTACTTCTTGAACCAACCTCTGCCAGCTTTAACCATATCACACTCCCTTCAGTGGCATCAAGTGTTTTACAAAACATGGACACAATTAGTAAGTATAAGTGACGCTGTTAGAGAGTATTAGTAACCTAAGCTCAATAATTAAACATTTGCACACAGTGGTTTGAGGAACAAATGAAGCTGGCTACAGATGAAACCAAGAATAGTGGATTGCCTTCCATAGGTTTGTTCTGCTACCAAAAAATAGGTTTGTACTTGTTACAAAAACCACCTAATCTCTCTCTCTCTCTCTCTCTCTCTCTCTCTCTCTCTCTCTCTCTCTAAGTTACACGCACACACGCACGCTGGAGTGACTCTTGAATTAAACATGATGGTGACAGTAGCGCTTTGCAGTCTGAATTCTAATTACATCGACTCTATTGTAGGCGGTGTGGTCATGAGACAGACACATACTCTCCCTCTCTCCATCTCTCTTTCTCTCTCCCTTTCATCTGCAGAAATGCTCCATATGGTGTTACATAATACAAGATTGACACAACACCAAATTCCCCAAACTTCTAAATCTGAGGCACAATGGTTATAGTGAAGTAGAACGCATGCAGTACATGTGTCTGCGAAGAGAACTTCTGAAGGACACAAGTGAGGTTGAGACAAAGGGAGGGGGAGAACTAGAAGAGAGAGAGAGAGAGCTGGTGGATTCTGACCAGTCAATAATTAAACATGGTGGACTTTCACACACTAATGGTTTCCATCCGCCTCCTTGTGTGTTTGTGGTGCACACACCATAAAAGTAGACATTTAACAGAGGGAAATAAAAGGATGTTAACTTCTAGATTTGCAATCAGAGAACCAACCTTCATTCCATTTGGGTATAAAATTATAGACTTGTATGAATTATAGAATTGAACTAATTAAGTCAAATATGTAGTATTATGTAATTATAAAAAATATTGTAGAAGCCACAATTAATACATTTTAAAACCGCTACTATGGGTTCAAAAAGTTGAGTAAAGTTTGAGTAGTTTTTATTTTATCGGGAAACTGGAAAAATATTTTGTGCTTAAATTGACTTGTTAAAAGGTATTTTTAACAGAGTATTATGAGAAATATTGAGCCACATTTTGCCAATTTCCATCCATCCATCCAGGTTTAACACTTCAGTAACGAAGCTTCGATATCCTTCATCAGAAGCCTATGTGTGACATAACAGACACTACGCTCAGCGCTTTAGATGGAGCAAGAACAGCACAGAGTAAAACATTCAGGGAGTTTAGAAGCACTGTGCATAAAAGGTCATAAAAATGACAAATAATGTGACCTGTATGCTTGTGTAGATTTGTGCTGGGTATTCCAGGGAAAATCCAGATAATTAGTTTTTTACAGTATCAATCCTGTGACATGCAGCCAGGCTGCCATGTTTAACTGTGATCGAACATATCGATAAATTTATAGTATTATTGTTTTAACAGTTATTCATTGAAATCTATGGAGGCTTAAGCTGGATTAAATAACCATTGGTTGATTTCTGCTTCGCACTTTCAGTTCGATGATAAACATGTACTTCATATCCAGACAATCAGATCTTGATTGTCTTGAATAAGAGTTTAGTTATAAAATAGAGTCTAAGCAAGAAAAAACAGAAAACTGGCTTGAATTAGTCACATGAAAATAAGCGTAATGAGTTTTTTTTTAACCAGATTGAAGATTCCAAGAGAAACTACTGCTGAAACTAAGACATTTATCATGAATTCAAGAGCACTGAACAGACAGAGACATTCAAGATATGGGAGACTGAACGATATTTCATTAATTATCTTGCCAAATGGACAAGAAGAAGTTTCACAACAAACTGACTTTAAATATTTTATTAACAAAAATCTTGGAGGATGTTAAAACAACGGAATTTGGATTAAATTTCAAGGGCTATATGGCTCTTCATTCCAAGGGATGTCTGGAGCCACACTTCAAAACAAAATGCTAATATAGCTGCCAACAACCAAAGAGACACAGAAATATAAAGAATTTTGTCATTTACAAAAGTTTTAAAATGATTGTTTTATGCCCATATATAGGTTAGTAAAAGTAATGAAAATCCTGAACAAAACCCCTGGGTTTGTAGGATAAATGAGCCTAGTAACAATGTTAAAAAATAAACTCATGTGTGCCACATACAATTTTCATTTTATTAAGTTTCTATTTTTTTGTTATATTAAAAATTACCAAGAGTGGTGTACTTACTGATCTTCCAAATCCAAATGACTTTAGAATACCGTTTCATAGGGGTGTCCTAGTTCCAAGGCGGTTTCAAGGGCTATACAGTACGTGACTAGGTGTAGAGGAAGGGCTACGGTAGTATGGGGTAGTGGTAAGAATAAAATCAGGGAAATCAGGCTATTTATACATTGTGGCCCCAAACCTTTTGTGGAAACGAATTACCTCAAAACTTTCAAGAACTAAAAAAGGATACTTTCTTAAAATGAATTTTCTTCGTCATGCTTTTATTGCTAGGAAAGTAATTTCTGACAGGAATAAAAGGGGAGACAGAGGGGTAGGCTCACACTCGCCACTATACCATTGCAGCTGACATGAATGATACTGATTCTTCAACTTAAACGCTTTGAGGTTAATGTTTTTCTTTTAAGATCTTAAGTTTCTGACTTAAGGCTGGATTTGCAGAAGCTGATATCATCCGGGCAAATACAGTGGTAAGATACTCAGAAAAAAATTTTAAAGCCCTAATGCTAATCTACAAGCTGTAACAACATGTCGTTTACCACATTAAACATGTGGGAATTAGTATTCTTTCAGAACATCGAATGTATCCTTTCTCTCACTAAGAAAATCCTCTATATGAACAAACACAGAGATGAATCTGCCATGCAACACATAAAAGCATTAGCTCCTTCACCACACACCACACCTCTGCACTTTCCAAAGCTGTGCCATGTCGAATTCAACCTTTGGTAGCTTATTAAAGCCCTCTCTTTCAGGGACAAATGGTAGATACATGAAAGCTATAATTAAACCATGACAAAAGTCTGACACATTCTGCCTCAGGCTCCTGTAAACGATTACAAAAAATTTGCATTTTCAAATTAAAAACCAAGTCTGTTTCTTCTACTGGTGTAATATCTGCTAAAACATTGCAAAAGTAAATAAATATGTTAACTACAGCAGACACGAAAAATAAGTTCCTTGCATTTATGACCTGTAGAATTAATTATTGTAATAATAATTGGTTTATTACAATAGTGGTTTATTTATTGGCTTGTATTAAATTGATTAAAAGCATGCTTTTTGGACAATCAATACTCATGGATAAAGCCTCTGTTCATTATCACTGGAAGGAACTTCCTTGATACACTTGGAAGTGGTATCATCTAAAACATTTGTTCTGCATGTTTTTGTACGTTTCCATTGAATTCATTTTGTTGAAATATCATATGTAACTGTTTAAGTATTGGGCAAGTCGGACCATCTTTGCCATTCCATGATCAGAACGGCACCATTACATCACATATAGAATTGTAGGAAGGAGTCAGTAGATACAGATGAGATGAGAGAGAGAGAGAGAGAACAAGAGACACAAAAGGAGACGTCAAACTTCTGTGAATCTTCTAGGAATCAATTTCTTTGTTTTTACTGGTGATGTCTCCATTATGCCATAGGTAGCAATCCATTAGCATTAATCAAACTCTAAGATTTTCTAAAATTCAAAGATTATTCATTCATTCATTTTCAAACCAGCTTAGTCCCTTTCAGGCCACAGGGGTCTGCCAATCTCTAGCACACATTGGACGAGAGGCGGGGGTACACCCTGGACAGTTCGCCAGTCCATCGCAGGGCAACATTCACTCACACATTCACACCTAAGGGGAATTTAGATTATTCAATTTACCTAACCACATATTTTTGGGATTGTGGGGTAACCGGATTACCCACGCAAGCATGGGGAGAACATGCAAACTCCTTCCAAGAAGGTCACCGGCCTCGAACCAACAACCTTCTAACTGGAAGGCCACAGTGCCGCCCTGTTTAAAGATTAATCCTTTAATATTATAATCTGTTTCAAAAAATAAATATTATTTTTATCCGAACCGAAGGTCTTTGTCAACTATCAAGAATGAATTTGATTAATTCAGAATGGCATTTGTTAACTATTTTTTTTAATTAAAACTAAGAATACTTTGGAGTTTCTCTCTCTCTTGCTCCCTCTCTTTATGTATATTTTTTATGAAAGACACGTGGCCCCTAAGATGCAGCCTAGCTCAGTCTTTGCTTTAATCCTCTCTTGCCTCTCGGAGCAGTCCACTATTGTACTATAATCCGGCTCTCTTCAATCACAATGTGCATCACTGCTAGGGAAAGAAGAAGTGCTCAGTCAAAGAAATGGTACCGAAAATTAAATGGAAATGGAATCTATAAATGTCACACAGAACAACAAAAATCCAGAAAAATCCATTTGAAAAAGTTTGCACTGATTTATACTCTATCATTTAAAAAGACGCCTAGGTTCTAAGTTATTTTTATACAGGTAACTAGCTGAGACTAGTAGCCTCACTTAAAGGAAGTACCAAATGACCCATGTCTACAGAACCACTCAATCACATTCGAAAATCTACACCATGGCCAAACATCGGTCCAACAGTGTCAGGGACAAGACTGTAGACCTAGAAAAGGTAGAAATAGCTGAAGACCATCGATTGGTGAGATCATTTGATAATGTAAATGCACAAAACAACGGTCAACTTCCTCAGTCGCGAGCGCCACACAAGACTCTACCTCGTGGAATTTCAGTGATTATTACAAACTACAGAGCAGGATCTAGAAAGTGACCAAGAAAACAATTGGTAACACCTTTGAACATCTGAGCGATTTAGTGGATTTTCAATTCAAAGCAAAACAACACACAATGTTTGGAGGAGGAATGCTCCATATGAACCCAAAAGTGTGTGTTTTTCTCCTCGAGTGGACAGAACAATTGCACCCCATCAAAAGGACGATGGCCATGTACAATCAAATCATCCATGAAACCTCCATTCCACAGCCAAGGCAACGAATGATTATGGATGGCAATTACAGTGTGACATTGGCCCAAAACACATGGGTAAGATAACAATGGGAGTCCTTAAAAAGAAGCACATTTAGTTTCTTTTGTGGAAAATCGTAAAGAAAAAAAAAATGGTGGGGAAGCTTATTTACGTTTCCACACATTAGCCTTGAAACGTTGTGGACTAAGATGACTCCAAAGAGAAGTGGGTGCCTGCAAACCTAGTGGCCAACTATAAGAAATATTTAACATCTGCGATTGCCAACAGGGGCTACTAGTGAGTAGTAAACCATGTTCTGTGGAGGGGTCAAATACCAGTTTCTCTCAATTTAGGAAAGAATATTTTCGAATATTTAACATTTGTGAGTTTTTTTCTGTTGTTATTCTGTTTCTGGCCTTTGAAATAAAGAAATCTTTTTTTTTGTTCCACGCCTGAGCACGGATGCTCGTCCTCATCAATTTGTGTTCATATTGTAACCCGCGATGAGTCGCCAAGCATACTCGAGTATTTACATAAACTGAATGAAGAAGCCAATGCAGTAATTACATCACAAAGCATGCATCTCAGTAGCCTGACTCTGTCCCACCTTTTCATGCCCAGAACCATTAAAACACTCCAGAGATTGGTTCCAATGGGCAAAATAATGTTTTCAAACAAAAAATCAACAAAAATGGGTTTATCCCTAGAAGAAGGCAATATTGATATTTATAAATCTGGGTGGTTGATAAATAAGTAGTGGTGATGCCAAATTTACACTTATAAAATATAAATGTTCATTGCCAAAATTGTTGCTTTCTGGGTGGTCGTATTGGACAAAAATAATAAAATGGAGAACGATGAGAGTTCATGACCTGGAATCAAACCCTGGTGTACAGATGGACATGGACATAATCCGGGGTTTAGTGTTGGGTTCATCTTCATGCTCTGTAAATGTTCCTTAAAATGAATAATGTAGAAGAGAAGAATAGAACGGCCGTTTTGCAACGGGCGATACTAGTTTCTTTACAAAAGTTATATATTAGTCTAGCTCTAGTCAGATGAAAATGTGCCACAGACCCCAAAGAGACACCCTCGAAGGTTTCTGGAATGATTATTTCAACACAGCCTCACTATAAAATAGAAATTCAGCAGAAGAGAAATTCTATTCTCATAGCTAACTCCAAAGCATTGAAAAAAACTCCCTGGTTTGGCATTAATTTGGTAAGTCTAACATTCATTTGGCACAGGCGCAAGGTATTTGAACTACGGATAGCCCAAGGCTGGAAAGATGGAAAAATGTTCAATATGGCACTCAAAACATGACCCAGACATGGTACATAGTATTTTTGTCTTGGTTGAGTCTAGGGCCAATCATGGCCCATTTGTGTCTGTAAACCTGGCTTGGTCCAGTTTTATACGGTAATTTATTGCTATTCTACAGCCCTTTACACATCAGGCATAATGTTAACATATGTTTTGTTTTGACGTACAATTATGTCAACAAGTTTGATTACTAACGTTTCAAAACCATCTATAGTGCATCTGAATCCATACAGGTTCTGTGATTCATCTGTACTGGTCACTAATATTTGTCTGATATTACAGAGACTTAACAAAAACCTTCGGTAGACGAGGAATCCTTTCTTGTTGCATGTCTTTTCTTAAAACTGTGTTGCATATTCGACTCGTGTTTGATGTGTTCTTATTTGTATTGTTGTCAATGCGTAAAGGCCTTTAGTCCATGCAAAAGCTAGTTGCGTAGCCAGAACTAAACCAAATAAAAAATTATTTCATTAATTTCCTGCGCACTTATTCCCTTTTGCCGTCACGGGGGTCTGCTGGTCCCGATCTCCAGCTCACATCGCGCAAGAGGTGGGGCAACACCCTGGACAGGAAATTCTATAAGTGTCTAAAGTAAGTTGTTTGCACTGATTGCTTTCTTGCTGGTATTCACTTGTTCCATAGCACCCTCATGGTTCCAGACCCCTACAATAAAGTTTAATGATCTACTGAAGGTGATCTAAAGGCCTGGAATGACCCACTGAGACTTCAATGACATCACCTCGCCATGTTTAAAAGCACTGTCTGGGTTCTCCTAAAATTATTATAGGGGGTTCCCAGGTTTTTTTTGGTTCCTTGCCACTGTGTATGACAAACTCCAGCTGTTAATTGTTCACATTTCTCAAACTAATGAAACATCGTAATGATAGAATGTATGTTAAATCTCTTACAAAAGTTAGTCTAAGCTCCAGTGCAGGGGTGGCTTCAACACTCATGTTACACCGCAGCAAAGCTTGACATGAGCCAAACCCAAACCAAGCAACAATAACAGAAACAACGGAGAACAAAAAGCAGCACATGAACTGGGCTTGACTGTCTGCGGCATAAACGATGCACAAAAAATGGTATTCTCATTCGCTTCACTGTAACATTTGAATGAACATTTGGTCTTGTTGGCTAAAAACATCTGATAAAAATGATATATTTCATGAAACCACTCTCATTTACAGAGTAAAAGCTATATAAGACAGAGAGACTTGAAACAGAAGAACATACAAGGTTTTGATGCTTGTTTTAGGGCCAATACAAACATCACTAACCCAACATTTGCAGCATCTAACAAGAGAAACAGCTCATTTCTGCTGTCGGTTTAAGATCAATTCTGACTATGAATAGTCGCATATTATGTAACAATTTGTAAACTGACTACAAAAACTGAGTGTTAACATTCATGAAACAAATTTGGGGAAAAAAAGCATTCTCAGGTTTAATAGACCTAGGACTGTTTATTAGACCTCAATAACCTGAAGCACATGACTCACTTTAACAGTAAATCATCTGACCTGCTCCGGAAAGTCCTTTACAGCTGTTTACATCAAAGTTCAAGTCTATTTCCAGTCATTGGAAAATCTCTTTTGGGTTATGGTTGTACTGCACCAATCTCAGAGTTGCTACACTTTGATATGATCTAAATGTACTTTTATTAGAGGGAGTTAAATAGATAACCAGGATTGTGGAGCAGGAGCAACCACCTGACTTCCTGTAACCTTGAGGAACTTTCATCTGCATGGTCACCAAACAAAAGCACTGTATGTACATATATATCTTTATATGCTATTTCTCTATTCAATGTACACTTTTAAATGGTATTATGTCAGATGGTTAGTATTCCAAAATACCATTTGTTAAATTCGTTTTAATTAGTCATTAATTAGTCATGTTTGCATCCAAAGATGCTAATTAAATTTATGCTCAAAAGTGGAATATTGCGTAAAATATTTGTGAATAAAGCAGAGTTTCCATCCAACGAGTCCAAGAGAGCAAAATTGTCACTTCCTGATAAACTGGTGCCAGATATCAAAAGAAAAATGGAAGTTGCTGCATTAGGAGGCTTTTTTTTTATTTATAATTACTCTTAGAACATGTAAAGGAAATGTCATCTTGTCATCTTGTCATCTTGTTTTCGGAGTCAGCTCTTTGGGAAACCTATTTTATAATGACCAAACAACATTTCAGATGTGCAATAAAACGAGTAAGGCCCCATCGCACACCAGAAGTTTTTTGATTCAGATGCTGAGATTTAGTCGGATTTCCATCATAGTTTATGTGCATTTTTTCTTATCAGACAAAAAGTTTATCCTACCCGGTTGTGCGTCATTTAAAAAACGTATGTACATCTTGGCGTTTCCATCTAGGGTTTTTATGTGATATTCCAAAATCCGCCATAAACATCATAGTGAAAACAACAGGTTTACAAACCAAAAGAGTGGAGCCAATGAAAAAGAGTTGGCTCGATGTGGATCTGCCAAATCACATTCTCAATTCTCATCACAATTTTTCGCAAGGAGAACGACCAATTAAAGTTGCTCTTTTGATCACATGAGCAGGCCATAAAAACACATTGAAGCACATTTTGTTTTGTAAACTTACTCAAAAAAGGTTCCTTTTCCTAAAAAGGTTTGAGATCTCTTCAAAGGATTTTAGACCACATAAAAGAGTCTCTCCAGCACTATGTGTTTACCCATTTCTGACTGCTTTATGAAGTGTGTAAGGGGTTATTTTCCTGCTCTAAACCCTAGGACCGTTTTCTCAGCTTCTCCCACAGGACCTTGTTGTGTTCCATTTTATTGTTCTTGGTGTGTGATTTTGAGGTTCTCTGATGTTACATTGGACATAGATTTACAAAGAAATTAGAATCTAGAATACATTAACTTGATATATTTTTAGGATGATTCCAACATTTTTCAGCTGAGCATAAGTTAAAATATTTTGAGGAATGGTATAACGTTGTAGCATTGACACTACATGTGTTTTTCTCACAGAAGCCACACAAGGTCGATATTTTACACCAGAAATGGTGCCTATATTTTTGTCAGATCTCATTAACATGAACCACTATCCTCTTGACAGTCGAAAGGGGAGTATCTAAGTCATCTGAGAGATACCAAACAGTTTTTCAAGATCACAATGCTCATGGACATGTAAAGACAAGGCAGTACTGTTATTATGACACATGATGTACTGGTTAATGGAGTAAATCTTTGCACAGGCCATAAAAGCTGAAGGACAGCTATTCTTTCATTACATTGTAATAATGTGGTGCAAATGTCAATTAATTCTGGAACTAAACCCCCATTTAAACAGTGGATGTACCAGGATCGTTGTAAAACACATTATCATACTGTTGATTTGTTTATCAGTTTTAGCTCTTGTGATGACCTTGTATCCCATTTTAAGAGTAAACTGAAAATAAAACATCTTTCAATTTAAATATCATCAACTAAAGTAAATATGACGTGTTCTCAATATATCCGTGTTCTGAAATTGCAACAGACTTCAGTAAAGCCAAACTGATGTTGAACCCACTGAAGATCTGCATGTATTGCCAAAGAGTGAATGATTTGATAATTCAAAATAACATTTCAAAAGTTTTAATGGTATGATGAACAAAGAAACCAATCTTTTGACTTATACGAGCTGACGGGACAAATAAGAGATTGTTTTAGAACTCAAACTGTGTTTTGTGGAGCAACTTGAGATTAAGACTTCTTCTAGCTCTTAGATGATCGGCAGCTCCACTTGTATACTTGTTCAAACAACACAAGACAAACCCAACTAATAGGGAGAAATCTGCTTCTAAAAATGTCCCGGGATAATATTTAGATGTTCAGAGCAACAAGCCCCCCATCTACTATGAGAAAGTTCTGAATAAACAATGTATAAGCCTTAATTACATATCTATATTTGTATCGTACTGGTAATTGACTTACTTTTTTTCCAATTCTGGGAGAGCTTGCGAGGGTCATCATTTCATCTCCTTTATGATCAAGCTCAAGTGAGTGGATCATTTGAATATTCACAACTGTCTGCCAATCAGAGCAATGAATGATTCATCTCATAGATTCAGTCAACACACTACTGTAAGGGACTGTAAAACAGGGTTTCCTAGTGTCCTCTTTTGCCTGGACATGTCTACTTTTTACGTCCAGTCCAGGGTGGGTTTTATAAATTCATGAAAATGGCCGGTGTTTACTCTTTTTCATAGGACCATTATGTATGTACGTAAATTGACCGGTGCTTGGCACACAATACTACGGTACTACTTTGTTGCATGACGTATTTACTGAGTGGTAATTGAAAAATGATGCAAAATTCTTGCTTTTTGTCAAGCTATTATCTTTGTGAGACTCTTCTATTATTTATATTATCACAGTTATTCAGAGATATACTGTACTGTTGAAGATGGATGACTTCAGATTTAGAACATTATTTCATTTTATTTATTTATTTGAAAAGAGGGCTTTTATTTTGCAGATTTTATTTTATTACAGAAGTTAATTTTGCACCATTGAAACTTAATAAAGCATGTTAAACAACCTCCAAGAAACCTGCTTGAATTTGTCTCTCGAGGCCGCGCCAATTGTCCTGTGGTGTTTCAGGGTTTATAAAGATGTCATTTTTAAAATGTCCATCACTCAAATGTATTACTTTTTCCATTTTAAATCCAAAACCTCAATTTGTGTGATTTGTCAACAGTGGTTAAATTTGTGATGAGGGCTTTGAACTTGTCGAGCCCATTATTTGCAACACTGCCTGTATATACTCAGCCTCTTTTGGTGTCCAAGATTGTCAACAAATGAGATTATAGTTTCTAAAAACACACACACACACAGACACACACACGCACACACACACACACAAATTGTGTAGAGTATCTTAATGTGTCCTTGAGTTTCCCAGACAAAAAAATCAAGCTCTTTTTTTATTCAATGAGAACTGGAATGTACACCAATGGAACCCTGTGGCCCTAATTAAGATTCTTTAGCCTCTATAGAAGACGAATGAATGAACGAATGGATGAATGAAACTGTTAGTAATTGTATGAGTGCCCAACTCCAGCAGCGCCTACTGTTGTTCAGAATGTTCTCTCATGTGTTCAACAGAAAGAATTACTGTTTGAAAATGAAAGTTTGGAAACGAAATGATGAGGAGACTCCTTTTATGATTCAAACCACTTTATCGCTAGCTTTGAAAGAAAAATAGGTTTGTAAAAAGAAGTAGGTGTCAGAACATTTTTAAATTAGCATATTAAACAACACTTCCTTTTACTAAAATCAATGCTTGTTAACACCATTTTTTTCTTCTTAATCTAAAATAAATGTGAATGTTTACCTTTTTCCCTGCTGAGCCGGTCTTGGAGAGGCAGGATCGTCCAAGGGACAGGTATCCCCCAATGACCTGGATTTCCTCAGCAGCAGGGTAACGCTTCTTAATCAGGGTGCCCAGATGGGCGTAAGGGGCTTGTGGCGTGCTAGGAGACTCAGTGACATCATCTGGGGTCTCGGGAGCGTCAGATTGGGGTTCCTGTCTGCGCTTGGGAACAACTGTAAATGTATTCCCCTTGCGCCTCTGCAACGCAGGGCTCAAGAGGGGCGCTGAAGGATCCACATCTACATCATCAATGTTTGTTACAGGCAGTTTATCGACTAGAGCATCCTCCTGGGATGGGGCTGGTTTCACTGGCTTGACAGGTGAGCCAAAAGTGGGGGATGAGACCGGAGAAGTGGGAGTGCCTGACAGGGGGTGTTCCGGAGACCCTGGTTTGGCTTCTACAGTCACCTTTTCTGTATGCTTTGGTGTGAAAGAAACCGGTGAAGGTGTTGGCACTGCAGGTTCTGAGGCTCCCAAGGGTCTAGAGGTTGCAGGAGAAAGAACTGGGCTGGGTGGCGCAGTACTGCCAGGTGAAGATATGGTTTTTCGACTTTTAGGAACAACCGTGAAGGAGTTGCGCGACTGTAGGCGCAAGTTGGCGAGAGCACGAGCTTGAATATCACCGGCCGGAAGGAGGGAAAGATCCGGCCGAGGAGATGGACGGATTTCAAAGCTGGGTGATAAAGGAGGGGATGAAGCTGTATGGTCGGCACATGAATGTTGGCTCTCCGGAGAGCATGGCACCTTTGCTTTGGAGGCCCCATCGGTACTGTCCCAGTCCCGTTCTCGAACAGGCTTGGATGAAGACTTCTCGTCTTCCTTAGGATGAACGGTGACACCTCGTCCTGCGGTTCCCTCGAAACGCTTGCGTGACGATGACACCAACTGAGGTGATCCAGAGAGAGGGGTACTGCTCCCTGAGTCTCCAGGAGAGTGGTGATTGCTTAAGGAAGACTGGCTGTTTTGGAAGTACTTGCTGTGTGAGGAGCTGGCTTGCGTGGACACCGGACGCTTTGGCACCACGTCTGGCTTGGGTCTGGAGCTTGGCCTGACAGGAGCAGGATCCAGGTCCAGGAGGTTTTCGGTGCTACGCGACCTGGGCTGCAACTTACCATAGTTTCTGTCAAATTTCTGTAGCATGCGACTCACTCTGCCTTGGCTCCCCTCCAGTGGGGAGGAAACGAGGGTGCTGAGGTTCTCCTCGCTTTTACTGAGCGTCGTATCGTAAATGACCACTTCCTTGGCTCGGATCTCCGTAACCGGACTACCTCTCCGGTCTAGCAGGTCATTGAGAGAGCTGTATCCGCTCACCGTGCCGTTGTGCTGCAGTTTGGACACATGCCTCAAGCCACATCCTTCCGGGAAAAACTCCGGGTCGGACTCAATGATGATGATGTTCTCCGCGCGTATAGTTCTTATCCCGGGGACGCTGCCGTACAGCTCGAGGATGTGCTGAACGGGTTGCGAGGCGTTTTCTTGGCTCTGTCGCTTCTTCCGTTCCTTCTCCAGCTTAATAAACGGGTTTTCCTGCAACGGACCCAGGCTCTCTTGCAGCACGAGACTCTCCTCCGACTCGCACGGTTCCGCGGACGGCCAGTGCTCTTTTGTTTTGACCGGTGACAGATCTGGGCTTTTGTTTGCGCGCTTGGCAGCAGAAATCGTATAGTTCCTGCTGGAATGCGCGGTGCTGCTCTCATCTTTGCTTTTGCCTCCCGTTGCCTCGCCGTTGTGTCGTGATGCGGCGGACTCGGCACCTGCTCCGGACCCGCCGCCCTTCGCCTTTCTCCGCTCAAGGATCTCGCGTTTCCAGGCCGGCATCCTCGGGCTCTCCTGCCCTGGCTCTTGGCGAAGCACGCGAAGATCCCCGCCCGACATTATGAGGGAAACGGGGTTTGTGAGGATGCGCGTGAAGCCGAATAATCTCTCTCCCTGCCCGCCACGGCTCGTCTTATTCGCACTCGTTCATCATTGCAGCCGCGAAAATGTTATGCTGCATGATGATGAGGTGCCAGTCCGCCCTCGGCCAGTGACGTCAGCCTTTGGTCTCACGGTGGACGCCTCATTTGGTCCTTTTTACTTAGGGCACACCTTTGTTTCAGAGTTAGCCCCGCCCTCCCGCCGGCTTCTATTGTGAATGTTACAGCAGCCCTGTCAATCAAACTGACACGGACCCGCCCATTTGACCCGCCCAGTACAAAATTAACCCTTTCAGTATCGCCTTTTCCTCAATGGTTCACTTTATGAATGGCCATAAAAGCAAGAGATTCTTTTATTAATTTATGTTCAGATATCTAGGTGTCATGCCCTCGGTTTTGTGGCATGGAATAATTGTAAAGGTCTTAAGCTTAAAGTAACACTGTAATTATCTAGAAGGTAAATGCTAGTTTTTAACCTGTTACTGAGACTTCCTCTCATTAAAGGCATTACAACAGCGAATATGAACAAACTTATTAAATATTAAGTGAAGAATAAATTGTTTTATTGCTGTATAAAAGGCTTGGGATCAGTTGTGTTGAGGTCAAGTTGCGGCACAGCTGACAGCCCTATTTGATAACGTTCAGCATTATTGCAAGAACCAATCAGCAAATTAAAAAGAGTTCAAATCGGCTATTTTTACGATATCGCAAGGTCCAAAATTAGTATGGGCATTTAAAGGAATTTTGTGAGTGTGCAGAAACAGCAAATGTTTTCGGAATATTTAGAAAGATAAAAAATATCAGAGGATTAAGGACATATAATGTCAATGTTAGTCAATCACAAAGTTTTCAATAGGTTGTGGATTATTTCACAAATAATTACAATAATCATAGTTGTACTTTCAGCAAACAACATGATAAAAGACATACACTCACCAGCCACTTTATTAGGTACACCTGTCCTGCTGTTCATTATAACAAATTTCTAACCAGCCAATCACATGGCTGCAACTGAATGCCTGTAGATATGGTCAAGACAATCTGCTGCAGTTGAAACCAACCAAAATAGGGTAGAAAGGAGATTTAAGTGACTTTGAACATGGCATAGGTGTTGGTGCCAGATAGGCTGGTCTGAGGATTTCAGAAACTGCTGATCTACTGGGATTTTCAAGCACAACCATCTCTATGGTTTACAGAGATTTATCAGAAAAAGAGAAAATATCTAGTGAGCAGCGGTTCTGTGGGTGCAAATGCCTTGTTGATGCCTGAGATCGATAGGAGAATGATTCGAGCTGATAGAAATGCAAAAAACTCAAAATGTACTTGCATTGAAAGCATTAAAACTCCAAATATGAAAACCTTTGGTCAGTGTCAATAATTTATAGTCATTTCATTAGGGGAGTATAAATTCCTTGAGGGAAAATTGTTTTACGGAGGCTGTATAATGGGGTTGGGATTATCAATTGTGTTGAAGTCAAGTTGCTACACAGCTGACAGCCCTATTTGACAACTTTAAGCATTTTTGCAATAACCAATCAGCAAATTAAAGAGAGTTGATTATGCTGACAACACTTAACTCCATCTTTTCTTTACATCCTGATGAGTCAACGATTTTGACTGAATGAGATGACGATTATGATCTTAACTGGATGGAGGTCCATCTTCTACAGCTCGACATGGCAAAGGCAGAGCTGCTGGGTTTTCCACACCAAGCTCACTGTCTAGCATCACTTCACAATTCAGCCGGAGTCCCCCTCTAACTCCACCCTGTACCTTGAAGCACATCATTTAAACGTCAGAAAGATCAGATCAGACACACCTGTGAACTTCTTTCACGTGCAGTCAGACCTCTTTAAATGATCCAGAACTCAGCAGCTGAACCTTTTTTGTGGAGCCCAAAAGAGCCAACAACATTCCTCTATTCGTCTCTTTTGCATGGGTCCCCATTGCAGTCTGTTTTAAATTTAAAATGCTTATGTCTGCGTTCGGAACAGGGTCAATGCCATCAAGCTTTCATAACATCCCCCTCAGAACCCTGCATTTACAAAATGCAAATATCTTCTGGATACAAGCAAGAATTCTCATTTTCATCCAATGAGAGGATTCAGAAGTACAGAACCTAGCAACCACCACCAACATTTATGATCACTTCAAACTACACTACAGAAAAGCAAGGAATGGACTATTTCAACAGGACAATGAACCCAAACACACCTCCAGGCTGTGTAAGTGTTGTCAAACCTTGAAGTAAAGCGATGGATCTCTGTTCTCCAGAGTGGTTTGGGGTGGACCACAGAGTTCAGTATCTCCGGACACCCCTTCAAAACTGTCAGAAAACCATTTCAGATGATGCCCTCAGGGAGCATGTGCAAAGCAGTGATCAAAACAATGAAACTTAAAATGTAAACCATGTTTTGCGTAATTTACTGAAAAAATGTATTCTTGGATAAAAAAGAATATGTTTTCTAGGGACTTTTATTTAAATAATGATTGACACTTTTAAATAGACTGTTATTATATATTTTATAGTATACATTTTAAAGTATTTAGTGCAATCTGAATTACTGTTGTGATGGACTGAATTTGATGATGCTGTATAAGAACCGTATTTGTCACTTACATAATCCAGTTTTAACAAGATTAATTACAGGGCACATAACTAAAGACATTATAAGTACGGCTCGTCGGGGTATTTATAGCCTCTGTTTATCCATGCATATGGCCGTCGCCTCTCCTGCCCCTGAGCATTCTGTGAATTTAGTGTTAACCTCAAAATCACTTTAGAGACGGGAAGAGCCAACAGGAAAGTGTTTAACAAAGTGTGACCTTTAGATACAATGCCATGCTGCAAGCACTTGTTCAGTTGCTGTATGCTTCGCTGCAAAATGATTTATTTTATGATCTCTTAACTTTGTCCAAAGTCCAAAATTAACATGAGTATTTACAGGAATGTTGTATTTGTACAGACAGGAAATGTTTTCTGCGAGGAAATATTTAGTAACATAACAAGTGGGATAAAGGACATGTCAATGTTAGTTTTCATCATAGAGTGGCTTCTTTTACAAATTATTACTGTGGTTGAACCTTCAGCAAACCTAATAAAAGACATACACACTGTCCACTTTATTAGGCACGCCTCTTCAACTGCTCGTTAACGCATTTTTTTGGTCAGTTTAAAGCAAGCATCAGTATAATGTATACGTATAATAATGAATAATAATGCCTTCAGTTTATATAGAGCTTTTCCAGACACTCTGAGACACTTTACAATTTTCAAAATACAATTTTTGTTGTTGATAAGCTTCCTTGGTAGCCCTCAGCTGCCCTGGGGCAGTCGTGGCTGCCATTTCATACGGCCTCACCACCAAATACACCCCACCAGTCACACATGTCCACAAAAGAGAATGCGGATGAAGTAGCTTGCCCAAGGCCACAACTGCGGAGATCAAACTGCCAACTCTTCAAGTACAGACTTGAAGAGAACTCCACCACGACATTACTTGCCACCCCAGAAAGGGATTCAGAAAGTGATTTAAGTGATTTTTAATCTCACCAGTCAAAACAGCTTCATGCAGTTGTTCCCATTTGAACCAATTGTTTTCTTGGTGACCATGGCCCCTGCTGCCTTGAGATCGCTGATAAATTTAATCCTATGTAGATCTGGAAGGGTTACTGAGGGTTCTCAGGATTATTGAAACTTCATGAAGTGGGACCTTGCATGGAGATCAAGAATGAAAGATATTGTTGGCCATTGTGTATGTCTTGTGGTTGTAAATAGCCTGCAGTTGTTACTTCTCAACCAAGCAGCTTAGTGATGGTGTGGATCAACATTTCATTTTGGCCATGTTTAAGATTTGGGAATCAGATTGTGAACAAGAGTATACTAAATAGTTTTCTACTAAGATACAAGGTGATACCAAGTGTGTCTCACATGGCTGGCAGAGTAAAAATATTTCCTAGAAAATACAGTATTTACCCAAACAGTGTCAATAATTTGGAAAGTTATCTATACAGTGAACAAACTTCGATGGTTTTTTTCTTGGCTCAAGTTTATTTTCGTGTGGTTCACGAGGGTTCATTTATAATAACAAAAAAAAACTAGGCGGGACCATGTGAGTGACAGCTACGATTGACAGCAGCAAAGAACAGAACAGACGCTGTCAAGTTGTGAGAAAGATCATTTATACAGCCAACAATCAAATTCGGATAATAATTCACTCTCAAATTCGTCTTTAAAATTATAAAATAATTTGGAGCTCTAAAACCACAACGGTTCCATCCTTAACAGGAAGTCGTGCGTGCGCATGTGCAGATTGACTGATTAACAATGGCTGGTCTTCATATAAAAAACATTCATAGAAAAATGTTTCATATCTTTTATTATTAAAGCATTAAAAGATTGTTTACAGAGCACAGATTAGACGATTTCCTGTTGTGAGGGGTAATCTGTGACTTGCGGTTCTGTACATGAGTAGTGTTTTAATACGTTTTCTTATTTACAGATGTAATATAGCTCTCCTGGTCTATTGTAGATTTATAATAGGAATACATTTTTTGTTTTTAATTCTACATAACTGATGCGTACCATTCTTTGTGTGCTTATTCTTTTGACCTCTGGTTCAATAGAGTTGAAAATATTCATGTCACCCACACTCCCAGGCCCTAGAGAAGCCATAGATGTATAGCATAGAAGCCTAGTGATATGGGTTACCCATGTTTTTTTGACCAACTTCACATATTTATATGTTTGTATATATTGTATTAATAATAAAAAAATCTCTGACACACATTAGTGTCTTACTGACTTCAATGTTATAAAAGTTTTGCTTCTGAACCTGCATTTGTCACAACGGCATTTTTGTATTCGATGGAGGAAAAGAAAGTGTTGAAAGCTAACGATCTCAGGGCAGTAACAGAGATTGTCAGTAAAGTATTCACATCTCCTTCTTATTGAGTTATAAGTAACACTTTTTAAAATAAAATAATAAATACATTGGAAGTAATTGATCCTTATATTTATTTACAGAAGTAGTAATAAAGGTGTGGAGAAGGTCTGGAGAAGAATCAGTCTGTACCATTTGGTTCTGGTCTGGAAGTCTCCTTTACAAAATCCACAGCCTCCAGAATCAGTTTATCGTCTGACAGTCTTCATTCTGGAATGTAATTAGGGAGGTTGTTTTGGAGGCTGGCAAACTCCCGCAGAGCAGCGTAAGCTTCAGCACTCAAGAGCTTCTTTCCATCGCCTCCAACAAACCTTGTCTTCATGTGGAAAACTGGTTCCGGTTCAAACACAATGGAGTAGGAGGAGGTGCAGCTGCTGACGCTCAACAGCTCCAAGCTATCACCATCAGTTCCATCTTGGTCCAGGGTCCATTCAGATGATTCCCTGCTGAGGCTGAACTCATGTACACTCGCAGAGTCTTCAATGAATCCACAACCTCCAGAACCAATCACCGCCATTTCACAGCCAGAACCTGAAGATACGCGAGTCGAGGTGGTTAAAAAAGCTGTGAAAAGCTGTTTCAAGCATGAAAAACTCTGGTTTAACAGACACTTACTTACCATTATTTAACTTGGGCACTGAGTACAGTGCATGGTGCGGTTCTTCTGGCTCTGGATCTTCTACTGGAGCCACAAACTCTTCAACTCTGGTCTCACAGCAGCACATAGGACGCCTAATAGCCTTCCAGATCCTCTTAAAAAATGAGAAGCGGCTCTTCTTCTTCTTCTTCACGGTAACATGGTCTATAATAAATATTACAAGAATTTGTTTTAATGAAAAATGTTTGTGAGAGGGTTGTGTACTTATTAGGAACACCTGTCCAACTGCTCGTGAATACAAATTTCTAATCAGCCAATCACATTGCAGCAACTCAATTAACTAAGCATGTAGACATGGTCAAAACGATGCAGCTCATAGTGCAAATGCAGTTCATACTGAGCATCAGAACGAGGAAGAAAGGGGATTTCAGTGACTAAGTGTGCCATAGTTGTTGGTGCTAGATTGGCTGGTCTGAGTATTTCAGAAACTGCTGCTCTACTAGGATTTTCACAAACAACCATCTCTAGAGTTTACAGAGAATGCTTAAAAAAGGAAATAACCAGTGAGCAACAAACAGTTCTGTGTGTGCAAATGCCATGTTCATGCCAGAGGTCAGACGAGAATGGTCAGACTGGTTTGGGCTGATAGTAAGGCAACAGTGACTAAAAAAAACACTCGGTACAATAAAGCTATGCAGAAGGGCATCTCTGAACACACATAAACTGAAGGGTGTCCCTTTTTCACCTGATCTCCAAAGTGCTTTGTAAGTGCTTTTTTCAGTATTGTAGCTAATTGTTTGTAAAAGTTTAGCAATAAATAAATAAATAACAATCAATTGAACGAAATAATTAACTAAAATAATCATTTAAACTAAAGCGTCCCTGACTGGTCACGTGATCCATGGCGTGCCCTGACGTGTGCTTTAGTAGCGTTGCTAAAACAACCGATGTGCTCCGCTGTTTTGTAAACGCCCGGCGGTAAAAGGCACCTAATGTCATTAAAATTAAAGTTCTTTAACCGTTTACACTATTTATAATATGGTTGGCGTTATAAATATTTGTATTTAAAGCTACATCCATGTGTTTGGATTAGTGTTAACATCTTTTTAAATGTTACCCTAAGCAGCTAAAACGACTAGCTTGTTAATGCTAACATTACAGCGAATGTCATTTGTATTAAAACATTTTTCGACATAAAACAATCAATGTCTCCATAATAAAGATTACTATTTAGTCCAGAAATAAATAATGGTCATTATACTTAACGTTATCCGTGTAAAAGTTCGCCAGGTCTTTTTTTGTTTGTATGTATCTGATTTCAATTAAATGTAACATATTTTCTTTATATACATTCAAAATGTATATACAGAACCTGGTTCTGAGGGAAAAGGGGGTATCCTCCGAGTACTAGGACGGTGTACCTAATAAAGTGGCCGTTGAGTGTAGTTTCTGATTTCAGTCTTACTTACCTTCACTGTCCTCGACATTAGGCTCATTACTCTCACAAAAACCCTCGAGCCAATTGTTAACAAGAGCCATCTTATCAAAAGCCAATTGGGAGTTTGGATTGAACCCATCCCGAACACCACCGGAGCACACAATGCTGGGGGTCTGAAGGGACGAAGGTCGATCACCCGCAGTCTTCTCGGAAACGCCTGACATGTTCTCACGCAATGCTCAACCACTAGAAATATCTGTTAATAAAAATCTCTGCTAAAATACTCTCGATAATAGAAACGCGTCTTCTCTCTCTCACTAACAATCACCGACTGGAGACCAACCAGAATTCTAAATTTGAACAAGAATTTTAAACAATAACAACTGTAATAATGTTATTGTTTAAAATAATACCACGCGTAAATAATTAAAGATAGCTCTTACTCTCGTTTAAACGAGATACATGTACATATATTACAATAATTTCCATTAATTCTCAATAATTGTAATTTAATTTGCACACAACGATTAAAATGAGAATCTTTATTGCCAAGTAAGTTTGCACGAAGAATTGCAAATAATTTGTCTTGGTGACAGAGGTAACCAGTTGCACATTGAGAAGAAAGAAAGAGGTTTAGTTGCATTTAAGATCCTGAACATTTGAGTGTTTAAATGTGTAACTGTTCATGTTAAGGTAAGTGGCTTGAGGGAAGAAGCTTTTCTGCTGTCTGGCTGTTCTGATGATTCTGGTGCTCTTTAGCATCGACCAGATGAAAAGAGTTCAAAAAGTGAAAAGCTCAGCTGTGAGGGATCCAGAGTGATTTCGCACACAGAGTGAGTCCCTTTCTCACCTCAGTCCTCTGTAGTCTTTTAATGGCTGGTTTAGTTGAACCAAACCAGTTATGGAAGTGCACTGGACTGACTTGATGGCTGAAAAAAACAGCAGCTCCTGTGGCAGGTTGAACTTCCTCAGCCGGCTAAGGAATACCATCCTCTCCAAGGCCTTTTTTGAAAGCAAATGTCCCTTTTATGAGTTTTTCCAAGTTCTGTATTAAAAAGAATTAAAAAACTAAATTGTTGATGGTTTAAAAAACCCAAAAGAAAATTAGTATTAGTATTAATAATATTTCTCCATTTATAGTATTTTATGGATTGTGTAAACTGCGAAAAATTGTTAATTTTTACGGTAAATGTGTCAGTTTGCATTATCATTAGGCCTGTTATTTACAATTATTACCATACAAACCATACCATAAAATGTTTTCTTCTATTTATAACAATGCTTGTGAAAAACAGAACTTGTAAAAAACAAACAGAACCTTTGTTTAATTCAAGTACAGTATTGTATCTTTATATAACTTAATATTAAGTTGTAGCTTATCTTTGGGTTAACCAGGGACGCTGGGGTGTCTCAAGTTAATATAAAATGTACCAATTTATTAATCTTCCAACCTGCTTATTCCCTTTCGGGGTCATGGGGGTCTGCTAGTGCCTATCTCCAGCACACATTGGGCGAGAGGCAGGGGTACACCCTGGACAGGTCACCAGTCCATCGCAAGTCAACATTCACGCCGCAGTGGAAATTATTCAATAAACCTAACCGCATGTTTGTTGGATTGTTGGGGGAAACCGGAGTACCCGGAGGAAACCCACGCAAGCACGGGGAGAACATGCAAACTCCTTCCAGTAAGGTCATCGCTGAGCCTCGAACTGACAACCTTCTAACTAGAAGGCCACAGTGCTGCCCGCCATAAAATTAGTAAACGATTAATCTAGGAAAGATTAAAGGATTTTTTTTCCCAGTAAATTAACCAATATCCACAAAAAAACAAACAAAGGTCAAAACAGTTTGTAGCACTGTGGTCTTACAATTAGGTTTTTGGTCCGAGGTCCACTGGTAACCTCCCTGGGAGGAGTTTGCATATTACTTTGCGAACTGGACCTGGTTACTTATACCGTGTATCTAAATTCTGTTGCAGTCCATAACTGAGTTGCATTTGTCAAAAAGGCCTTGTTATTAAATTGTGAAAAAAGAAGCTTCAAGCTCTGTGTCCAAAACCCATAAACCATTGCCCTAAACCTTTTTACTACAGCACCATCTAGTGGACTACACTACATGGGTTAAAAAAAAAGATTGTAAGACTGGAGATAAGTGTTTGAATATCTATGATTTATTTACAATTATACAACAATTAAAAGCACAAGAACACATAAAGCAACATGAACCGTATTCAGAGAGTCTGTAGACCACAGACCATTCCTCAGAGCATTTAAAGACAACAGCTGGAATCATAAATTACACATTTGTACGTAAATTTTACATTTTTAAGTTTATGATGCTGTGTACATGCTTGACCCCGCAACTCACTTGAAAAGAAAAAGACAAGTTTACAACAATTCACATGGATTTAATGTCTTTCATAAAACTCTGTTGCATGGTCAGGGTTTCATTAGCTTCCATTAGTTGACACGACAAGCACGGATCATGAGCAGCTGCAGAAGGATGAAAAGAGGAGAAACGATAAGCCCAAACCACAGCTCCTGTGCCCGTTCCTGTTCCGCCAGTTTCTGGCACAGCAGCACCTCACACACCAGCTTGAGGCTGAGCACGGTCAGCACCCACAGCAAACGGAGAACTGCAAGGCGCTTCTCCCCTTCCTGATACAGGCGGATGGATACGATGGCTGTGAAATAAGTGCTGAGGCCATCAGCAGTGAACAAGGGTGAGAAGACAACCCACCAGCTCATGTCTAGAGTCTGTTTATCCAAGTCCATGTGCAGGGCCACTAGCACACTGAACACCAGGAGAGCTCCCAGATGGAGGAGCAGTTCGAATGTTGCAAACCCCAGCCATTGCACCAACTCACGCAGAGAGAACAGCATTATTCACATGTGAGAGCAGCCAAGAAGATTTCCACCTATTCTAATAAAAAAAGCTTGAATAAACTGTGGCCTATGAGAAAGCCACCACTGAAGAGTATGTGTCTATCTCGGCGTTGGCATCAGGCTCCATTGGAGGTGGCCTCAGCTGTGTTTCTGACGTCTGATGCATTGAGCAGCTTTGACGAAATCTAAAAACATGGAACAAAGATAGAACCACACCAATGAAAGATTTTATATCAAGGTTAAATAAATAAATGTAAAAACAGGTATGGCTCCTGTTTCTAATGGAGTAATATTAGAGTACCACTAAAAATGACAAGAGATAAATAGCTGTTTGGAGTTTAATTACAACTGATCACAGACCACTGTTCTTTTTAAAACCCGATGAGTGATCAGTAAGAAATGTTACACTCTTTGTTTAGGCTCATTTATATGGTTACCCAATTTTCGTTATAGTTTCTAAATTAAAAGTAAAACACATAAAGAAAATCCCAATAGTTTAATTAGTTAAATGTCATTATGCCAGTATACAGTGGACTAACCTAAACGTAAACAAGCTTGGTGTCAGTTAACGTTAGCATATGATGTGCGTTAAATGACGTTGGCGTTAAATACGCCAATGGTTTAAGGAAAAAAAGTTATTTACCTCTCAATTATCTCTCCCAACGAAACAATAATATTCATCTCTGAAAGCCATTGCACTAACGGTGGGACAACAGCGGTGGATAGACAGCTGTAATGATGAGCGGATGCTAGCTGGGAAGCACACTTCTCTTTTTTTAGAGTGGAGGAATTAATGTATCGCGAGACGTGACAGACTCTGTCCAAATATACAAGTAAGTCTCGCGAGACAAGAAACGAAAGCTCTACGGAAACCGGCGTTAGCACAATCCAAAATTAGAGTCTGGTATAAGTATGATGGTGTAACAAAAATATTATATTGTGTGTATATAGATATAACCAATTCATATAAGTACACATACACAAGTCGGGGTTTTATTGGTATTGAGCAGTATAATAATTCTATAATAATAATAATTTAATAATAATTCTTATTATGGTAAGGTTGAGTACAGCAATAGGTGTACAATATACTGCACGTGGTGGATATACTGCATCTCTTCCAGACAAAAATGCAGCAGATGCAAGACATATCAAGCTAATTACATTTCAGACACAGAAGGTGCCCAGCAGTGCAATCAGCTCAGAAACTATTGGAACCCAGGTATACCCTTTTATTGTCTGGAGAAATCTAGCCAGAAGGGATCTTCATGGAACAGTTCTGCTCTGGACTAATAAATCAACATTTTAAATATTTGGCTCTTCGTTTGTCGAAGGATTGGAGAGCGGTACAATAATGAGTATCTGCAGGCAAAGTGGACTATGGTGGAGGTTCCTTGAATGTTTGTGGCTGCATTTCTACATATAGAGCTAGTGAGGATTAATGGTGTTCTCAATATTGAGAAATACAAACGGATACTTATCCATCATGCAATACTATCAGGGAAGCGTATAATTGAACCCAAATTTATTCTGTAGCTGAACAATGACCCCAGCCAAAGTCCGTAAGAATGTTTGAAACAACTTACGAGTCAAGTTCCTCCAAATGTGGTGCAAAAGTGTAAAGAGAAGAATTGCTGCTGTTTTGAAATGGGGTGGTCAGATATTTACCTTTCACCACTCACTGCATTTTCTTTATAGATGACTAGAACAATCATCATTGACCCTTCCATTTTGAAAACATACTTTGCATACAATATTTGTCACACCAGCGTTAACCTTCCCACAGTTTCAGAGATAGACTTTAAATAAAATAGCATTTGTTTGCATTGAGCTTTAGCTTTAGAGACAGTTCGAATCTTAAAAGTTCAAGTAGCTTGTGGCCAACAGGGGGCAGTAATCCCACCTAAAGGTTCCCAGCTTTCGTGAAAGAACACGAAGAAGAAACACATGCCATTGAGGTTTAAGGAGATGTAAGATCTGGGTCGTTCACCCTTCCTCATCTGACTTAACTAAGCAACAGGTTAGTTCTCAAAATTGGACTTTTTTTCTGTCATTTATGAATACTTTCTGTCGTATATAACGCATTTCGTATAGAAACGTCAAGCCTCAGAAAAGCTATAGGTCAGTATTATTAAATGTTTAAAAGTGTCAACTAAGATAACTAGTTTAACTTAAACATTATATTAATTGTAATCATTTTGACCAATAGCGTAACAGGCAATCTAAAATAAAATAAAAATTATTTAAATGTTTTCCTAGTTATGAGATAGTAGTAGTTTTGCAAGGGTTCTGCTATATTAATTATTAATCTAGATGTTAAAATTATTTTCAGGTATTATTCTCATGATCCCTTCAACAGTGTAATTCTAACAACTATTCTAATAACTAAAGAGTGACACTGAGTTTAAAGAAATTATGTTTTCTTTGGCAACGAAGCTGCTTTAGTTGATTAATGAGTCTTGAGAGTATAAGAGTTATTTCTGCATGCCTGCTTCTTCAGTATTGCAAGAATGTGATGATCCCTCTTCACTTGCCCCCATAGAGTTTATATTTTCTGAAAATAAGTGGACAGAACATAACGACTTATAATTCTGATTTTCCGTTTCAACCAAGTTCACCTAAAATAACACTTTTTTTTTCTTGTAGTAGCTGTAGACAGTTTCACTCAGAGTCGCCTCATTCTGCTTCAAATTAATGCACACATGGCAATATTAGACCAAATTGCTAAAGTGGAACCAAATGAAACCCTGATAAATGTGAATGAAATCTCATTGCTTTTGCAGTTCTGTTAAACAAGGATTATAGTGTTGTTTTCCACCTGATTTCACAGGACCATGTCGCAGGCAGCTGAATCGATTCTTCACAGCGGATACTTCCATCCAACTCTCCGATTCTGGCAGACCTGTGCCACTGACCTAAGACCAGAAAACCTAATTTATCCAATATTTATCAGGTAAAGCAAGGTGTATATCAGAAGAATAGTCTCTTGACTCTCCACTTTTGTTCCCATCTGGTTTTTAAAACAACTCAAGGGGCAACAATGTTGGCATGAGCCATGTTTGTTACCAACATCTGTGGTTTGAAATCAGTATTTACACATCTTTGAAGTTTTTTACTTGGTTTTCAACAGAATTCTCATCTAGAAGATAAAAGGCTTTTATTCATTTTTGGTGTGTAGGTTTGTCACATTACATCGTGAGAATTAACGGTTTTGCCCAAAATAAAACCATAGTTTATTTTTCCAAAGTTGGACTGTTTCAGGAATTAAGTGTTATAAATGTGCAACTATTCAATTTAATGCATAACCCAAATACAAATTTTAAACATTTAATTCATATTATTCTTTATATTTCTGATTTAAGAATAAATTACATAAAAATTACATTAATCATCAACTACATCAATTTCCAGGAGTGATGCAGATATTTATCTTCATCACTGTCAGCAAAACGGCATTTCCCCTTAGAACCAGAATTCTGGCAGTGCTGGATTTAAGTAATGACATTATCCCTTGAGACTGTAATGCTAAAAACACCAGGGTCTAGTTTAACCTGATATGTTTTATACATTTATCAAATTTATAGTGAAATAATTCTTTCACCCCTTGCACCATTTCTACAGTGACAGTCCTGATGCGGTGGAACCAATCGCAAGTTTGCCCGGCCAAGCAAGGTAACATTTATTGTCGCCAAACCAATCCTCCTATCTTTTTGTTGAGGCTTTTACCAGTATCTCTCCCTGTTTCCTTTACATTCTGTCTAAATATGTTTAGAAAAGTTCAGCACAATGGTTTCAGTCAACAATATTGTTTTTAAAATACTGTTTGAAACGTTTCGAAAGGATGTGAATAAGAATGATATTAGCTGAACTACGACTCTTCTCAGAGTTGTATTAGCATAAATGGGAATATATTTAGCCTGATCCTAGCATGAATTGTTAGCACACTAGCAGGTTGCTAGCACGAACTAGCAATTCCAGTTTTTGATGCGAGTGTGGATTAGAATGAAAATGCATAAATGTTAATGTAACGCTTCAGTCATTACCTTATTTTATTTTGGCTTGCTGAAATTGTAATTGTCTAACTGTTTTATCACTTGCTGGTTCTTTTCGAGAAAAAAATGTGGATGATGTGTCCAATGGTAAATGTTGTGGGTGTGTTCTAAAATGTAAAGTTCGGGCTGACACCCTGAGATAAGATGATAGCAGGGTGGAGCTGGAGGAAGCAAACAAAGCTAAAAGATAAGGCAAGGATCAGTTTCTTCTGACTGGTGAAAGTTAATGGTCAGTATCATGTGACTTGCCTTTGTGTGTGTTAATGAGGCCTCTGTCTGCTGCAAAGTGACTCATGTTTAGCTGTAGTTCAGTGCTATAATGGAAGGGACATAAAAACATTCACACAGTGCTATTCGATCTGCATAGTAAATATCACTTAAATGACATTTGAAAGAAAATACGTGTTTTAACTGAAAGACACTGGTTCAGTGATAGTACTTTATTTAAATGCCTCAAACAACACAGTCTAGTCCTCACGCAAAATGCCATCAGCGCTGCCTGCAGGTAAACAAGCAAGCTGAACCGCTAATGACTACGATAGGAAGTGGGTATGGCAAGTGTTTTTCTTTGTAAAAGAGTAAATTGAAGCCACCTCCTGATTTTTTTTTCTGAGCTAGGCATGGGCTGGTTTAAGATTCTGATGGTGTGATAACCTTGGATGAAAATTTGGTATCACAGTATTGTAATTACTTCTCTACAATGTTATATTTAAATGTCAGGGTATGAAAACACCCCCCCCCCCCAACTGAAAACAGTATATGTTATTATAGGAAACAAATAGAAAATTTTGTAACACATTGAAAATAAGGCAAAATAATAAAAATAAAAACATATAAATTTTATTAAATATAATTGCAGTCACTTGAGCCTACAGCTGCAGCTCAACAATTATAAACATAAATACAATAAATAAGGGAAAAAATACAATAAATAGCGGAAAAAATACAATAAATAGGGGAAAAAAATGCAATCACTTATCAAAAATCAAAACAAGACTATTTGTCACAGTTCCAAAAATAAATTAATAAAGTCATTTTAGCAGCTCAATAATTTCTGTAGACATGCTTACATTTTTTTTTACACATTCCTCATTCAGTCCAAGTTAAGATGCAGGACCGTGAGCATGATCACCTTATCAGCATTAAGTTTGGAGTGATGAGCTATGAGGATGTCCGCCTTTTTCTTGTTGACGGCACAAAAAATGCACATATTGTAGGAACAGGGCCGTGACTTTTTCAAAACGCTGTAAACCTAGAAATCCCATGACTACTCAGATCTCATCTATGATGACATAAATGTGAAAGTTTCATATTCATATTTGGATTGTGGAAATGAATCAGATCTGTGCCAAGCTGTTTGTCATGTAAACAAACAAATAAGATATTGGCACACCATGAACTCAACGTCATTAACCTGAGACAATTTAATACGATTTGGATAATTTTTTTAAAATATCGTAAAGTATGAAGTATGCTAATTTACACAATGAAGTTAAAAGATATTTATTTATTTATTTATTTAAAGATATTGTTTTATTATAAACATAATGGGGATTTTAAAATGTCGTATGCTATTAATTTATTAATCATATGTGGGAAGTTCATCTTTCATAATTGGGTTGCGGACAAAAAAACCTAGGGGACATTCTTGCAGCCACATGCGTGTTACTTTTGTGTTAAACTTGGTGCTTCTACTACCATCATAGAGGATATCTGACATTTATAAAGAAAGGTTAACACATTTTAAGTTAATAGAGTTTATCTCATTTTCAAACAGATGTCTGTCTAGATTTGATGTCATTTCCTTGATTTTAGATATGGCGTAAATAAGATAGAGGGTCTGCTAGGTCCTCTTGTGGAAAAAGGCCTGAAGTGTGTGCTGATTTTTGGAGTTCCAGCTAAAATCGCAAAGGTCAGTGAGAAGATCAGCTGCGTTAACTGATTTGTAGTTGTTTTGCTGCAAAAGAAACAAACTTTCAAGTGTTTTCACACCCGAAAACAGTTCCTATCTATCACAGTAAATGCAGCGCTGAAGGTTGTATAGCTCGTGATTTTTAAATTGAGTTTTTAATCTTCTCAGGACGAGAGGGGCTCTGGGGCTGATAGTTATGACACTCCTGCTATTCTGGCTGTGAGGAAACTGAGAAGCTCCTTCCCTGAGCTTCTGGTGGCCTGCGACGTGTGTCTGTGCCCCTACACCTCACACGGACACTGCGGTTAGTTAAAGGGCCACAATACACAGGATGAAAACAATAAGATATGTTCAGTGAATTACATTTAGGACAAATTTACTGTCACATTAAAATGTGGGTAAAACTGTTTAATTTCAAATCTTTTGTTAAAATTGTAGAATTTTTTACTTCTTGTTTGAAAAGGAAGTTTCTCAGGAAGTGGCCTATATGACGTTTATGAAGGTCAAGTTAATAAAGCATTTTTGAATATTTAACTATATGAAATAACTTTTTTACTATTGAAGAAAATATTTCAATTAAGGCTTTAGCATAAAAAAAACTCCAGCAATGCAAATATTTTCGGGGTCCACTGCATTTAAAGGTGATCTCAGATGCAAACACTTATTTTTCATTAGAGGGTTGATATTTTATATGTGGGCAGAATTCTATTGTTTATGACGCCAACAATGCGACTTTTTTAGAGGTGAAAAATTTTGCCACATTTGGTTCGAACATAAAGTGTGATCTGAGGCCCCTTTAAAACGTATTTAATCTTACATTTCAGTTAATAAAATGCAAGCTAGAAATAAACGCTCTTCTAGGTTAAAATGATAAATAATTGTCATTTAATTTAGCTGATTTTAGTCTCTGTTTTTATTCTTTGAGCCCAAGAAACTCTCTTTATCTAGCCATCCTCTTTATAAGATGTTACTACACCCAGTGCTTAATTGCTCCACGAGTAGGTCCTGGAGCACCAAGAGGGTGCTGTTCTAGCAGTGTCAAAGGAAGAGAACGTGTTCTGGGGCGGGAATAGTTTTTTTCACAAGTTTCCTGTGAAAGTTTCAGAACTTTCTGGGTTTAAGGTTTTCATTTGGTGCATTTTAAGAGTTTAAAAAACACTCAGTCTTGGAGCTTCCATAACTTTTTTTTGTGGTCATTCTGGTTAAAGCACATAATGTTGGCTTATTGTAAGGATGAACAGGGTCTTGGAGCCTCATGTTCTGGTTATAAATACATTTATTTGAGGCATTTTTCGTTAAAATGTTGAATCTAGAGAAGTTTTAAGAACAGGACATTTTCAGGTTTTTGAACAGAAGTTTTGCTTAATGTTGTAAGATAAATGCATACATAATTATTCACTATCTTACAATATTGTGTCTGTGTGGACACCCCCCTTAAATGTCATATTCCAACCAGAGTTTTTTAATAATCACAAATTTCTGATATTAAAAATACTGAATGTAATAAATTCTGAAATTTCTCTCTGTGAGCAGGGGCTTGATTTTTGGTCTTAATAAAGGATTTTAGAGTGCCATTAACCATTTTCACAGTTATTAACCATTTTCTGATTAAAACATATTTTGGGTTTGGCACTTTGCAGACGGTCCCTAAGCGATACTGTCTCAGTTTGATGCGCATACACAGCAATGTATTTTAGCAAAGGTAGGCGAAGGCATATTTTGACAAAAATAGAGTTGTAGCTTGTCCTCTACGTAACACAGATTAAACAGAGGTGTCGGTTGTCTATTAAGAGCGGTTGGGTCTTGTGCTATTGAGCAGAGAAACTCGAATCTACAAATTTTGCCTGTTTGTGGTCCGGCTGACCCACTGTTTTGTCTGTCTCTAGGACGTTTTTCAACGTTGGGTACCTTTTTATTTCTGTTTACTTCTTGAATGCTGCGCTGGGTCATCCCGTGACTTTTGTTGATCACTTTCCCCCTCTTTTAATTAATTTTTTTTTGATAAAAGTCATTTTATTTTAATTTAAAGAAATTGTCAACCAAGCATATAGAAATAAAAGAATTACAAAATACTGATTAGCGAATTAATATTGATTAATTCGCTCTGGCGCAAATTAAGCACTGGCCACACTGAGCTAAATCTAACACGTCAGAGTTTTTGGGATAACATACTGGTCTATGCTGGCTTTCAGGTATCCTTCGTGATAATGGGAGTCTGGACAATGCTGCCAGCTGTCTGAGGTTGGCTGAAGTTGCTTTGGCTTATGCTCAAGCAGGTCAGTGCTAAATGATCTTTACTAATATAAAAAAACAGGTCTCCAGAAGCCGTCTTGTAAACATTTAGTTGTGGGTTTTTTTCACATCAGGCTGTCACATCATCGCTCCTTCAGATATGATGGATGGACGAATTGCTGCTATCAAGCAAGCGCTGATTGCCAATGATCTTGGGAACAAGGTTCAGAGATGGTTGGCGTCTGGCCACATATAAAGGAGTTTAACTCTGATTACATTTTTCTTGTTCTTCTCAGGTGTCGGTGCTAAGCTACAGCGCTAAGTTTGCATCTTGCTACTATGGGCCCTTCAGGTAACAGTTTTGTTACTCGTATGTTTTGATGATAAGACTGTTGGAGTACCACATTTGTAAGAGATCTCACTCTCTCTCAATGTTTCTATGTATTTGAAGGGATGCTGCCCAGTCTAAACCTGCTTTTGGAGACAGACGATGCTATCAGTTGCCTCCTGGAGCCAGAGGACTAGCTCTGCGTGCTTGTGTAAGAGAATTTCACCACTGAGCGTTCATAAAAGGCAGCTGGGGCATTTTTCACTAAAGATGGACGACACTAATCTAGAAAATTGTCAAGAAGTGCAAAAAATACTCAATATTTCTGTCACATTTGTTTATTTATACATACACAAGGCCAGTTGAAATGCACCACAGAATTTCACTTTAAAAGGATGCGTCTATTTGTCAAGCTCACAGTTGTGGTTTAGAATCTTAATCCTGTATAATTAAAGATAAAAAAAATGTATTCCCAAAATTAGAACTCCATTGGCTTTTTTTCCACAGAACACTATAAATCCAAGGCATCAATATAAATGTTTATTTAACTTTTTTTATGAACCATGTCAGAACCCACACACAGATGTTAGACTCACTGCTTTGAATAGTGGAGTCTCTCCTTTCGCTTGCCGGTGACTTTTGGATGGCTCTGCTGGATTTGTTCCGTCTCCTTATTCTGTTCCATCTTTGTGAAATGATTATAAAACAATGAGATGCTTTTGCAGCAGTTGACAGCCTGCAATTTCCCACCTCCTCAACATCTCATCTTCTTTGTGCTGTGCTTCAATTTCTCACGGTTTGGACAAAAAACATGAACACGGCAAGTATTGTGTTTTTTTGAAAACTGATTATGGGCTTTTGGTGGTTGGTTGTTTCAGAGACAAAGTCAGAGAGGCCAGGTTGAGATGGTTTGGACATGTGCAGAGGAGGGATGGTGGTTATATTAGTAGAAGGATGTTGGAGATGGAGCTGCCAGGTAAGAGGTCAAGAGGAAGACCAAAGAGGAGATATATGGATGTGCTGAAGGAGGACTTGAAGTTAGTTGGTGCAAGAGTAGAGGATACTAAGGACAGAGTTAGGTGGAAACAGATGATTCGCTGTGGCGACCCCTAAACTGGGAACAGCCGAAAGGAAAAGAAGAAGAAGAAGATTATGGGCTTTTCCAATGTGAGAAAAAAACTAATTCCAGACTTTCTTCCTCTGTCTGGCCGGGTATCTTCTGCTGCTTCATGTAACGGCCAGTCTAAAGCATATAAGCCCAGTCTTTTCATGTGCAACAGGCCCAGAGCACAGTGATTGGCCACATCCAAAAATTCACATATTGGTCAGACTAGGGCTGGGCAATTAATCGAAACTATCTTTCAGATGTTATCACATTTTTTCAGGCTAATTTTACAATTACTTCCTCCTTAAAAAAAACTATCGCATGGAGTCATGTGACTTCGCTCCATTTCCTTCAATTATTTTAAAATCAAGTAAAAATGTTTTGCTTGTAATATGTGAACATACATTACAAAACTTGTCAGTGAACTCTGAGGGTAAAATAAATGTATAATACAATAATTATCCATAAATCGTAATCAAGTTAAAATGTTACAAATTTTCAGTTTATGCTAAATTGTCATCATCTGTCAATGCAACATGTCCTTTATGTTTGCGGTGCCTCAAATGAAGTGCATTAATTGTTTTTAATTGTACGTAGTTTTTCTTTTTTGTATCAGGACCGAGATGTGAAGGAGGGCGCTGACATGTTGATGGTGAAACCAGGATTACCATACCTTGATATTGTGCGAGAAGTCAAAAATAAAGTAAGAACCCATGTTTTTTTTTCTTAAATTAATCACCATTTCTAGATGACATGGTTATATCAGTTTTTAAAAGGGGTGCAACAATGGCTCAATACAACACGATGCAAAAAATGGTACAATACGTATCGTAGAGTGAGAAACCGCATTATGAGAAACAAAATGAATATTGTAAAATAGCTTTCTCAAAAGAGACATCTTCCTTTTTAACATTTTATTCTCAGAGTTTGCAAACTTTATTGCTGCCCCTTAGGGGATGGATGATAATACATAATCCAATACATATCAAACTCTTAATGTGTAAAACTAAACTGTTGTCACATTTATATAAAGATTTGTTTAGAAGCTATAACTTAATATCTGTTAGTTGATTCATCCTGTACCAATTAAATCGATGTTTGTATGTACTACTATGTTCTCTTAACGACGAGTTCAGTCACCACAAATAGCATTAAATATTTTATATATATTTTTTTTTCTATTCTAAGTGAATTGACTGTCCAAGCACATTTTTTTGTGACATTACAATATTAAACTAGATGGCTAAAGTTTTTTTTAAAGTACTTTGAGTATAGCTTGTAAAAGTGCAATTAAAAATAATTTTCTTAAATGTTGTTAATTTAATATAAACCAAGAGGTAGAAATATGGCAATTGGTTGCTATGGAAAACAGTCATCACATGTGACATACCAGTGACATCATTTAATATTGTGCATGTATCTATGGGAAAAGTAAATCAACCCCCATGTCACTATGATTTTTCCTAAGAAGAGATGGTTGTATGAAAAGTTGGTTGCTAGGGTAAACACTTTGGTAGATACGGAGTTGTTAGGGATGTCATAAAAAATGTAAGTTGTTACAATGATTACCATAAATATTCACCATTTCACTGTGACGTTTCATCATGAATATATGTTCTTATTATAAATATATGTCCATTAAAAGTCAATGGTACATATTTAACCCCTTCTAGAGCCTACTTTTACACAGAGGTTGGTATGTTCTTGGACAGACTGATAACCTCCACAAGTATTTGATTAATTTAAAGTTTCCACAAGCTTCTGTTCAAGTTATAGTTTCACAACATTGGATCGCATGTTAAGTCAATGCTGAAGTTCCCAGCATTCTCACAATTTCTTTGGTAGAACCAGTCTGAACAGATATAGCAACCATAGTCAGACCAGTTTGGTTGTCTTGGCAAAGTTTGGTAGCGGTGACAATTGTACTAGCAATTATATAATGCTTTTTAATTATCCAGTAAAATAGATTATCGACCAATTAATTAAGTCATTAGCAGCTCTATAATAAAAATTGTTTGCAATATTATACTGGGAAAATTCTCACAGCGCCATGTTGTCTTTATCCCATCAGCACCCCACTCACCCACTAGCCGTGTACAATGTCTCTGGAGAGTTTGCCATGTTGTGGCATGGAGCTGAAGCTGGAGCTTTTGAACTGCGGACCGCAGTTCTGGAAGCAATGACTGCTTTCCGTCGAGCAGGTGAGAAAGCAACACAGTAGGCTGTCCGCCAAAGGGTATACAGTAATGATGAAAGATGCCAGCGCTAAAAGTTAATGCGCAGGAAGTATCGCACATATATTAAAAACAGGCATGGTGTCTACTCCAGTGTCCACCTAGCAGATGCTCTTCCCTCTTCCTTTCTCAACCACTATTTTATTTGACCGATTAAAAGTACTGCTACCATCATTGCCTTACCTCAAGGTTGTAGGTTGAGTAAATTGAATAATCTAAACTCCCCTTAGATGTGAATGTTGCCCTGCAATGGACTGGCGACCTGTTCAGGGTGTACCCCCGCCTCTCGCCCAATGTTAAAAGTTCAGAAGTTCTTCAGATAGGTACCTAGTAATGTGGTTTTATACATGTGTAATAAATTGATCATAAGCTGTTCTTCAAAGTGTCTTTTTGGGGAGTGAATTACTCAATGGAACTTGCACAATCCATTCAGCACCAAAAGAAGAATTGAATGTTGCTGTGAGTCTTGACCCACTCATCGAATCATTCTTCACACCATGGCTTCGTCAATACAATCATGCGCTGTCTCCGGAGGCAGTTGATTGTTTGATTTGAACATCAAGATAATAGTTGTCAAACAATTGGGAAACGCATGATGCTCTATTTTAGAAATAGAAACCAAAGACCTCTGTGGGTCTTGTATTTGCCACATTGGTCTGTTTTTGGGTGTGTGTTATTTTTTGCAAGTAGTTATTAGTGGTAGGAAGGGAAAATGGGTGAACCCAAATGCAAGCAACGACTCAGAAAAAGGTATCTATAAAAACTCCTTTTAATAAAAAAAAAAAAAAAAAAAAAGATGGAAAAATTCCAAAAACTGAAAACTGCATTCTCATAGAGTGGAAAATCAAAATTCAACAGATTGCTGGTTGCTGGATAGGCCAAAAGTCATCCAGGGTGTGCTAGTCTTGCTTGTGGCTTGGTGGTGGCTGACTGCAGATCCACAGCTTATATCCAGAGGAATCAAATAGAGCTCAGGTGAATCCAATCAGCCTTGACAGCCACACCTGAAATCAATGGAAAACCACACAGCAATCCCAAAAACTACAAAATAAACCTTCATTATAAGGATATATTCGGAAATTACATTTTCGGATGAACAGGAATGGGGACATGCTAAATCCCAGCTTCACACATAAAGACTATATTGACTTTGTTGAGAAAAGATGGCAGACTGAATGGGACAAATGCAAAAAATAACTCCATGTAATAACCCTAATATTGGGAAGAAATAAATGTCTTTCATCAGTCGATGGGAGAGTCATTCTCCCAAGATGTAGAATTGAACACACCAGATTTACGAACCAATCCTTGGAAAGCGGAGGCCAAACTGTGATTCATGCAGGGTGCCCCTAACAATCAAGCATAATTTATTAGCCAGTGTTAGGAAACTATTTTAACCATGACAGGTTTTTAATAAAATGGTTCCAAAAACATGGAAAAAAAACACAAAAGAATTGTAAGTTTTTTATTTGTTATAACATTTTTGTTATGTTATCTAGAATAATGTTCTCGATTTTGGTAGAAAGGAAGTTCATGTCGCAGGTGTCCAATGTTGTTTTTTAAAAAAAATTGAACTGATTTTAACATGATTTCTTTCAGGAGCTGACATCATCATAACCTACTATGCTCCACAACTGCTCACGTGGTTGACAGAATAATGTGTGACTTCCTGCCTAGGAAGGAAACTGGATCCAAGCAAATCAACTGTTGTTTTCCTTGAGATTTTTTTTTTTTAATAGTTTTTGTATTATGTCATAATGTCAGATTTCAAATATTGTTAGGCTTTGAAATATATTCATGAACATTTCTTTCATTAATTTGATTGACTATCTCTCTCTTGTAGCAGAAAGAAACTAGACATTAGAAACTTTACAGCACTTTCTGTCAGTGTGAATCGGTAACAAAATAATTTGTTGTTTCAGAGCATCATTCACATGTTTTATGATGGCAGCCATTGAGTCTCTCAGTGCTCTCGAGCTTCAAGACAATGTAAACCTTTATTCTATAGCATTTCACTGCTAACATTTTTTCAGAAGCACCCTCCCCTTCACAGAGTTTACAGGTATTTCTTCATTGCTGCCAGCAAAGGAAAATGAATGCAGATGTTGATTGCTGTTATGGTTTCACTGCTAACTGGTCATTTGACCCATGCTTATACTTGGAGCCGGCATATTGAAGAGCTTTCACTCGGTAGAGCTGTGCTTGACATGGACCAAACTTGCTGACCTGCAAGAGCAGATGCATGTGAAATGTTCATTTAGAATCCCTATCAAAGCATCATTTAAATAAAGATATTGTGAAAAGGAAACCAGTTTCATTTATATCGTACTGTTGGCGTGTTGCCTTCTGTCTGTGGTGCTTTTGGATGATGTGAGGCATGATGCCAGCCTTTCAGCTAGGTAAGAGATTCCTAAACACACAAATATAGTTATGTAAAGTTTAATGCATGTTATTAGTCCCATTACATAACCATTCCACCCATACTATGGGTATAGCTTGCTTATATTTATTGAGAAACATAAACTGGGTGGTTTGCTTGTAAAGCTTATTATAGTACAAAAAGATTCACTGTATATTTTGTAAAAGTTCAAATAACATTGGTGTGATAAAATTGGCTAATATTCCATTATGGACATTAAGTTATTTATAATTTTTGTTTTAAACAACATAAGGGCTTTGCTGTGTGACTTAGTGTCAATTTATTTGCAAATGTAAAAAAAAAAAAAAAACATCAGAGGAATATTATTAGTCAAGAGGTCCATCAGGAGGCTATAGATTGAGTACCGTGCAAATTTTTTAGGCAAGAGTAAAAAAAAAAAAAGTTTAAACAACACAAAAAAACTATTCTTTTTTTTATTTAATGTAAAACTAATTGAAATCCAGTCGTAAGCTTAAACAGAAAGAGTTGTGTAAAAAGCTTAAAATTTGGTGAGGAACTCTGCTACTAGGGTGAGGTTGTGAAAAGGCGTTGACACCAAAAATTAATTTTATTTAGATTTCTTTTTTTGTTAATTCACTTAACCATCTTCCTAAACCTTTTGCATGCAGTACTCTTAGGTTGAAAACAGAACTTAGGTCTTATATCTTTGGAGCAAGTGACCATAATGCAAGAAAATACAATCTGTGTACTCAAATTCAGTAAGAAAACAATTATTTGAATTAAATTAAATGTTAAAAGTCTTAAAACGGAACCCCACTTCAGCAAAATAATAGTGTCTTTAGTGGAATTATTTCTAAATGAATAGATATGCCCCACTATATAGGTTAGGATATGTAATTTAAAAGATGTGTTATACATATATGGCATCAGAGGTGAATAGATAAGAATATAGTTACAAATACATTTATCAGATAAGAGAGATTTAGGGATAGCTCTAATGTTTTAAATATAACGTTTATGTATGTGCGTGCGTGTGTATAAACATGTATGTATCGTTTTGACAAATTTAAATTATATACTTACAACACATGAATTCTCATTTAGGAAATGTTTACCATATCATCAAATAAATGAGACGGTGTCCTGTACATGTCTGTAATGTGGCTATAATATGCCAAGTAAAGTTTTATTTTAAAGAGTTTCCCAGTACATCATGACTGGAAATTGTAATAGTTTGATAGGGAGATGCTGAACTTTTAACAATTCTTTAGCGGAACAATCCTTTTATCTTCCTCAAGTAAAATGATACGACCAGTGTCGGCTTTCTTGTCCCAGCTCTGGCTTTTCAAACAAAGTATTCATTTTAATAAAGAGGGTTTTAGACGGTTTAATTAAAAAGTATTAACCACTTCATGATTTTTAATAACGATAAGCCAATTTTAACAGAATTTAAACAATAGCACGGAGAAATAATAATTCATTTAATGGAGTAGCACTTACCACTAATTACAAGTCATAAAAGCATTGTTTTTTTTTGTTTTTGTTTTTTTCTTCAGTGTAAAATATCCTTATCTGGGGGCAAAAAAGCAGAGAAGCACGCCACAGCCGTCAATCTATATTATCTGACGTCGATTAGTTCTTCCTGTGCTGTTTTGGGACGCATTGATTTCAGAGTTGGATTATTGATGTCTGGAGGTTGTGTCGCTTTTAGCATTAGCTTTTAACGTAGAGCGTAAGCAAATACACGTTAGTAACTGTTTAGTTATTTCACACTTGCTTTGGCATTTGGCAGGTAATGTACAATTAAGACCAAAATATATGTGAACTAAGGCTTCCAAAGCGTGCCTTAAGAATATGGGTTGTTACTGTGCTTTGGAAACGTCTCAGCTTGTGTTATTAGCGTGTTTAACGTTAAGTTAACATTGGCCATCAAATTGATATCAAATGTTACTGTTGTTATACATTTAAATTATTTAACATTATCATAACATTTTAAGGATTTACAATCATTTTAAAAATGTTTTTGCACACATTTGTGTTTGTTTTGTAAAGCTAGTTGTATTGTTTTATTGAATTGAGGTCAATGCTTACAAATGAATGTAGGAATTATTTGTATTTGTTTCAACTACATTTAGTGTTTAAACTTCAAAATTTTGCACTTTTTCATAAATATGGGTTATGTCACATCTCAAACAGTTACAGCATGTTTTTTCAAAATAGTCTGTTGTAAAATTATTACTTCGTATTAAGGTTGTTTACTTTCATTGCACTTTCATTTGAGGTTCAGCCGTTCAGACTGACAAGGAGAAAGAAAAATATAAACGAAACTATCCAAAATAGAATCACTTGAAGAATGCTTCATTGCACTTTTTGACATGTGAATGTGAAGAGTTGAGTACATAAGGCGTCACTGCCACTCAATTCAAAAGTAAAACCTGTCAATTCTTAAATTAGTCATGAGCCATGAGGGAGCAGAGGGGGTGCACCAGTATTCTTGAAAACAGTTTTGCAAAGACTTCACCTTCTTTTGTATGCACAAAAAATGTTGTTCAGTCTTAGTCTGAAAACAAAAGTGTTACAAAGCACATACCCTTTTAAACGTATTGATGGTAGGGTTGTAACAATATGTCATAGCACATTATAAAAATATCACAGTACGCATCATGGAGATTCTTGGAGGTGTCTAGGAACTACATAAAATACACTTCTGAGAAGGCATCAGAAATGGCATTACCATTTCTCTCACATCGTTTCTCTCTGGGGGTGCTGGCGGTTCCCGGTGGGGTGGGATGCTCTGGCTTAGGGGTCCGGGACCCCGGTTGTGTCGACCCACGAGGGGTGGAATGGCCCACCGGGTCACTTCGGTCTGGTTGCGGAGCCGGGTCTGTGTTGGATCTCGCAGCGCACTTGGGCTTAGAGGAGTGGGGGTGATACATGGGAAGTTGGTCGGGCCGCTAGTGGGCTGGGTTTACTGTCCCTGGGCACTGCGTACTACAATCGCTTGTTTATTTGATGCCTGATCAGGTCAACGCATGTGGTGTTGTGTAAAAACTGCAAATGGGACAAAAAGAACTGTAACTAGGACTTATATGTTATGTTCAGGTAGGTATTTATTTATTTATTTTTTCTCTTTTTTTCCAACTTTCTTTTTCGCTCGAGAACCTTTCCCCCTCACCCTTTCCCAATCCCTTATCCACTCCCCCTTTCAGTCCAACGCCATCTTGTCCTGACACAACCAATGTAAACTGACTTGTGGGAACTACAACTAAGAAATATTTACATACATTCAATGCTCCAATCCAGAGGAGAAAACTCCACACTAGGTGTTTTACTCCCCTGGAGAAAGTAAAACTGTCCAACTCAGCAAAGCATTTACTCTCCCATGTGATGGGTTTTGAGTGGCACAGGACAAGGTTAAAAAAAAAAAAAGAAATGGCATTACCTTTTTATTGCAGCACATTGTAAAGTTATGTTGAAAGCAAACAATCTTCCACACTCTATCCCTACCATATCTTTTTCTTCTGTTTGCCTCCATATCAATGCGTTTGGACACTGAGTTCTGTGAACAACCAGGCTCTTTTCAATGACCTTTTGTGTCTTTCCCTTCTTGTATAAGTTGCCTTTTGGGTCAGCAGTCTTCCCAATGTCTTACAGAACTAGAGGGCATTTAAAGGCAAATGTGAGATAAATAGCTGATTAGAGTGTGGCACCAGGTGTCTTCAGCATAGAACCTTTTCACTAATTTTCTGAGATATGGAATTTGGGGTTTTCATTAGTTGTTGGTTCTAATCATCCAAATTGAAGTAAATCATTAAATCACAGGTTACTAAACCAAACCTGCATATGCCTAATTTTGTTAAAATAATTCTTGTGCATTCTCATAAATTATGTTAACTTTATTTCACTTCTATAATATTACTGTATTTGACTCCTATTTTATTTATTTAACTGAAATGTCCACCAATGATAAAAACTAATGATTTCTTAAGGAAAATCATGAAAATGTACATGAGCGCAGAAAATTTTGCGCACCGCTTTAACTTATTTTATTTTAAATTTATTTTATATTTGACATCCTTTGTGGCTACACCAATTGGCTTTATACCAAACTCCACTCCAACCTGGGCTTGAATCATTGTTTCTCATTGCTACATCACCATGTTCTATACTGAGCTCTAAGCTAATGGGGATGATGAAAATTCAGAATATTAGAATATTACCTGATTCGGTTAAACAGTTTGTGATGTTTTTTCCACATAAATTGACACATACCGGTAACCAGTCAGATGCTGACATCATTTAAAGCCAGGAATCTTGCATGAAACTAAAGATGAGGTCCACAGAAAGATCTATACGTGCCCCTGTTACTAGAAGAAAGTTCTATAGAGCTGGTGAATCTTTTTAAAATGATTTAGCCTATTGTTGCGGCAAATTTGTATTCCTCACCATTACCTGATTTCTGTTTTCTCTGCTCTCTCTCTCTCAGGATGTCAGGATGGCAAGCGGCCCTGGCTTGCCAGACAGTCTGGTGCTGGATATCTTCCTGCATCTTCCTCACGAGGCTGTGTTGAGTGCTGGGCTCAGCTGCCGGCAGTGGTTTGCTGTGTCCCGGGATGAGTTTCTCTGGAGGGAGCTTTTCTATAGCTTCTACCGTATCCCACGCTCTGTGCCTCGCCACCCAGGTACCAATGCCGCTTATCTTTTTTTTAAAAACACATTTTCTCCAGGATGGAATGTCTTTAATGAAGGGGTTTCCTCCAATCCTTTTTTTGAGTATCCAATACTTTCTTTCTTCAGAATTCCCTCCAGGGATCCACAATGATGTTTGATATCTTTTCTTTGTCAAACTCTTTCACAGCCATTTGAATGCATTGTAGTACTTAGAATACAGCTGAGCTAATGATTAAAATTGGCCACTGGGCTAGGCATAATACAGCATTGAATGCTAAGTCGGTGAGTCTCACATAGCTGGCGGAGTGAAGCCAAGCCATGGCGATTGCCCCCACATGCCTGTTGCCCCCACATGTTATTTACACGTTTAATGAATAGTTTAATTGATTTGTGAAAGCTATCTCTGCAGTGAACAAACTTCCATAGTTTTATTTATTTTTTTTGTTGATTGACAAATGTGATTGATCGCTACACTGAAATGAGCTAATTGACTGTTGTCATCACGTCGTGAGAAAGATCTTTTGCGCTGCCAACGAGAGTTGTTCTTAAATTCTGGTTTACGTTTTGTAAAATGAGTTTTATATAACGGTGTTAGAGGGGCGTGCGTGAGCCAGACTCGAGGTTATGGAGTGAATTCAGTTCATAAATGGTTTTGAAATGTAAATTAATAGGTTTTGTGAATTGTACAATAAATAGTACAAAAATGTACTAGCACAAAAATTGTGTGTAGCCTCTGCAGAAATAACCGTAAATTTACTTGTAAAATACTGTGTGCTACAAACACTGAAACACTGTCTGCTTTGGGAAATAATTAAAGGTTTAAATCATATTATTTCAACAAACCAATAAATCAGACACTGCTTAGAGCTGTAAAAGATTATTATTAAAACCTTTAAACTAGACAGTTAATAACCATAAAAAATATAGTAATGAACACTAAACTATTACAATATACACCTTTAAACCAGACGTAAACATAACAATTTAAACCCTGAAATATTACTGTAAAGTTGTGACTGCCACAGCTGCTGGTATTTCACCATAAAATTGACGGTTTATTTTTTACAGTGCGGGGGCTGGGTAGACTGCATTCCTAAAATGGGAAAACTTAGTGATCTGAATAAAATAAGCACAGGTTGGCACCAGGCTTTAAAACAGGAGTATGAAACATACAGAGATGATTTTGTGAAGTATGCAAATAAATGAACTTCAACTTTTCGATAAAGAAAACTGCTGTTCCAATTACGCGTGATAGCAATTATTCTACTTCTTTGCCTGGGATGTCTACTTAGTCTTCTACTTTTATCATTTTGTGCTTTGGCACCCTTGTGGCCCTAATGTGTGTCATCCTCCTATTTATTCTCCAATGTATTCAAAATAAAGAAATCACAATATTCTAAAATGTAGATTTTTCTTGATTGATGTGATAATAATTTTGAAACACAGAATGTATTAAATAAATAAATAAAAAAATCTATCTCTCTCTCTATCTCTCTCTCTATCTCTCTCTCTATCTCTCTCTCTATCTCTCTCTATCTATCTATCTATCTATCTATCTATCTATCTATCTATCTATCTATCTATCTATCTATCTATCTATCTATCTATCTATCTATCAAACTTGAGATAAAAAAAGCCCTGCTGTAAAATATATATATATTTTCTACTGTAAACTTTTCATTCACTTCAATGTTGTCTTCATGACGGGAGATTCACCGACTAAAGCATCTGTAAACCTAAATAACTTCCCTGTGTGCAGCGGCCGTGTCATGGTACAGGGAGTTCAAGCGGCTGTATGACTGCATCCCCTGCGTAGAGGTGCAGACTCTGAGGGAGCACCATGATCAGGTCCTGCATTTAGCCTTCTCTCACCGTGGACATCGCTTCTCTTCCTGCTCCAAAGACTGCACTGTCAAGGTCAGACAGCCTGTCACTCTTTTGTTAATTCATTAATTCCTCTTTCGTTCCTTTTAGTCCAGGCACCAGAGTCATCCTTTTTCCTTGGTGGTCTTCAAAGTATTGAAATAAAACATTAAAATGTCTTACTTCTGCAGTTCAAAATCTCTTATGAATCAGAACTTAACAAGCTGCAAACTCTCTGTAGACGTCAGCATTTTCAGTATTGGGTGAACTACAGCAGGAACCTGCAAAGCTGTAAAAGCACACAACACAGCGCCATGTGATTCAAATATCTCTATGAATTGTAGTTGCTTTAAAATGTCATAATCCTTCTGTACAGCCATCATGTTAAATGCTGTGTAACAAAGCTGTAAGTTTGTGAAACATTCCGTGTGAGTTGAGGTAAATGTGAAAGTGACTTTGTATCAAGATATTCACTTTAATAAGAAAGAGGAGATTCTTGTTGGAAAGACAATTCTTTGGCTAGAAAGAATATGACAGTGACGTCAGGACCAGGTATGGAGTGATCCATGCTAGGAATTTGTGTTCTGCATTACACCCATCAAAATGCACACACACAGCCGAAGCAGTGGGCATCCATAGCTGGGGAAACTGGTGACTTGCTCAAGGCCACTACAGTCATGGTTGTCACAGGTGGGAGAGAGTGAGATTTCAACACTCGTCCCACCTTTGACTCCAACTGGAGTTGACCCCCAGTCAATCGCTTTATCCAGGTGTTTACACAAGTCTAGAATTTAAAAGTAAAATTTAAGGCCTTAAAAAGTCCTTAAAAAATTACTGTTTTATGTCTTAAATAATGTTTCACAGTTCTCAGATCTAGTGTGCTTGAGACAGATTTCCCAGTGTACAAAGCACAGTTTTGGCACATTTTGTTAACAAGGATGTCTGCCATAGCAACCACAAAGTAACAGTATTTTTTCAATTGCAAAGGTTTTAATATGATTCAAATAATTGTTAGTTTTCATATAACAAATGCACATGTCTGATAATGTAATTGAAATGATTTAAAAGTACATGAAAAATGCTGCGATGGACTGGCGACCTGTCCAGGGTGTACCCCTGCCTCTCGCCCAATGTGTGCTGGAGATAGGCACCAGCAGACCCCTGTGACCCTGAAAGGGAAGAAGCGGGTATGAAAATGAATGAATGAATAAATACATGAAAAATGTGCCCATGTTAGGCATGTCAAAATGACTTCACAATGGATCCGTTCATTAGATGTACCTCTTTATAAAAAGCAGCATTTTTTTTTATTTGCAAAAGTAAGAAATTCTTCATGTTGTGCTAGATTACATGTAATACGTGCATATAATAACTAAAGAAGTTATTGTAAGTCGCAAAAAAAATGCTTGTTTTAAAGGAAAAATGTTTACTAATAACAGAGTGTATTGACTAAAGCCTTGTGTATGACGTTTAAAAATGTACAAACAACCAGAAGTTTTGCATTTCCTGGGAATAATATTTCAGGGAACAAAATGTTCACATGTCAAATTTATTCTGTTCCTTTATCTATGACTCTGGGAGCTTTTATAAATAAAGTGATATTTTATAGTTAATTTATGGCAGTTTGATAAAACAAAATAAACAAACGATGATATAGGTCTTAAATGTGACATTGTGAAATGTGAAAACCTGTGACGGCAGAAACCCTGTAGCCTAGTGGAACTGTCCCAACTGAATATTTAGCTTTAGAATCTTATGCAAGGTAAGCGTTTATCCAAATTGTTGCGCTCGTAATTTTTTGAGCTATGAGGAAAGGTAACAGAGCTCTTTATGAAATAGCAATGACATTATCCTGGTGTTGAAAACAGAACTGGGATAAACTGTGTAATTGTCATAGTCCTCACTCGTCTTGTGCTCCTGCAGCTATGGGACACAGAGCAAGCAAATGGCATCATCTCTCTGGTTCACAGTTCCAGTATGCGCCAGTATAACTGGGGTTATACTCAGTTCTCCCAGTTCAATGCAGATGACACACTGTTGCTGGTGTCGGGGGTCTACCTGGGCCCTCATCACTCCTCCGCTGGAGAGATCGCCGTTTTCAGTTTGGGTGAAGGAGACACTTATTACTAAACGCATGTAGAAATGAAGTGTAGGTCTCTCAGTGACTGACACTTTCATGTGATTCCATAGACAACTACACTCTCCTGTCCCGAGTGAGGAACAAGCCCTACGATGTGTTCGGCTGCTGGCTGAATGAGACTCACCTGATCTCTGGGAACCTGCACTGGATTGGGAACATGACCTCCTGCTCGGTGCTCTGGCTCAATAATGCTTTCCAGGTCTGGATCTGTTAGTTCCATTTTGTTCTGGTTTCTATCAGAGGATGTTACTTTTGAGATTATCAAGAAAAAAACCTAATTATTGCTGGTTAAATTTAGTTCATATTTATGGTCGTACACAGAAAGAGAAATATAAAACATGGTTTATCCTGCATATAACATGATGCAACATACCATACAGGGCGACATCTCACAGCTGTGATGTTCACATGGCATAAATGGTCTTTTTTTTCACATGCAATGACCCCTGTGGCTTAAACAAGTATGCATTTAATTTAAAGGAGCGAGACATGCCTGTGGCCAGGTACTGCACAGAGATAGACACGTGTAAAAATAAGGTTAATGCTAACAAGCCTCAGATGAAGAACCACTCTGCTTCAGGCGAAGTAACCAATAACACAGAGTAATGAGAGCCCAACCCAACCATAACAAACCAAAACAACATAAGATTTCACAAGACCCTAACATTAGAGTCTGTTATCCTCGATGAAAAGTGTTGATCCTGGATGCTGTCTCTTCTAAACAATCTTCTCCCTTTTGAAATGCATTGAGCCGTTTACGCCGCTTTTCTGAGCCTGCAACAGTTGCTAAGAGGGGCAAACAATTCTCTTTTCAGGGCATCGAGTCAGAAAATGTGAATGTCGTCAAGCGTCTCTTTAAGATTCAAAACATCAATGCCAGCACCATCCGCACAGTCATGGTAGCCCACTGCCGTCGTCACGACTCTCCTGACCTCCTGCTGGATTATGAAGCGCAGGCACAAGCACAGGCCCCACAATCCCAACAGAAACAAACACTCTTCTTTGATCTGGGAAACACCGATAGTGAAGAGGAGGATGAAGAGGAGCGAGGAGAACAGAGAGTTCCATCACATCCAACCTCGTTGAAGCCCTCTGGTCTGCAGCATGTTATACATGTAAGTTCTTGGTATTATTGTATACTTTTGGACAACATTTTGGCTAATAACCAGTCTCAGACTCAGTCCAAATGATGACCGGCGACCATATAATCAGATCTACACCTCAGGTTCATAAACTCTTAGAGGTGGGAGGGAGATGTTGATGTCTCTCCTTTAGATATTTGACCCTAGCAACCATATTGCATATTCAAGTTTGGTTAGCTTCAGAAAATATAAATTGTGCAAAGTTTACCCCAACACCCCATTAGGATGGTCATTAACTCTTATTATTAGCCATCTAAATGACATTAACGACAACAAATATTTCCATTGGTTTCCATCAAGTCCAGTTCATAGTACTAAGATTATTATTCAAATAATGCAGTTTTGTTTGACTCTAAAAATACCACATTTTTGCTGCGGCCAGGGTTGTCAAAACGTTGCCTCACGCGATCGAGAGTTGGAGACCAGGGTTGCCAGGTTGATGGGTAGCAGACGCACCAAAGCTCCTGACCTCAACTTGGTGTCTCCTTCACTTTCTGGAGATAGCGAGGAGAAGACCTACTTGCTCTTCACCACTGGCAGCCTAACCTACTCCCCACACCAGATCGGTGAGTGTGTTTGTTGCTAGCATTACATTCTTGGACATTTATAGTCCCTTCAGGTTTAGAGAATTAGGAGAATTCTTGAATTTGTTTACATACCTTTCAATAAACATTTTGTTTGGAAGAAATTAATGAATGAAGCCTTCATTCGATGTAGAAATATTACCAATTCTAGTTATATAAAAGAGCTATTGTGCTACTACTTTTTAAATTGTTTTCCCACAGCACTGTATGAAGCACTGGTTTAACTGGATCTTATGAAAGCCTCTAAACTTCTTTAATAATTAACACATTTTAACACATTTAAGTTTGATTTATATTTAGATGAATGGTTCTCTGAGGTTCTTTATCTTTCAAGCTGATAGATGAGTCTGGGTTTGAATGAGATGGGAAGGGTTTTGTAACGTATGACATGAGTTTTGGGGCTTTTTTGCCAGATTCTATAAACATAAAGCTGTTTTTATGTACCAGCTTTTGAATGAGTTCTAAAAGTCTTAATGTGAGGTTAGATGGTTGGAAGCAGGTTCACAGGAAGGGAAGCATGTATTTTACCTGTTATGCCATGTCCTGCCCCATGAAGTACACGCCTTAATGTGTTTTTAGGAATCAAACGGATAATGCCTGATCAGATGACGACGTCTGGCCCAGTGTTAGGAGAAGAACGGAGTACAGAGGAATTCTTTGATTCACTGGACCATGTGATCGACATCCACGGCCACATCATTGGCATGGGCCTGTCACCTGACCATAGGTAATTTACGTCTCAAAGTAGTGTTCATGGTCATGTTCATGATGCTTTTTCCATGTGACAGCAGTTCTCTGGTATGCTCCCAGATACTGACCTGTATCCATTTTCTATGTGTGAAACAAGTTTTGGCTCCCCTGTAAATCTGCAAGATTTGTGGCTCCCAGGTGTCTTTTATAGGTAAATAGCTGGATGTAGTTAGCTGTTTTAAAAAAAGCCATTGACAAGACTAAAGATCTCTAAAGATTTTAGGGTGAAGACTGTAGACGGCATAAGACAGCAATTGGCAAGAAGAACATCACCAAGTAGCTTGAAGAGAAGGTAACAGTTGTGGAGCAGATGGAACATTATGAGTGAATGGTCCCACTTCATAGAGCGTCAGTGGTTCTGAGAACAGTTAGGAATCAGCTCAAAACTTTACAGAGGTTTATGTTGCCTTAGAGACTATAAACTGTTGGTTAAACGCTATTCTCTAAAGGACTAAAATCCTGTCCATCTTAAGTTTGCCAGTCAACAAACCAAATTATTCTGAGAAGAACAGTTTGACGTTATATATTCATTTTGTGCCAAAAAGACACACATAATTTCAGCTAAAATGAATGCAAATAAATTGATTACAACAGCCTGAAAACAAAAATTAAGTAATTACCTTAAAAATAGATTTTGATTTTAAATACACTTCGGTTTTGCTTCTCAGAGTTTTAATTACAATTTCAGCATCGCTGCTTTTGCTTTCTTATTTTTGTGTTTGCGATCCTGAAACTTACGTTTGTCATTTTGGCACAAACGTACATGGGGGTGGGGATAACAGTTGTTCGTCCCCATTGGCTAGTACGGTTTTGATTGGCAGCTGAATGAACCGGATGTACAAGCGTTCACGGCTCTTTTTACCAGTGATTTTAAAGATTGCATATTTGTGAATAAATGCATATTTATCAGCTCATCTAACAAAACAACAAATTTAATTTACTATATGCTGGAATGACTGCGTTTTGTTTTACCTTCCACAGGAATGACTACATGTCAACAAAATTGTATCACATTCAAAAAGGAACACTTTAATGGAGCAACATTTTTGTGTTTGTTCATTTCGTTAAATCTCTCACATTTCAGCTTACAACACAACAAAACCTCAGAAAAAGATAACACAATATCAATCATGTAAAACATTCAAAACCCATATTCAGACACATACAGTAGCCTGTGATGTTCTTTAATTTACCTTTAAATCCTCAAAAAAACTATTTCAATCATAGGAGAAACAACTTTTCACAGCTTCAACATGCTCAATGTAAATAGCCTAACAGGCGTGTCTTTAATTTTTGGGTTCTTTATTTTATATTCACTCTCAACACAGACACGACTTCATTTCCTTGACAACATACAGTATACATACAGTATCAGTGGCTACTGCCACCTCTGGACAAATGCTGTCCTGAGAAAACCAAATACTGTACATTATATAAATATTATCAATTCCTCCACATGAAGCTTAAGGTGATTCGGTTGGTGTTTTCCATCTTGAATAGTCTCCCTCGATTCGTGTAAAAAGGGATTTCGTTTTACTCTTATGATGATAATATACGAGCGATGTTGTATTGATTAAGCTGAGTGCATGCTTTGTCTCTGGGATCTTGAATGTGACGCCAAAACGCGAACGCTTGTACGTCCGGTTCATTCAGCTGCCAATCAAAACCATACTAGCCAATGAGGGCGAATCACTGTTATCCCCGCCCCCATTGAAGGTTTGTGCCAGAATGACAAACATGATTTTCAGGATCGCAAATGTAAAATTAGAAAGCAAAACAAAGATGCTGAGAGCGTAATCAAAACTCTGAGAAGCAAAACCGAAGCTTAGAACAGAACAAAAAAAAAAAATCAAGTGAAGTACAAATCAAAGTCAATTTTTAAGGTAATTTTTACTTGATTATTTTTGTTTTCATGCTGATTTATTTTTTTGTAATCAATTTAATTGTGTTCGTTTTAGCTGAAATTACGTGTGTCTTTTTCGATTAGAGGAATGCTGCCTCTGAAATCACTTGCCTCAAACATGATGGTGGAAATGTTATATGTTGGGTGTATTTCTGCCAAAGGGGCTGTACATCTGTAACAAGACAGTGGGCGTGTTCACGTACAGTGAAATACCTCATTCTTTCAGTCCGGGTATTGAAAATGGCATGTGAGTATGCATTCCATTATGAATATAACCCTGAGCACATGGCCAAAGCAGGAAAGCAGTGGCTCTAGAAGAAGCACTGTAGTGTGGGCAGTCATCTCATATAGGATCTAGATGAAGCGTATCCTCGTTTGTTTGGGTTATTGCATGTTGCAGATGTCGTAGATCCTTCACCATTCCAGTACAGCAGTTCATCACAATTACGTTTTTTAATGATGGAAAGTCAACATGACTTCGTTGACTTGAGACATAACTTCAGCCTCTTCTCTGAGGAAAACACAGCGGTGTCTTGAAATGATGCTGCTGTAATCTACAAGTATTTTGAGTGAAGATGCTTGTAAAGGCAGTTTACAATGCCTGTATTCCGTAGGCTCAGCTCAATACGTTGAAAAATTCTTCAGTCAACTTCTTTTGAGTCCCACCAATTCTTACCCAGGACTGAAAGACCATTCCCTAAATCACCTCTGCAAGTGTTCTCTGAAAAAGATCCCAGGAAGGTACCAGTATGGACAGAAACTGATCGCAAGCCTGTTAATGATTTGGAGAGGATTAAAATCCCTCACAACGTATACAAACATGGCGGCTATGTACAAGAAACATAAAAACTCTGAGCCACTAATTTCACTCATATAAATTCATTAGAACATTTTTTTAAATACAAGTCCATCTCTCACTATTAAAATAATGTACCTTTAAATCTATTCCTACAGAAAGAAAATGGTCAAGTTAAAAGACTTGCTCTCTTATCTGCTCTCAGGTATTTGTACGTGAACAGTCGAGCCTGGCCCGCGGGCTGTGTGATTTCGGACCCAATGTCCCCTCCACCAATTGCAGAGGAGATTGACCTCCATGTGATCGACTTGAAGAGTCTGCGAGAGGAGCGCCGCAGCCTCAGAGCACACCGGGCCTTCACACCCAATGACGAGTGCTTCTTCATCTTCCTTGATGTCAGCCGAGACTTTGTAGCCAGGTACATTTTAGTTCAAAAGGACGTGAGATGTAGTCAAATGCAGTGTCCATCAGATTAGATTTACTTTTTCCTTTCTGTATATTTCCAATCCACAAATTTATACCACTGATCACCTGACTCAATGAAACGAGTCTTTTACAAAACAAAATTGTTTCTCCATATACCTGGAGGGTTATTACCATGCAGTTTTTAGTCCTGACCCTGCTTCAATAAACAAACCATCTTATCCAGTGTTTCATTAAGATAACTGTGCAGGAAATAAACATTTTGTCCCCACTTAAGCATTTGGCTATTAACATTGTTGCTCCTCAGGAAAACCTTCTTTTATAAACCAATACGACATAACTTCACTGTTGTACTCGTGTTTGTGTGCAGTGGCGCAGAAGATAAACATGGCTACATCTGGGACCGACACTACAACATCTGCCTGGCACGCCTCCAGCACGACGATGTGGTAAACTCAGTGGCTTTCAGCCCCAGCGACCAGGAGTTGCTGCTATCTGCCAGCGATGACTCCAGTATTAAAGTGTGGCGTTCGCCTCGTATGGTTCGACTCAGTCAGCAAACTAGACACCCAGCTCACCCTCAGGGTCGCAGACTCATTTCCTCTCTGCTCGGACACTCCAGTGTTCACCTGAATGGAAAACCATGAAAGAAGGGGAAACAAACGCTCCATGGTACAGAGATGCAGGTGAGGTTAGGAACCCTTTCGGTGCTAATGAGAAGCAGAGATGCTTGTGTTGGTGTCTGTTTTCAAGAAAGCATAACACATCAACCAAAAGATGAAGGGATAGCTACAAAAACAACGAAATGAGAACAGAACAGGTTTGGATTGGGATGTGTGTGGAGGATTAGTGCAGATGCACATGGAGAAATAGAAGACCGACAGATGTGAATCGAAGATGTTTCAAGTAATGATTCTAGAGCCGAAAAGCTTTCTATTAATCAGCCTCATTTGGTAAACTCCAACGATTTAATGCCAATTCAAAGCCACAGAAATGGAAGCAACATTGAATGGTTCAGTGTCTCTCGTTTGGTTCAACCCTAATTTAAACAAAATAACTTTATCTGTGACATGCCTCACTTAAAACATTTGAGTTACTTCAGGAATTAAGGTTGAACCATTGGTAAAACATGATGAAGGGTAGAAACATTCTTAGGTACCTGGAAATGGATTTTAATGCAAATATCTTCAATTATGTTTGAAAAGAACACAGGTATGAGACATTTTTGTGAAATCTTTAGTCCAGTGAACTACTGTGTGTACGCATCTGCATGTTTGAACTTATAAACTCCATGTTTTCAGCACATTATTGTCAATAATACTAGATGTCACTGTACCACAGTTTGAGGAGAGTATTTAAACACTCAAACTTACTATATGTCTGTTACAGGTGTCACAAGTGTTTTACTTGAAATGTTTACCATCCAGGCTCTACTGAAAAAGTCCTTTTGTTTTTAGCGTGTAGTCAGTGGATTCAGCCATGACGCAGCTGCAAAGGGGAACATTTCTCATGACACGTCAAACTTTTACAGTTGTTTATAATCTCTTTACTTGTTTGTGTGTTTTCATCAAGGTCAGGAACAAAAACGCACCTTTTGTTTTGTTGCCGTTTAATGAGTAAAATCGACCTAGTTGCCCCCTCCATTAAGCCTCGGTGCAAACGTAGCTCCATACTGCCTCCACGTGGCGACAATCTGGAAATACGTGTTAAACAAAAGTCTTCAAACACTTCAAGCAGGACAGATGATCAGTTATGAACGTGAATTTGTTTTATATTAGTTTAAAAGTGTGGTATTTTAGCAGGCTGGGTTGTAAAATTAGCAAAAACTGGCTTAAAATTTTAATGTTTTTCAAGCATGATTTTAATAACTAGTTAAAAAAAACACTAGTACTTTAACTTAAACACCCCCCCCCCCTTTAAAAAAAAAAACAAAACACATGTTCTCACTCTGATTACAACTATTTCTTGTGTCTACCCATAGTCAGAAAATGCAACTATAAACATCCACCAAGGTGTTTAGTGCTAGCGTGCAGCCAAAGTAGCCGAGGGATTTTTGTTTCATGTTGACTTTTAATTTGGATTCAACAATGCAAACCCTTAGCATCTGATGGTTTGGTAATAATCGTTCTGGTGTTTGGTTTTTATTAGAACCAACTGTGTGTGATGTTTGTGTGCTTCTCAGTTTGATCATTACATTGAAAAGTGCAAAAATTATTTAATCTATTAAACTTTTTCTTTTGCCACTGCAATATCTTTTTTTTTTTTGTTGCTACATTTATCCATCTATATTTGTACAGCATGTTATGTTTAAAGATTAGAAATGTACCCCATTGTTCTTTGACTGCTTCAACATCCACTGGCTCCGGAGAGTAGGAGCTGTTTCCTTCTGACCATTGCAATACGGACAAAGGCTGGAAACGGGGAAAGCCGAGATGACAGAACCAAAGCAATAGGGCATTTCCATAATTCCAAGGTAAATGTTTGACACTCAACGTCTCCTGTTTTTTTTTCTTCTTCAAAAATGCTTGACTAGCGCATATTGAAACCAAAGTCTGAGCGAATGTTTTTGTCTGGAGAGATCTTGATGATGCAGTATGACTACCTTGTGTCTTGTTACTATGCTCAATTCTTCCATGACAAGGATCTGCCTTTCTGAAGCTTATCAGGGTAGTAGAGTGTGACTGTTACTCAAGAGTTTTCTCTCTACACACTTATCTGAAGTTTTGTGCACCTCGATTGAAAATCATGGGCATCATTGGGATGTTACATATTTGACCGAATTAGTGGTGTCAACGGAAGAGTTTCACGCTGCCATATTGGATTCCTTTTTCACAAAAAGAACAACCAAAAGCTGGCTCTTTTGTTGACGTGAGTAGGGTGTAAAAGAGGCACTCATCCCACATAGGGCTGGGCGATATATCGATATAAAAAATATATCGATATATTTTTAAACGAGATATGAAATTTATATCGATATAGGCTGCGTAGTTCAAACTGCGCTGTGAGCCTTGCTCCAGCAAACTGCTTTAACCCGGAGCTCTCAGCACTACTTCGCGCGCCCCTGGCCCCGACCCTCCTCTTTCAGGCACAGAGAGGGGAGGGGCTGGACTCTGGAGCAGACAATCCGCCGGCACTCTTCAACAAACATGGAGGAAGCAACAACATCTGCTGAGCATGCGGAGAAATTAGTTGGTAAACAAAAGTAGCGGCTCAGTAATATGGAGATGGTTCGGATTCAAAGTTTCTGATGAGAAACAAAACCATGTCATATGTAGGGAGTGCCATAAAGAAGTTACAGCCAGGGGTGGAAGCACTACAAATCTTTTTCACCATCTAAAACAGTGGCACAAACTGCAGTATGAAGAGTGTGTGAAACTGTGCGCTGCCGAGGCCCCAGCTGCAAGCCAACCGCAACCCGCAAAAGCTCCAGCCCCCGACACAAAGCTCCCTTCAAGCTTCATTTCCCCGCGGTGTACCGTTGTTGTGCCATATTTCGACTCCCCGGCAGATTCCGACTCCCCTCTTGCGTGAACGCGCATTCAATCGCGTGATTACACAGACTAAGCCAATGAGAGTTCACATAAAATGTTTACTCGTGAAAAAGTTTTAATTTTTATTTTGCTTATATGCCGCGTACATGTCAAATTTACTTGTAACACATTGTAAAACTATAAATATTGTTTAAAAAGTTTAGAAGAATGCAATCGCCTAAGTTGCTTACAGCATTGAATATTTTAATAATTTATGAATGTACAGCATTATACAAACTTTAGATTTTTATATTTTATTTGCGTATTCAAATATATTTATATTTTATTCCCAAAAACAAGGGAACAGCTGAGTATTGTTTCATCCGGCCAGTTTAAATAAAACTACTTGTGAAATGTTATATTTGGGTTTGACTGTGACTAAACAATTGCTCTCACTTTTTGATAAAAATATCGGGATATATATCGTATATCGTTATTCAGCCTAAATATATCGGGATATGACTTTTGGTCCATATCGCCCAGCACTAATCCCACATTTTTATAGCGACTACGTACAGGAAACTGGAAATAGTGCGCCACAAATCCTCTCTTTTCTCCATTTTTTTGTCAAACAGCTCCCTGTGATTAGCAGCCAACAGTATAAACCGCTTGATATCCATCTTTTTTTTTCTTTCTATGAGTTCTTGGCCATCTTCAGGTGAGGAGGGTCATTGCATCACTATTTCCTCGACTCAGACATTGACTGTATGGAACATGGACCAAGTGTCTGAGATATCACCCATTGGTTGGCACAGAGTAATGACCAACAGACGTGGGACAAAAATAAAACAAAACTTTAACATTGGAGTGAATGAGAATGTGCTCTCTTCCGGAGCCAGCCTCAAGTGGCCGGTCGAGGAACTGCAGTTTAGTCACCCCCTATTTCAAATCGAGAGGGAAAGCAGGAACAGTGCTTCTGCTTTTCACAAAGCCGTTTTTCGGTTTTAGTTCATTGAGTAATGCAATGAGGATTTCAAACAGCTGCTCTCATCTTTAAAATAACAACAACATTATTTTGATAAGTCATAGTCACAAGTTTATCTGCTCACTCCCACTCAGAAGCAAGTCACAGAAAAAGACGAAACGTCACACTGAACCCAACAAATGACTGGCTTTCAACCTACATGTGACAATAGTCCTCACCCTGACTTTGTGCAATGCCTAGAAGAATTGATGCTGGTTTGAAAGTAAAGGGTAGTAATCCCAAATATTGATTTGATCTAGATTTTTAAACAAGTTGTTTTTTCCTCAGCTGTGCTTTAAACATGGACGTCAAATTCAATCTGCTCAGTAGACACCGCGTGATCAGTCAATAATTCCAGTTTCAAACATCCTCGTACACCCTTTGTCCAAGTACCCTTTGCTTTTCTTTGGTGGCTGTGCTCCCTAACCCGACATCAATCAGTCTCTGTTGCTCTAAAGCAGGCGGACAATTGAGGCAATGTCTAAACACTAGACAGAAGTAGAAGTAACAGAAGTAAATCCAAACCTAAACCCCAACACCCAATATACAGTTATTTTATTGTAAACTGAGCAATAGAAGTCACTTGACCAATAATGTTGCGCACCGATGGGGAGAAATTTTTGGGTTACATCTCAGACGTTACAGTCATAGTTTGGTCAGGTATTTATCTACAGTAAAGATAACTTAAATTAGATTTTAACTTTCAAGTCACCTTATTGTAGATTGTATTGTGGATTAATTTCAAACAGCTGCTCTCCTCTTTAAAATAACAACATTATTTTGATAAGTCATAGTCACAAGTTTATTTTGCTCACTCCCACTCAGAAGCAAGTCACAGAAAAAGATGAAACGTCACACTGAACCCAACAACCTTTACCCACAGCACAAACAACATAATAAGTTACCCATGCACACGCTGCAAAGCATCTATGATTAAAAGTTTAGGCAAGTAGCAATTCAGTTATTACTTTATTATATGAAATCCACTTGCATGGCGCACTAGATATACCAAGGTCACATGACACATAATGTAATTACATAGCAACAAGTGGCATGTTTTTGTCCTGCTGTATATATAATTGATGTAGAATACATGGATACATTTTAATATTTAAAACAGCATGCGTATGATTAAATAAAATAGCTAGTAGGCTGGTTATCACACAAAGGATAATATTATGCTAATACACTTGAAAACACAAGCACTATAAACTCCTGGAAACAGTGCCTAATATGATTTGTGTATTAGTAAAATATGCCATAAGGATAAATGTGCCATTTTCTTATATCCCAGTTAGTCATTTTATACACAAGAATTTCATTTTCTACTATTTAATAAAAAAGCATATATTCATAATTAAATCTAAGTATCCCACAGTTGCAGTTTAACCTATAATCAATCACTGCTCATCAAAATAGAGATTGGAAAAGTGAAGTGAGTAAATCATAGAATTTATAAAAAACCTTCCAAGGATTAATAATCATTCAAAACCACTCTGGATATAATCTTCTATCTTGCTGTTCACCCCGATTCATTCAACCCAAAATGTAGATGTTTTTATTGTATTATTAGGGCCCCGTCAGTTCAGACTGAGGTACGATTAAAACTGTAATAAAAAGGTCACTTTTAAAAGGGCTTGAAGCGGAATAAAGTCTGCATCTATGCATTACTTGCAGTAAATTAATGCTCAAGCCTAAATAAAAGAGGCCGGAGTGCGTTAGGATGGGCTGTTATTATCCAGATTGAATTAGAAATTAAAATAAAAAAAAAGTTAACATTTGTCAAAATCTTGAGGAATTTGTGTTTCCCCTACCATTCAATGTGGGTGTGTATGGCAAGCATTCCCCAAGAACTGTTATATTTTCCCACACAAAAGAAGATCTAAACACTTCATAATAGCTACTTATCAAGACAAAATTTATCGTTTTGTAAGGATATGGAGAATAAACATCCATCATACGCCTTATTCAAACCCAGTGATTCAATCTGGGCCAATATCTCTTTGAAAGCTACAGCAAAACTTGAACAAAGCAGTGTGATTAAATCGTGACGTCGGGGTCAGGGGCGGGCACCACTCGCCCATTGACATACAATGGTAGGAGGTGCTGAAACGCATTTAATTTAAGTGGAACATTGTGTAAAGATTACTGATAATGTGCCACAATAAGTCAAGGTGTCGTAAAAAAAAAAAATCTGTAAAAAGTGGAATGTGGGGTGGCACGGTGGTTCAGTGGGTAGCACCGTGGCCTTCCAGTTAGAAGGTTGCTGGTTTGAGGCTCGCCGGTGACCTTCCTGAAAGGAGTTTGCATGTTCTCCCTGTGCTTGCATGGGTTTCCTCCGGGTACTCCAGTTTCCCCCACAATCCCAAAGACATGTGGTTAGCTTAATTCAATAATTTATATTCCCCTTGGGTGTGAGTGTGTGAGTGAATGTTGCCCTGTGATGGACTGGCGACCTGTCCAGAGTGTACCCCCGCATCTTGCCTAAGGTGCACCGCAAAAGGAATAAGCGGGTTGGAAAATTAATGAATGAATGAAAGTGAAATGTGCTTTTCTGTAGCGAAACATATTTTTTTAGGACGCCTTGACTCAAACTCTTATTATGGCACATTATTTGGTAATCTGGTAAATTGGTAAACTTGTTTTGCTTAAATTTAAACTGATTTAAAATGTTTTTGGTGAATAATTATCAAAGTTAACACCTTATAACATTGTTTGTCAATGGGAGGGTGGAGAGCCAGAACCTGAAAGTGCTGCCTGACGTCCCGACAATCGGATAGCATCCCAACCACAACCCAAATTACATATATTAAAAAAAAACATTATTATTTTTCTGAAATTTATAAAATACTGTATAGTCTATGCAATTGATATATAAATAAATATGTTTATGAAATATACACAGCAATCTCAGGGTTCACAGGGGTCACGTGTCAAGAGTACTCGCGAATCCTGAAACCTCCACGGTTGGGTAGTGCCACTATGCATCAAATGGCAGCAGCCAATCAGTACACGTTTTCCTCCATGGATGTTTCTCCACACACAGTGACTACCAGATTGGCAGAAATTATGTTAGCAACTTCTAATCATAAAATGTTGGCATGACAAAGCAAAAAAAACCTTTAGCAGAAGGTATCCATAAATCCGCAAAATACCAAGTCTGTGACCCCTTAGTTGCAGAGAAACTGCTGTTTTTTATATTAGTTTTGATATATTATTATAAGATTTTGCTTCAAATATTGGAGTGAAAGACTTTGGTTGCTTTCACCCGTTATTAGAATAATAACAATAAACTATCATCATCATCATCATATACATATCTGAAACGGTTCTATATTGAGACCACATCTCTACTTCCTCAATAGAGATAAGACTCAATATTCTTATCAGTAATACTCCGCGATGTGTTCACATTACCACAACGTTTTACAACCCGGTGAGGTCAACGATTGCTTTGATGAAGATGATATCCTCTCTCAAATAGGAGCTCTTGCCTGCCAGTTTGGCGAGAGGGCAGAAAAGTGGGCATCCGCTGGCGATGTTCATCTCGCTGATTGGTTTCTGGAAAGAAGTAGAGCTGATGTCAGGCCGGAAGGCGTCGATGATGTGCTCCCGGTTGTTCTGGTCCAGCAGCATCAGAGTAACCTGAAAGAAGCCGAGAGAGAATTCGCTTAAATGAATCCCAAAATTCATTGACTGGTTTTATCTGGTTGACTCCTTCTGTTCTTAGAATCTGAAGGAAATCTCATTAGTTTGCATCCAATTATAACGTAACATTATAAGCAAATACAATCTGCTCGTTTGAGTAAAACCTGTACGGACCAGCTCTGACTAGAAATTTACCAAGAAGGGCATAACTGGCTTCTCCTGAACCAAAATAACCTTGCACTTTCCCACTGGAAGTATTAGAGGAAGTGAGTAAAACTTTAATTCACAGAGCGACCATAACATTCATCAAGTTTATAGCATCATAAAACCAGTTTAACACTGATATAAACAGGTGGTTAAACTCATATACTGTATTTTTTACTTGCTCTTTAGTTTAGGTTGGCTTTGTATACATTTAACTGTAAAGAAAGTTTCATGTTTATTTCTCAAAACATGACCTAAGATGTTTCTTTAATAGGGGAGTATCAATATATCGTGATACACACATTTCATAATACGTTGAGCTGGGCGGTATGACAAAAATTTACATCATTGTATTTTTCAACATTATAACAAAACTTCTTTTCTCAAACTTTTTTATCCAATTAACTCTCATTAAGGCAACAATAAATAGTATTAAAATAGGTAAATATATATATATCACACATGACGGTTGTTTGATCAGTGTCAGATTTTTCTAACAAGGCTCCTCTTTTTTTTGGTCCTTCTGTGTATGTGAACTTTCCTTTGTTCATTCTATTCGCACTAATAATACGGATCATTTACTGGGAGAAATTGTCTAAGAACTGAAGTGCATCTGCTTCTTGCAGTGATGGTGGTTCTAGTCACTTCTGAAACTTCAGTACAATGTTTTGTGTTTCATTTAATGTTTTTACTTGGAGAATTATCCATTAATTCTATTTTTACTGAAAAACAAGAGGGCCATTACAAAACAAACTCACTCACCGTACAAGAGACATAGCACAAATATTAGTGACGCCCCCTAGTGGGAGGAGGTCTAATATGAAATGCACTAGTGCCTTCTTAGCTTCATTATTCATTAACTTTTTACATACAAATAGCTTCTTTTTGTTAAATAGTGTGATGTATGTCGAAATGTGGATTGAAATGCATCATAATGATGTACATCATTACACACATATTATTTAATCAAATTAAATATTACTAAAAGATTCAAATAAATTCAATAGAATTAATAAAAAATAAATAAATCAAAATCAATCGCCTGACTGAGCAGGAAAAAAAGAGATCAATAAAAGGGAACTTCCAGCAGCCAAACACAAATTAAATATAACCTTGAACTCAGACATAAAGTCAGTATCTTAGACTCAATACAGCAATTTCTCTTCATCAATCGCCGTCAAATTCCTGAGTAAGAGACTACAAGGAAATAGATGGAGTGATGGAAGAGGGTTGAGACCATTCACCTTCTGGCTGAAGGGCCATTTCAGCAAGGCATCGTATTTGCCCTTCATCACCACAAAGAACAGAGAAAGGTGTGTTCCACGGCCTGTACCATCCCCGTTCAGGTAGAGCCGCATGCACATCTTATAGCCATATTTACTGGAGTAGAATGCTGGAGGAGGAAAAGATGAAGGGTTAGCTAAAGTTCATCATATATATTTCAAAATGTCATTTTTTTATTAATCCAGCTGGCACTTTAAACCATTTCTTCTGATAATTAATTTCCTCTTGCTGTTTGTTATAGAGGGTGGTGCAGTGGGTAGCACCGTGGCCTTCCAGTTAGAAGGTTGTCGGTTCGAGGCTCCTGGAAGAAGTTTGAATGTTCCTGCTGTGCTTGCGTGGGTTTCACCCACAATCCCCAAAACATTCGGTTAGGTCAATTAAATAATCTAAATTCCCCTTAGGTTTTGAAAGTTTGAAGGATTCTTAAAAAAACTATTCATAGAAAAACTAAAATTGAACAATTAAACTTTTTCAAAAGTAAATAAATAATCTGTGACTCGTTCTAAATTTAATAGAGGAGACTTTAATCTTTTTTTTTAACAAATCAATTACAATCTTAATTATTTTAAGACAAAGCTTGTAAATACTGTCGTTTCTGTGCATCAAAGTTCTCTTTTTGAAAGTAGCTTGTACTCAAGGTCAAAGATAAGCAGTCTCTCTTTTCCCCATAACAGTGTAGCTTGCCAGCACAGCATGTACCATTCCAAATATGATGTTACCATTCCAAATATGATGTTGCGTCTACCTTCTGGTATCTCAAATCAACTCCTTACCATAAACCATGGCAACTGCACTACATGCCTTAACTAAAACAAGTCTCTCCAAGACGACAACAGTGTTTAGAGCTGCTGATCATCTGACTGCGAGTATATCATTAACTGAGAATATGAACCAGGGCAGTATTTAAAGGCTTCAGACACTGTTTATCCCCACACTGAACTTGAAATGCTTGTTTGGCTCGTCACACAAATCTTTGTAGGGCATTATTGGAAAACTTGTTCCAATGTTTAGATGACATAAGTAGGACGTAAAAGAGCCACGCCATGGCGCTCAATAGCGCACTCCTCTCTTTTCTCCACATTTTTGTCAAACAGCTCCCTGTGATCAGACACCAACAGTATAAGCCGCTCAACATACATGATTTTTTCTATCTGTTTTTTATTTCTTCACTGTTGTCGTCTTCTTTCCTGTTTCCTCTTTTGCCACGGTAAACATTTGTTGTACCGCTTCTTCAGGCAGGGTGCATTATTGCATCACTATTTCCTCTAAGCAGACGAAGAGCACCCTGATGGGAACCCATTTGAAAATTCGTGAATCTCAATTCAGACCAGTGAGTAGAGGCCTTAACTCTTGGCGTCTCTCTTATTTGCTTCAGCAGACACTCCCACCTCTGCCCTGATCTAACACTGATGATACACAGCTTCTCGTCAAGACACTTTTAACTACTGTTCATAACCCCAACAGTTCTTTTCATTTGCTGTATTTGATAGACTAATCAAGTTCTGTTCCCTTGGAGAATAAAAACCTTATTGTGACAACGTTGTATCCAAACATTACCACTATGTCATAAAAATGCCAGCTATGGACCTCCTGGACTACCTATTTTTATATTTAAAATGTCCTGGACATGTACTAGGTTTTAAGTATCTTGTGAAGCTTACCAGGTGAGAACATGGCAGGAGCTCGGCCGGCCACTGCTTCTTGTCTGCGACGGGAAAAGTCTGCAATTTTCCAAATGAAAACCCCATCAAAGGTACAAAACTGGAGCTCTCGCAGGGACTGATCTGACTCTGCTAGCTGAAGATCCCTCATGGCCAAAGATCGTTCCAGCTGACGTACCTTCGGGAGTCAGAAATCACACTAGAACATCAGTGCCATGCCCTGAAAAGTGCACTAGCATCTCATGAATCCCAAGGATGCTTTGCATACCTTGTTAGACAATCCCTCAATCTTCTCCTGATCAAGTCGATACTGTCTCGTCAGCGCCTCTTGGGTCAAAGCGGAGCGCTCCACCTCTCGGTTCAACACACATACTATGTTTTCCAAAGCGGTGACTTTCTGTTGAACCCCAGGTCCACCTCCTCTTCCAGAGTGATTGAGAGAACCGTTTGCCCCCGATGGAAGGGTGTCTTCCGGCCCACGGTACAGTCCCAATCCGGAATCTTCTTGCCAGTCTGAGGATGCTTCAGTGCGCAGCCGCATGGAGGATTGAATGGCCACCAGCATCAGACGCATATGCTCGATCACACTGCTCTGCTCATGTTCCTGCTGCTTGCCGTTGTCAACCTGTGCACAAACCACTGGCTGTTTAAAAGGAGAACTTTCTGTAATTAGTTCATTTGTTGGAAAAAAAGAAGGAAGATTTGGAGATTGAAAAGGAGGGTGGATTAAACATATGGTCAGAAGCATTCGTGAGCAAACCCTGGAGAGTTCTTTACGATGACAACGATGGCGCTATTGTGAAATTATGAGAATTCATTAACCTGGCACATTTTTTTAGTCTTGTGGGGGACAAATATAATGCATGTAAAATAATAACACACAGGGATCAGATATTTCATGTCTTCACTGAGGACAACAAAAAAATAACCTCAAAGTTCTTGTGTAAACCTAAAAAAAATGACTAGTTTTAGCACACCTTATCTTTTCTCATAAATATAATACATTTGGAGGGGTGGACTACAGCGACTTCTATAAATCCACTGCTCAGAAAAAAATAAATAATCAAAAAGGTGCAAATATTTTTCCTACTGCACACATTAGGCAGCAACAGATCATGTCTGATAAGCACTTATCTGGGCAAGAATGGTTTCAATGATGGCGAAAGACCAAATCACTATTCTGACCCACTATAAAGGGTCCAGTGACTCTTTCAAAGGAAGTCTGAGTAAAGTTACTCACAGTCTTTAAATGGCAGTGATTCATCCACAACTGTGCCTATACGCTGACTAAAAGGAAGTCGTTCATCATCGCCCATCAACAACACAATGTGTGTCAATTCACTCCCTCAAGACTAAACATGTTAAATTCTTTTGAAAGCATTTCACAATTACTACAACTTAAACTTGTAAAAACAAGAAATTACTCAACTAAGAACAGTTTCTACGACACCAAATGAGAGTAGATCTAAACCGATAGAATACCAACATTATTCAAACGATATCTCACAAATGTTTCTCTATGATTGTTTATTCATCCTCTAATGGTCCATTTGGAGGGTGGCACAGTGACGCAGTGGATAACTCTGTGGCCTTACAGTTAGAAGGTTGCCGGTTTAAAGCTCGCCAGTGACCTTCCTGGAAGGAGTTTGCATGTTTTCCCCGTGCTTGCGTGGGTTTCCTCCGGGTACTCCGGTTTCCCCCACAATCCCCAAAACATGTGGTTAGGTTAATTGAATAAATTCCTCTTAGGTGTGAAGGTGTTTGTGTGAATATTGCCCTGCGATGGACGTTTAAGGTGTACCCCACCTCTCGCCAAATGTGCTCTGGAGATAGACACTGACAGACCCCCAGGTTGGATAAAATGAATGAATGAATGAATGGTTCATTTAGTATGCTGAATAATTTGACCGGTGTTCAGAACATAGTTATTGACTCGACTCCCTCTTTCAGGTGGGTAAACCTTTTATTTTACATTTTCATGGCTTCTGAATGCAACCCCAAGATCTTCACAAGAATTGGACAGCGACTAGAGTCTGTGCATCAAGAACCAGACATGATGGAACATGGGCAGCAAATGATACATGCCTCATATAAAGCTAGTCACAGAATGATGACATGGTCGGAAGCATCTTGCCTGAGCTTTGTTGCTCAATGTTCCTGTCTTTTCATATGAAAGTAAATTATGCAATTAATCTGGAAATTAATAAGGAAGTCTTTCTTCAGCATTCCTGTCCCGCAGATGCATGTTTCGACTATGGAAACTCCCCTTTCAAGGGAGGGTGGTACCAAATTACAATGGTCAACAATCAACCACTCTATTAGAGCAGGGCCAGCCCTACGCTCATTCTACTTTCTTTCTCGGAGCGAATGGTGGTTCCCTCTATATTCGACGCTTACAAGCTGAAATATCAAAAGTTGCTTACCTCAGCGCAAGGTGTAGCTGTGCTAGCCCAAATAGCTAAGCCACCAAACCGCGGCACCTCTGATTCACAGCAAGAGTCTGTCCAGTACTTTTCAGTTTTGTTACATTATAGTCCATTTTTCATGACGATGGGCAAAATTTAAATCTCTCCTGGCTGCGGTGGATTTATCTCGTCAAAAGATGGTCATGAGAAGTGTGTAGAGTGTTTGGGCTTCAAACATGCCTGGGTCACTCTCGTGAGGCGGGAATGTTTGCACTGCAATGCTCTCCCGAGCCAAAAACTGAGGTACAGGAGGTCCTTTTTCGATAAGGAGGACACCAAAGCTTCAGTTTCTGGTAAAGTTTCTCCAAGGCCTTAGCTGGCGGCGCAGTGACAATGACGTCAGGCAATCCCTCGCGTCATCCCAGTCCGTCAGATGGGTGTCCAGTCCGGTCTGGGGGTGATTCCAGTGTTGCTACCCTGTAGACGATCTGCTATCCATCACAGCATTGGTAGGGGCGACTTCTGCGTCTTCGTGTTTGGATCTGCCGCCCTCCAGGGTAGAATCGGAGCCAGAAGTATCGGCGATGCTCTCCAAGGCCGCAGCAGTAATTAGTTTAGAGGTGCCTTTGCCTTCTTAATCGGCTCCGTTGCGACGGGATGACTGGTTCTTCGGCAAGCGCTGGGATGCAACTCCCCGCCCCCCTGCGGTTCCTTTCTTCCCAATGACGCATGATGAGCTTACAAAATTCTGGCAGGCTCCCCTGTCTGCGAGGGTTAGAACCTCCTCCCCCTTCGTCACTGCGTCCAGGGACTAATTGATCACCCAGAGGGATATGTTTCTGGTGCACATCTCATGCCTTTGGTTACAGGTAAACTGGGGGAAAAAAAGTCATCTCACTCCCGTGCAAAAGATTGTTTTTATCAGAATAGAGCTGGACTTCGAGAACATGAAGGCACGGCTCACGGCAGAACGTGCCCAAGCCTGGCTGTCCACTCTGGAAGCGGTGTCTCGACAGACTTTCTCAACGGAAGTTAATTCAGAGGCTCCTGGGGCACATGGCAGCAGCAGCCCTGGTAATTTCACTCTGGCTCCTGCATATGCGACCGTTCCAGCTATGGCTTTGTTCTCAGGTTCCGAGTTGGGCATGGCGCAGAGGATAGCTTCGGTTGTCAGTGACACCACGGTGTCTCTTGTCCCTGGCAGTCTGGAGATCTGTCACAAGGTTGTCACCACAGATGCCTCTTGGACAGGTTGGGGCGCCGTGTGCGGTTCCCATCGAGAGTCCGGAGCCTGGACCCGATACTTATCTCGATGACACATCAACTGTCTCGAGCTAGTCGCAGTGATACTGGCGTTGTGGCACTTTCGCCCGCTTCTCCTTCAGTGTCACGTGCTTGTCAGGACGGACAGCACGGCGGTGATTGCTTACATCAACTCCCATCTGCACTACCTCACCCAATGACTGCTCCTGTGGAGTCAGAGCAGACTCTTGTCGCTGAAGGCTGTTTAAATCCTGGGCGCTTTGAACAAGATCGCGGACTCGCTGTCAAGGTTCAAACCTGCCGCAGGGGAATGGCGACTCCACCCCCTGGCAGCCCAGCAGATTTGGGACATCTCACATAGACTTGTTCGCCTCCAGCAAAAACATGCACTATCTCTGGCTCCTCTTGGGACGGACACCACTGACCGCTGCAGCGATTTCCTTCTTCCACCTTCCGGTTGAAGGGAATCCGATTGGCAGTCACGAACTGACGTTGGCATTCCTCCAATGGGCTGCGCCTTTCTAGACCCCTTTCTGTTCCCTCTTGAGACATTACCATCGCCCTGCAGGTGCTGAGGATCTCTCCCTTCGAGCCTAAGGCCCTTACAGATTTGCGCACCCTTTCTCTTAAGACGGCACTGTCCTGGCTTCGGCCCCTCTGGATTAGGATGTGTATGGCCTGCGGTTCCTAGTCGTACGGGAAGGAACCTTTTTTCACAACCCCCTCTGGTGGTTTCGGTGAACCTTATCGTCACCTCATTCGGCATCTGACTGAGCAGAGCAGTCAGTCAGCTCTGCTAGGTTCTGTGTGCGGGTTTTGCCATTGGACCTGCCCCCTGCAGAACTTGGGTCCGGTTTCCAAACATTGGGTGGCCCGGTCTGTGTTCTCTATACAACAGGGGTCACAAACCTGTTTGAAACCGAGAGCTACTTCCTGGGTACTGATTAATGCAAGGGCTACCACTTTAACCTCTTAAGCCCTGAGGCCTATTTTCCGAAAATCCTATACTTTTACTTTTTAAGGCATTTCTCAGCTTTTACAAGGCCTAAACTGGAAATCTTGGTATTAAAATGAAGATAGGTTCTTGGGGAGTGGTGTGGATGAGTTAATTTGACAGTAAAGAACACTGGGTAAGAGTAATTGATGTTGGAATGGCCAAAAAATGAACTCTGCCTAAAAAAAAATACATGTTTCCTCCAATATCTCCTTATTTTACTTATAACGAAGCAAATAAACACAATCAATTGTAACCACTACATGTCAAGAACATCTGTAGCAAGTTTGGTGTTCATACTACAAGAAACTAATATTCTGTAAAGGTTTTGATTGAACAAAGTTCAGGCGTAATCCATGTTGGCACAGTTTGGCACAATTTGGCACAATAATTGAAATATGGAAAAAATCTTGTCCAAAGCTTCAGCTACGTTCAGAGTCTTCTTTTCTTGCTTATGGGACATGGTTTCAGCAAAAAAAACTCCTAAAGAAACGCTGTAAAAGGGGGGTAGAAGCTCATTTACGCCATCTTGCTGCGCTTTTGGGAACCTTTCATTCACAAACGCTTTCGACGTCGAGTTTCTGCGTGTCCCTACCCCCCGACCATCTGTCCAATCCGGAAGCTCTATATATCGCTGGAAAGCTCTGATTCTGAGGAAACCAATCAGCTCAACCATTTTGAGACTGACGGGATCGCCTAACGAATCACACGACGCGCAGCGTGGAGAGACCACCTCTTACGCACGGGGAGTCATTCCATATTTGGTGACGTAATGACGCCACAGAGCTACAGAAATAATCAAAAATGGCGTTTGCGCGAAGCTATCGACCGGACATAACAACAAACGGACTTTTATCGCTATGGAAATAACTTTTTGTTGAAAAAACGGCAAAGGTAAGACAAGATTTACATGCTTGCTTGGTTTTCGCTGGCGTTTTTTCGTGGAACTTTCGCTCCCTGCTCTGAAATACTTCATGCAATGTTAATGAGTTGCATATCACTGGATTCAGCTGGTTGTTAGCTTTCATTTAATGTCATGGTTTGGGTGTTTCCGTTTATATTGTGGATACATATCGCACATAAACAAAAACGTGGTCATGAATTATACTCCGGACATGTTGTTGTTTATTTGCATGGCGTTCGAGCTGTGGTTCACGAATATGAAATTGAATTAGATACGTTTTTAGAGGAGTTTCCGCTGAACACAACAGTATTTAATATGTGTGGGTTATTCTCAGGGTTCGTGAGCTATGAGTGAAAATGTAACGCACAAGGGGGCAAGTCCCCGGTACCGGGGACTCTCGGGCTTAAGAGGTTAATACCATTTAGCCTTCTAAATGTGACATTCTAAATCTTCTAAATCAGACACTGTGGATAGTTGGTAGCTTGTGTCCACGTCGTGAAATGTCTCTCCACGTTGTGCAGCCACCACGGTCGTTGCGCAAATGAGACAAACACAAGCTCCTTCCACAGAGGTAAAAAAAAAACTTTACCTTGCATTCATTGCGAAAATAAAATTATCTTTTTATGGGTCAGTCATCTCATTTTCACTGCTCTGCTTGTTTGTTTCATCATAGCATATCATACTGACCTTTCAACTCTACCAGGTCGAAGTTCATTTATATAATAATATTTTTTTTTATTTATATATTGTCACATCAAGCTTACATGCAAGTTCCATTTAAACAAGCATAGCAGTAATTTTTAGATTCAGCTCACTGGAAAGTGACGCTATTCAAGCTATTTTTAGAACAGGTCGCGGGCAACTCATGTGGCACCATGTTGGAGACTTCTGCTATACAATGTGTGGTTTTAAACCAAAGCTTGTTGCCATAGTAATTTGGGTGATGTCATTTGGATCCACCTATTTGTAAGAACAACAAAGCACGTTCAGACCTAAAACAATCTGTTCCAGACAGTAACCAAAGCACTCACCACTGCCCTGCAGCCGATCTCAGTGAACTGGCACGCTGACTTGGATTTGACACAGGACTTGCTGTGCTCTGGAAACTGCAAAATCAATAGAAGACAATTTAGAGCAAGACAAAAATCAAACATCACTGCAAATAGTTTGTTGAGTCAACAAAACACTGTTCATCAGAAAATAATTCAAGATGCTTTAGATTCACTCCAAATTTCCAATGAACACACTGGTAACTCGCAAACCAATAATGTAAAAAAGTATGATGTAATAATCTATAGTGCATATCAAAAGTAAAGAAATGTAGACATACCTTTTCTCTTGGAATTTTCTTTTTACCACATTCTTTGCATTGCAGGGGGAATTTCTGACAAATTTCATCATGGGCCTGTGGCAAAAAAAAAAAAAGAGAAGCGTGGGAGGTCACGTTAGATGTGTGATACTTGTGATTTTCTTCTCAACACCTGCTTCTTCACACAAATGCTCAATTTTGGTAACTTCTATGTCCCCCGGGTAGATACTACAAGAGGTATTTATCATTTTAATCTCTATTATTAGTATGATGTTACGACTTCCCGGTGCTGATATTTAAAAAGGCCGTTTTTAAATCTTCTGTCAGCAACCAAAATGTATGATGAAAGTGACTTCAATTAGAGCAGGGGTCCTCAACAACAATGGGGCCCTACCACAGTACCAGCCATGATGCATTTGTTACCAGGCCGCACAGAAAGGATCTCTATTTAATTTAATATCTGAGCCTGAAAGGTGCATTAGATGAATTCATTCAGTCATTTTCCAACCCGCTTGTTCCCTTTAGGGGTCACGGGGGTCTGCTCCTAGTGCACACCGGGGCAAGAGTACACAACCCACCCAGCCTCTGGAGGCTACGGCTTGGTAGGATCCTCATAGGATGCATCAACCATTAGTAAGCGAGACGGTCTAGTCTCACTCTGGACACAAAGATTTATAAACTCTTCAGTCCACTCCTTACAACAAATTTACATTGTCCAACAGTTAGCAATTAGTTTATTAATAGCTAGTGCTTATTGATGTCATGTTTTTAAAATAAAAACTATGATGTTTTAGAATGCTACCAGCAATCAAAGTATTCCAAGAACTACTGTCCTTAAAAAAATTCCTCACTATTTTGTGTTGATTCTACTGAAGAAAAAAAAAACATTTTTTTGGAGGATTGTGACAATGCATTTTCCTTTCAGGGGGAAAGAGGACGCATTTGAAGGATCCTTTGAATTTTGTCGAAATGGGACAGCTTTCAAATAGTGTTCAGATGGATCCAGTACCTAGATTGAGACACGGCTATTGAATGTGTTTCAGTGGCAGAACAGCAGGTGATCTGCAATAAAATAAAAACTAAAAATAAATCCAGTCTGGTCCCGTGGTATAGTGGACGGTGTGCAGGACATATACGCATAATTGTGCAGGGCGACTTCCAATTCCTGAACGTCATTTCCCAACCTTACCCCTCTCTTTACCCACATCTCTTACGGTCATCAAAATTGTCCTATCTGTTTTGAATAAAGGCAGGATGGCCAACAAATAATCTTTTTTTTTTTTAAAAAGCTACATAAATACAGAAAATAATATTCTAAATCAAATGTTCACTAAAATTGCTGACCATCAAGTCAACCCATTGTGTTTGGAGAAGGAATGCTACCCACAACATCTCTACCATCAAAGATGGTGGACCAACCACTATGCATTGGAATGTTTTTGTGGACAGGACAACTGTAATGCAACCAGGTTGCCAAAGACAGAGGGAAGTACCAACAAATGTTGGATGAGAATCCTCTTTATCTCAGTAGAGGCACTGATAATGAGGATGAGTACTTCTGCATGAACATTGCCCAATACCCATTGCCAACTCAATGAAGGAGTGGCTCTAGATTTACCTGGCCTAGTCAGCCAGTCTTCATACCACAATCCCATAGAAAATCTGAGAAGGGAGCTGAAGGTTTGATTTTCCACACATCAGCCTCCAAACCTTAATGACTTGGAGAAGATCTGCAAAAAGTGAGACAAAATCCCTCCTCAAGTGTGGTCAAACCAGGTGGCCAACTACAAGAAACATGATTGCCCAAAAGTATTATGCCAGCAAATTGTAGATAGCTATTAAATGTGACACTCAAACACACTCAAAACATGACACTCAAAAATTTGTCTTGACCAATCATTCAGTGATGCAGCTTTCGTAATTTTGTACCAGTCAGTTGTGATTCATACAGGTCTGCTTTCACATAAGCCTTCAATCGCTGCTTGTGCAATAACATCACCTGTTTCTGAGTTGGGTAGTGCACATTTGGAGCCCGAATGTCTGTGATTAAATATCAAGTGCTTAATGAGATAACGTACTTCTCAATTAATGTCATCAGATGACCTATGACAATGAGAATTTCAAGTGAGGATACTTTTGAAACCCATGAATCAACGCAGGAGAAATTCAGATTTGGAAAATAAGACTAATTCGGGTTAGACCGATAATACACCAGGGTGTAGTCTATGGGAACCTGATGATTTAGATGAATCACAACCAATTTATGAATCACACCCAGGTAAAAGGAAAAACTGACACTGATGTACAACTAAAGAGTCCCAACATGTGATAGTACATCAGCCTGCTGACTTTATAGTACACAAATATTAGACAGAACATGAGGAAGGGCTACATCTAAAATTCATACCTTTATTTCCTTGAAGTTGAAGGTGAATTTGCAGTATTTACAGTTCAGGGTCCTTGCCTCACATTCCCGCTCATTGTGGCGGTCTTTCTCGCTAAGTAAGATAACTGCTTGACATGCTACACATTTCACACGTTCAAAGCCACAGCGACTTTCATGCTGAGTCTAAAGAGATGAAAAGATATAGCAGTTAATACTGGTACTCGGTGTTCTGAGGCAAATTAACTGATTACCATCAGCATTTTTTGTATGATTTGCACAAAATCCTTTTAGTTTCCTTATTCATCATAAGTTTCATTTTACAAGCCTTTCTGTGGAATTGAATTTTTCATTTGTACTGAACTTTGTCCTCCACTGTTCTGAGACTATAGGTAAACTCCAATCTAATGCATATTTATGCAGTTTTAACACAATAATGAAATCATTTGGTGATAGTTTTTTGTGCTGCACATTAGCAGAACCTAGTGAAGTCAGCCTGTTTTGTGACCTATAAGAATAAATGGGCAGTTCAACTCAACGTTCTTTAGTTTCAAAACAGAAAAGCAGAAATGTACATGTACAATATACAAGTTAAATATGTCAAATAAAGTGTTGTAGAGTGTTGTGACCCTTTAAAAGCATTATGGGCAGTAGACAATAATAACCTGAATGCACTGTTTCTATTGGTGTGATTGTTTATTTCTTTTTTTTTTTTTAGATAAAGTTAGTAATTGAATTTTTTTTAATTCTCTAAATCTTTGTAATCATTGACAAATTCAACACTGAAAAATCCTTTTGAAGTGCTTTCAATAGCTCATGGGCATTCTGGTACTTTCCAGAATCTCTGGACTTCCCCTTTCATTTTCAACTGCGACTCAATTACAGCAAGTCTGTTGTTTATATACTATTTCTCCAAGGCTACTGAAAAAAGGCACAGCCTGTATCCATGTAAATTTATCCTTACCTCATAATCTTTCACTGTTCCAGACCAACTGCACCCCTCATTTGGGCATTTTGCTGGTAAACCGTCAATCTCTCTTCTGGCTGCGTTGTCAGGAAATGCCTATGAGGAAGTCAAAGATCCTTTTTCATTAAAAGGGCATTTGCAATTGTATTCCAGTAACTTCTCAAAGGAGTCATTAACTGCGTTTAACCTCTTCGTCTGTTCTGTCCTATTTATTGAAAAGAACCTAATAGGGATCTCACTGTATACTTACACATATATTTAAACAGAAATTACAATATAAAAACCCTTCTTAAGAACATCTTCAAAACTGTGGGTTGACAATATTCTGAATGATGTGTTCATTGCTCTGATTGGCTGATCGTTTTGAATATTTATAATAATAGTCTAAAATGTATGGTTGCATATATGTAGCAAAATAATTTAGAAATGCACATCCCATTGCCTTTTGTGTATTATTTTTTTTAATTAATTTAGCTACATAAATGGTTCTATATAAAAAGATAAAAGCGGCAGTGAACAAGAATGATCTCAAGTTTGACCATTTTCTTTAGAAGTCAAAGTGGACCATGGATCCTCACATTGTGGTAACACCTGTTACATGAGGTTACATTACACCTTTTGTTAAACAAGCGAGGTACTCCTGCAATAAGTTTGTCAGCATACAATGTGATTGTGAATTGTGTGGACTGGCAGGGTTGAAAGCAATGTCTTCTCCCACTAAGCATTATTTGTTTAATAATGTAGGCAAATCCAATAAAATTTGTTTTTGGAACTAACAAAATAATTCTAAAACTTGCAGACCTGTTAGGGACGAAAACTCTGAACAACAGAACGCATCTGAAATCTTCCTCCATGGTTGAACCATGTCCTTGTAACAACTCATGGACCCCCTTACAGTATGAATATTAATTTGGTCAGCTCAAGCAGAAAGTATCTACTAACAAACTAAATGCCAGCACAAAAGTGGATGAAAAATAATTGTTTCTACCCACTATAAGCTCTATATACAAAGGACAAAATATACAAATATTCTTTTTGCGAAGAAGAGCAGAGAAATTACTTTTTTCCAAGTAATTTGAAGCAGATTCTGGGGTTTAATATACCATACATGTAAAAGCATTTCTCAGTTTATGACCACTTTAAAGAAATTATGAACTAGCAAAGCTCAACAAGAGGAAATGAAGAAAATCCATAGTTTGTTTGTGAACCAGAATAATTCAAGAAATAAAGCATACCTCTGCAATATTAAGCATTGATGATTCCTCTTCAAAAATACCTTCAGCACGACATGCTTCACATGGTGTGGGCCCTGAACTATTGAGGAAAAACACATTTTGTAGCAAAACATTGCAGCCCAGAAAAGAGGATGGGAAAGCAGTCTGCATCAACCAGGGTTCATTTTTTCCCCTCAATCAGCTTTAGTGAACATTCCAATTAAACATTAGAGGATAGAAAAGGAATCAACTATGCAAAGTAGCATGTGGGTATTCATTTAAAATTATTTGCAGTGAAGTATGAAGAAGTAACTTGTGAAGTACAAAGAAAATTGTATTTAATTACATCTTGTAAGTCACAAGCCATTTCTTGCAAATTAAAGCTAAAGTATATACAATACATGCTTTCCATTAGTTTGAAAGAAAGTTAAATTTAAAGACAGAGTAGGGATTTGTGGGAGCCAATATTTACATTCAAATATGTTTATATTCAAACCCACCCCTAAACCAAAATAGTCCATCCTAAATTCCTAATGCCACTTAAGTCACTGAAACCACTGAAGCAGACAATGATCATTTTATACTTCTCGTCCCCTTTACAAGAGCCTGATGTTCAAACATTGTAATGTCAAGTAAGTCTGTGATTGGTTGGTTTGTTAGCAGAGCGTTTCTGGAGGGACGTCAAACACATCCTTTGCCATAAGCAAAACAAACACAAAATGGCCAAAAACGATGAACAATTCATTGAACAAGTGCAGGAATATAACCATCTAACTGACGGATCTTTCAGAGTACAAAGTTAGTCAGAAAATGTATAATATCTATGACAGGAAATCAAAACACAAGCGATGAAGTCACAAAGCAGAAGTCCACACAGCGAAACACTGTTCACTAGCATTTATGAAGTGACATTGCAGGCAGGCATCATATGTAGGTTTGACACAGAAGTAAAAATTGGGCTTAAGTGATGGTAATGTGTGTTAATATGGTAACACAGGTCGATTGTTTCGGTAGTAATGCGTGTTGGACAGTGAATAGCTCCATTTCATAGAGAAGATGAATCCTCCGACGAGTCGAAAACCGAGGCTGAAGTCAGAATAATGCAGATCAATGACCAAAAAAGAATAGGCATTAAGTGCATTCACAAGCTCTCTGGCGAAGAATGCACAGGGCATGTGAATAACCCTACCATCATCGCTTCTCCAGTTTCTGTTTGTAATTGTAACATAAATTTAAAATTACTTCGACACAAAAAAAAGATTTCACGTGGTCTGTGCTTGCATATGCACTTCCAGAAAAAAAACGGTCCAGAAAAGATAAAATCTATCACATATACATTTTTTACAATGTATAGTCCCCTTATATAGGCAAGCGTTTCGCAAACTTACAGTTTATTCCCATCAATTCCAATATATTCCTGTTAATTCCTATGGAAAGTTTCCAGTTTTGAAAATTCCCGAAATTTTGCAACCCTACAAACATTTCAATAATACCCTAAAAAATTATATTGACTTGTGGGAAGTAGGCATCTGTTGTTCCCTTCACATAACCAAGTAGTTAAAAAAATTTATTTTCACAGCACATATTTTCATTCATGGTACTCTTAATAGCTGTGTGGAGCGTGCAGTTTTTACAGTGATTATTCTGATTGATGATACACATTCTGAAAGAAGGAGCTTTTTCTGCATGAAGAACATTGTATGCAAATCTCTATAGTTTTATCTTGTTCAATCTTAAAAAGTGTTTACATGACAAAATATCAGAGGAATGCATTTTATTTGAGTTATCGGTTTTTATAAAGTTTTATATAGATTGGCATTTTCCATCAGTTATTCAGAGCGCACATTAAATGGAACATATTTATTCCTTTCTTTTTAGTTGAACAGAACTCAATTACAGCATTATTTAACAATGTTACACTTATTCTGCTTTAATTTCCATGATTAGATGCAAATTAAAATCTCATTATCTGTTACCAAAGTATTACCACAATAACTATCTACATTAATATTAGCAACAGTCAAAAATCATATTGATTTAACCCCAGAGTTCATTTCAACACTTCTTATGGGATCATATAGTTCCCCGGAGTTGAATTAACGCATTACATATTAATTAGTTTCTTTTCTGATTAAACTGTAGATAAGTACAGTGAACAACAATAGATGATGACTAGGAAATAATGAAGTTTTACATTTAATCATACTTCTGAATGAGTTCATTGAAAACATTTAATTAACGTCGAAAAAAAACACTGTACACGGAATGTGTTAGAATAGCTTTGTGTTGAAATCAACTCAAAATGTTTAACACCTTAATAGACTACTTGTACATAGTTTCGTGACGCACTTCCACCTTAAAGTAATAGTGCTCGCTGTTTTTCTATTGGAATTTGGAGAAAATGTTCAGAAAAAAAGTGTTTATCTTTTCTTAAGTTCAACGGAATTTTAAATTTTCACAGTTTTTCTGCTGAGTTCAACCTTAGAAAAGGTTTTCGTGAGCATACGCCGAGACTTGCTTTGTCCCATCAGCAACTTTTAACAGTGATCAGATTATTGAACAGCACACATCAGATGCACAAATGAAGTTGGTATGTAGAACGTAGCCATGGCAAAAAAGGAACTTATCGAGCGCTATTGTGAAGAACGTGGAAGAAGTAGTGCAAGTAGTCCATTACCTTTTTTACTGTGAGAATAAAAAAAATAGCTTAACACCATAAAAAAGCTTGCTAAAGGTCTAATATTTATCTGCAGATATAAGGGAGGAGAATATATCCAGATGCAAGGAGGAACGTTTGGGTTAAGAGACATCGGCTCTACATTAAACAAATGAAAAAAAGAAGCGAATGTCCTTTGAAAGAGAAGCAAGTAATGCAGTGCACAAGTGGAGTACCCTGGGTACCTTGTGAGTTGTCTGAAACAGTAGACACAGAATCGATGTCCACACTGTGCTTGGAAGGGTTTCCGGAGAATATCTTTGCATTGCTGGCACTGATACTTTATCTCCATTGACACGGACAGCACTTCACGAGATATCCCAGGTAGTGTGGATTCCAGTGAAGTTGGTAAAGATGAGCGGGCCATTTCCTTCCATTTACCTCCAGAGCTGATCATCTGCAAAGAAATTAAGCCATAACTTTAACACACATCTTATTTAGATGTTTCCTGAAAGATGGGCGAGTTTGCTTGTGTTTGCTTGCTTGTACCGGACAAGACTCCCAAAACTGACAGGGAGTCAGCTATTTCGGCAGAAAAAAAATGGTACTTTTGCATGTCAAACTCCTCATAGAGATCTGTTCACCTTCAAACTCCAGCAGTTTTATCTTAATGTATACATGAGGGTTTTTTTATTACTTCAACTTCATGCACATAGGGGCCACTGAAAAACGAACTTAAATCAAAATTATTAATTATAAGGAAGGACATTACCAAAAAATGTCCGATTGGGATCAAATTGTCATGTGTGTTAAGATACCATCCCTGAACACATCCCTATAGCAAGATATAGTATCATTTATAGCGCCAGCAAGTGGCCACAGGATCTACAGCATTAATGAGATACTTCTTTCACATTCATGATAACAATATTGTACAATATTCATTCATTCATAGCACCACCTGGTGATCTGACACTCTATTTTGTGGTTTTAATTATTTAGGTTGAATCTCGTAAATAAGAAAAGGTCAAAGTGCATGGTGCGAAAGCCCTCGATGTGCAATTGTCTATTGATCGGTTAAGTAACAATTAAGAATTAAGGAATGAGTAACAACTTAAAATCTAGCCGGTACAAAAATCTAATCTATGCCCAACTTCCTCCTCTTGAAAAACTTCCAGAAATTCTAAATCTAGGCTCTCTGTTAATCTCAAAGCTTCAGAGTGAGGATTGGTTTGAGTGAGATTTATAAAGAAAAAAGCCCCAATCAAAAAAATAATAAATAAATAAATGTCTGGGCGGTAATACTTTGTGCCCTTTTTGTGCTGGTCAATAGAGACTGGAAAGAACCAAAGAGTCATTGGTGACTCAGGCTTAGAACATTATTAATCACCATTATTAAAATATATAGCTCTATTCAAGCAAATATGCTTTCAATTTTCAGACCATTATTCATTCTTTCCATATTCACCGACTGGTGGTAATAAGACCTTGGTTGCAGTCGGACAGAATGTGGCTACCATTTAGTGCCTACGGCCTCCTGCCCACCACCAAACACATCCCACCTGTCACACACATCCATACAGGGCAATCTGGGTGAAGTGGCTTGCACTTTAGGCCACAAAGGCAGAATGGACCTGGCAAGGGCCGAACGGACAACCTTCTGGTTAAGATGAACGATAATAAGTAATAATTTTACTTTAATTAGTTAACCATTTGTAAATGTATTTCAAGTAACAGCTGTACACTCTGTTATCACTTCAACAATAACACAACTAATACCAATCAGTAGAGTGATGAAAAAGTAAAAGCTAGCATTAAGCTAGCTTGATGTTAGATATTTGGTATTAAGGTGTAGTATTCGTGCAGTTTGGTTGCATTCAAAGGTAAAAATTGCCATTTTTGGCTATTATTTAAAATTACCTGGAAGTAATAATGAAAAATGTAAAGTTTAAGTTCAAATCAACACAGAACAGTAGGTTTATGGATTTTAAGTGAACTTTTGAGACGGTCCCTAAATATGCTGTGAGCGTCAATCTAACTTAATGCCAGTCAAGTACAAACAAAAATGTCACCATATCACTTTTTTGATATTGGAGTTATTTTCAAACCAGCTCAACGTTTAAAAGCCATGTTTAATAAAGTTATTCAGGACCAGCTTCTGTCTGTCCTTTTATCAAACAAGACATTGGGGTTTTAACCTTTAAAAGTGTACACCTTCTCGAGTTCTCTGTGCTTGTTGATAACGCTAGAGTAAGTTTAACCTCTAAACACTATAAAACACTGTCCCTGGACGTTAATAAGCGAAAGAAGCGGAATACAATGAATATTTAAATAATAAGTTACCTTTTATCCACATCAAGATTCATCCGTCGGTGTTCAAAAAAGAATAATAATCCACATTCCGCTAAAAGCAAACGTGTTAAAAGTTTGTCTCCATTTTTAAATTTGTTGACGCAGGCGTTGGCGTCGGACAGGAAAAACACCCTCTCTTCCTGAGTCTAACGATATAAGAATCTGGCTTTCAGTTCTATAAAAACGAGACACAGTTAAAGAAGTTACAGTGTAAGTTACAATTACTCACCTAGTAATTTCCAGACATCGAAAAAAGGATATTTCCGTCTGACTTGTGAGAAACAAACACCCACAACGGTTAGCTATATGGCAAGCCTTATAGCCAAAGCCAATGAACTTTAAACATTTATTCTCTTCGTGTTACTTCATGAATAAATAAAAAGAACCATAGAAAGTATAAAATGTAATAATATACGATTTAAATCAAATATAACCATTCATTCATTTTCTAACCCGCTTATACCCTTTCAGGGTCACGAGGATGCACTGGCACCCATCTCCATTGCACACCGGGGGCGAGAGGCGAGGGCACACCCTGAAATCAACTAAAATGCTACATTTTAACCAAGCTCTGTATAAAACAAGCTGACAAAGAAATGAATTTAAACACTTTCACTTGTTTTTCCCATGCCATCTCGGATCTGTTTGTTGCAAGGACAACCAATGAAAGCTCACTTTTGATGAACCAAGTAGGACGTAAAAGAGCGAATTGGTGGTGCTCGCCCAACATTTTCATTGTGACTTTATACAGAAAACAGGAAAGAAATAGTGAGCCACAAATCCTCTTTTCTCCACATTTTTGTCAAACAGCTCCTTGCGATCAGTCACCAACAGTATAAACCGCTTGACATCCATCATTTTTTTCAATGTGTGAATTTGTTGCACCATAAATGCCCTCTTCAGGCAGGGAACACCATTGCATCAATATTTCCCAGACCCAGGTGAAGAGCACTCTGCTGAGATGCCATCCCAAGATTCGTGCGAATCTCAGTTCGGATCATCAAGAGGCCTTTATAATGTTGATAGATATGCACAAACCTGCCCAGTTACACCATACTTGGCATTCCATATTGCTATTTTTCAAACTCATGCTCTTCTGCCCATCTTCAACATCTCTGCCTCTGTATGCTGCTACTATGTGCCCATACTTCCACCATTTATAGAATATGAAACATTCTAGTTGGTTACTTGAGATTAAATCAGCATAGGCATGCTATCTATGTTTTTTTAATCTTAATTCAGACGTCAACTTTTTTTCAGGATTATTCCTTTTATTTTCTCTTGACTTGAATATAGTAGCTGTTTAGATTTATTGTGCTTTATCTCTTAGAACATTTTTTCAATTGTCTATCAGTGTCATCTTGTCTCTCTGAACAAATCTTGCCACTTTGATCCATGTCTCCAGCCTGACTCTGTGATTAATCACTTCCTTCTTCCATGCTCTACCGTCCACCCATCACAAACAAGGTTTTTATGTTAGATAAATCCAACTCACCTGAGAGGGAATGCAAACTTAGTTCACATTGGGGGGATTTTACCTGACTGTCGTCTATATCAATAACATTTTAACTGATTATTACATAAAATATGTCACAATGTAAAATAGAAATAAAAACAGTACCCAAAAATAGCAATATATCCTAGTTTGTATTGTGATATATTGTGCCATAATACATTGTTACACCCCTATGGTCTACTACATATTTATAAACATTGTATGTGTGCATATGACATCACAAAGAAAACTTATTGGGCGCCTTCCATGAGAGCATTCCTTCAATTCCAGGAGACACACCAACAGGATTCTTTAAAACGAACAAAACAATCTGTACAAAAAAATATATTAACGTAATATAAAGTTGATATATAACATTAGCAATAAGCAATTTAGAAGGATTGCTAAGAAGTAATATTTATTTAACCCTAATGCATTACCATCAGCCTCAAGGCACCACCAGCACACCGTTGCAAGCTAACATGTTCATCTGTTTCATTGAATGTAATTCCTGCTTGCCACATCACTTCCTGGCGCCATGTTAAAAGCACGGGGTTGTTTTTGTGGCTGTTTTAAAACTTTGCGAGAACAATATTCGCGGCGAGCATACGGAGGTACATTTGAAAATGTATAAAGTGACGATGTTCCTCGTTTAGATCTGTTTTAAATGGTGGCGTGATCAACAAAGCGTGACCTTGCTGGTAGCTCATTGGCTATTGGCTAACGTGACACGTCAACCTCTAGTGAGAAAGTAAAAGCAAACGTTCTTCAAACCGGATGAATCGTTTATGCAGGTGTAAAATTACCTCGTAAACATGTTATTTTTTATTCATTGTTAAGTTAAAGATGTTTCCTTTAAATCTATTTACAAATACTTCCTAGAAGCCAAAATGCCTAAATCTAGATATGTTTTTTTGGGGGGGTTGTGTTGTAAACCGGAGTACCCAGAGGAAACCCACGCAAGCACGGGGAGAACATGCAAACTTCTTCCAGGAAGATCACCGGCGAGCCTCGAACCGGCTACCTTCTAACTGGAAGGCCACAGTGCTACCCACTGAGGCAGAAATCTGCTTGTGTGCATTGATAATAAGACACATGATTTAAGTCGTGTTGGTTAGGCCATGTGTTAAGGTGGAAAAAATATTTGTAAAATCCTTTGCAAGGCAATGCAAATGTGTTTTGCAAGGGAAAGCAATCTTTGCGAGGAAACGCAAATTTCTTTTTTGAGGGAACTCAATCCAGAGCCTGAGATAATCCAGAGTCCAGAACCTTCAATTTGTAACCAATGAGTGGACTTGACCTTGTGTTGTGGATGTCCAGTAATGTCCCATGCACAGCTTCTGGGTTGATGAGTGCAAACATGCTGCATTCATCTTCCCATCATCTTCAAATGTATATGTTTATGGTTTGAGCCAAAGAGTTCAATTTTCTCATTGCTCCAAATAACTTCTGGGCTGTTTGGCATATTGTTACCTGGCTGCTTTGTGGAATTTGTGTAGTAATGGCTTTCGTCTTGGATGCGACCACGTAACCAATTTTTCTTCAAGGTGGTTCTTTTTTTTTGCTCCTCGAAACAGCCACGACACATTTTTTTTCAGAGAGCCCTGTATTTCAGCTGAAGTTATTTGTGGGTTTTTCTTTGCATTTCTTTCAATTTTTCTGGCAGTTGTAGCAGAAATAGGGTCTACCTGAACGTGGTTTCAACAGAATCCACCACTTTCCACTTCTTAATCCGAGTTTGAACACTGCTGATTGGCATTTCCAGTTCCTTTTGATATCTCTTTTGCACTCACCCATCGCTCGGAATTCAGAAAAGTCAGCGCATCACTGGGTGAAAGAGGCAAGGGTCTGTCAGAAGCCCAAATACTAAGGAACCTTTTGTGCACAAATATTGAATACCATTAAACAGGTCGGGGGTCAGAATGGTTACCTTTACCAGCCACCCATGTTATCAGTCCAAAAACCAACATGGTATGTCAACGTGTGATCAGGAAGTCATTTGTAAAGTTTTATAGTCATTTTGATTTAAAAAGAGTAAACATAGTTGTTTGAAAATAAATGGCTTCATCCTACCACTAACTATGAGTGGCAAAAGTACCTTTGCGTTATCATTCATATTTTCTGTAAAATGGCAAAAGAAGTGAAAAGAAATCAGGAAAAGTATAAACTTTTGAAAAAGTGTTGCAAACTTGTGAGCAAAACTGTATATATACATACATACATACATGTTCTATCTCTCGTATACAGTACTTCATGAAGCGCAGCGCTATGGACGGTTGTATCCAAGCCACATTGAAACCAGCCTAATCCAGAAAGCTGTCCTAGCAGTAGGTTCTGGTGTGGCAGCACTTAGAAACCCTTACAGACATGGTGAGGCTCTTGTAAACATGTGATTCTCATAACATGTGATTTGTGAAAACATCACAAGATGTTTGCTCAGCATTGACATCAACAACAAACTGTGGGTTTCATTTTTCTGTGACTTGATGAGTCTTGAAATTCTTGAACAGATATGGTTGCCGTGCTTGGGGAAACAACAGGACACCAGGCCCTAATGAGACTGAGGGATCGCATGAAAACGGACCCTGAAGGCTACTCTGTTCTCCTGTATGTCTCATCCCGTACTCTATAGTTCTGTATAGTGAATCGGTCAGACTTAGTGTTTATTTACATTTTTGAAAATACCTCTGTAAAAATGTCCACTTTCAAGGTTTAATAGAATACATCATTACATATTATTCATTTAATTTAAAAAAATTCCTTTTGAAGACAGACGTAAGCACAACCTGTTTCTACTAAAAACACATTGAAAATTCACATAAATTTAAATTATGGCTGCAATTTTCCCACTTTGAAAAGCTTGGAAGTCCTCGAGCAATCATATCAATCAGTTTGTCACCTTACGATCACAAGTGTCATAGAACAATCATGAGATGTTCCATGCGTGACACCATAGCACCGAGTCATGTGTATAACTATTGTTTGATGTAGTTTGCTTTGACAGGAACAACATTTCTTTCATATTTTGGGTAGTTCCATGGCTTTCCATTCATTTGCACATCACTTCCTTCATATATTCATTATTTGTTCAGATGTCATCTCACATTTTTAAGGGTTTGTAAAAGAAGATGTTTTTCATTGCCACCCCCCCCCCCCCCCCTGACTTTAAAGGGCCCCCGGTTTCTCTTCTCTCATAGACATTTAAAAAAAGGCAAATTAAGTAAGCGTGTCGGCGAGGCTGGCCATGGGTTTGGCTAGGTACAAAGAAAGGCAATGACAAACGTTATGACCGTGTAAAGGTATACAGCCCCCAATAATGCAGACGTTAACGAAGCAAAGTAATTCCGAATCAACAAGCAACTTGAAGAGATCTGCTCAGGTCGACTTCTCCCCCTTTGAATCAACTGGTCAAAACGGAGACACGCTTAGTGATGCAGGTCATCTTCCTTACCTTTGTGAACCTGCTAGAAGAACAGAGGGAAAGTTTACATTTAGTAGCCGATAAAACTCACACCTGCATTGATGATAAAAGTTCTTCGGAATTAAAAATACCATTGCCAGATCGATGCAAAGTACTCATGGGTCTTTCTCTCTAAAAACACTTGCTAACACAGATGAAAAAGTTTGACGTATTACTCAGTAATAATGAACTTTCTTAAAGTGATCTATTTCTCAAGCTAGAGACTCTTATCTTCTTGCTCAGTTGTGCAGCGGGGGCTTCCACTTCTCTTTCTACTCTGGTGAGAGCCTTTTGTTCTCAGGTCTGGGTCATCTGCTGAACCCAAAACCTTTCCTTAGCTCACCTAGTACACTGGGCTGCGTTGGCCAAATGTATCTGGGATACACGGCTCATTTATATGTACATTTGTGAATTATACATCTTAAATCTCTCTTTAGAGAGCGCCCAAGGATCAAGCTGTCCACATTAGACCTGTCTCACATGTCTGCCCTCCCCGATGGAACTTTAGGAAGGGAGTATCTTCGATTCCTTGAAGAAAATGTGAGAGAAATCAAATCAACCCTAATCATAATATAGCGTCTACTAACAGATCAAATAACTGTTTTTTTTTTCTTTTTCAGAAAGTCACACCTGACACAAGGGCTGATGTCAAGTTTGTAGATGATGAGGAGCTGGCGTATGTCATGCAACGGTATCGTGAAGTTCACGACCTGATGCACACCTTGCTCGGAATGCCCACTAACATGCTAGGTTAGCATTTGCTACAGAAACCATATGCCACCAGATACGTTTCATTTGGGATGCTACTTTTGTTTGTATTGTATGTTTTGGGGAGAAATCTGAAATTTGAAGTACTTCCTACACCGCTGTTCCAGTTTTACTTCATGACTGTGTTAAAAATCTATGTTTGTAGTGGTTCATTAAACACCTGAAACTTAATATGTCCATCATTTGAAAGCTTCTCATATCCATCTTCACAGGTGAGGTTGTTGTGAAATGTTTTGAAGCAGCACAGACCGGCCTGCCCATGTGCGTTCTAGGAGCTGCGCTAGGTCCCCTTCGACTGTCCACCAGGTCAGATTCTTCATGTTCACCCTAAATATATATGTTTTATGATAGGGCGCATGGTGAGCAAATATAAAGCAAATGAATGAATGGTCTATAGTTACCAAAAACTAAATTCCATTAAACTGTTTACGGCCAGAAAAACCTTTGGAAAGCTTTAAAACCAATTCAATTTAATTTGGTAATATTCAGATTTGTTAAAATTACTGAAAAATAAATCATGAACTCCCAACATAAAGTGTCATTACCTCCAGGTGACGCTATGATTGAGTTTCAGAAAATAAAAATGATTGTTTTGGCTAATATTCTTGTCACTTATGTCAAAATTGCTAAAAGAAGTAACTGTTTAATTTACAATTTGACAGCTGCTGTGTGCACGTAGTTTAACAAAGTCAACAGTTTAACAATTGTAGCAAATAAAACAATTGAACAACAGCAATTTGACATCGCATATGTTTTCAGATAAGACTGATGGAGTTTGGTGATGAACAGATAAAATCTGTTATAGTATGACACAAGCAAATTTGGTCATTTGTTGGAGATTTTTACAAAATAGCTGACTTCCTGTTGAGTTTGGAAATGCAATCCACATTACTTATATTTAAGGCTGGGTACCCTACACGTGTGTGCCGAATTTCATTTGCATACAACAAACTGTTAAGCTTGCCATAAGCTGAAATGCTCTCGGTGGTGCTATCGAGCTCAACAGTCACTTTACAAATCCAAATCAGATAAAAAATTTTCACCTGTTTAGTTATGTCTCGGAATTTGGTCACTATTCAAGCACATTTAGGTCCTTAAAATGTGATGTAATTCCCAAAACAATAGTCTGAGCAATTACAATAGAGTTCTTAATGTTAACAAGCCCTAATGTTAACAAATTGCTTAAAATCCACCAAGTAACAGGATCAGGCCATATGGAACAGAGTGATGAAGAGGAACAAGTCTTTTTGTCAAGAAGCTAAATAGTACATAATAGAGTGACCCATAGATTCCTACTAAAAGGAGAAGGAACACCCAAATGTGAAGTATGCGACTGTGGAGTTTCTATAAAACATTAGTTTGAAAGAATGATGAAGAGATACCTGATGGAACAGTCCCTTATAAGAATCAGTGACTCAAAAAATCCCATCAAGTTTTTTTTTATTAAAAACAAACGATTTGCAAACTATGTGAAAAGATGTATTTATGGATTTGGAGAATTAACTTTAGAACAGGAATTGCTCAAATAGAAACCATTAAGTGTTCTAGCCATCGAGACTCAAAGAAAGCTTTGTTTCATTCAATTACATTCTCAGATATTGAATAATTGTGAGGTGGCTTATGTTTTCCAAATATAATGCACCTTTCTTAGCACTCAAGGTTTTCCAGAGCAAAACTTTACCCTTTAAAACAACTCTAATTTTATAAGGGGCGGCACGGTGACGCAGTGGGTAGCACTGTGGCCTTCCAGTAAGAAAGTTGCTGGTTTGAGGCTCGCCGGTGACCTTCCTGGAAGGAGTTTGCATGTTCTCCCAGTGCTTGCGTGAATTTCCTCCGGGTACTCCGGTTTCCCCCACAATCCCAAAAACATACATCACGTTAATTGAAAAATCTAAATTCCCCTTAGATGGGAGTGTTTGTGTGTTGCCCTGCGAGGGACTGGTGTACCCCTGCCTCTCGCCTAATGTGCGCTAGAGATAAGCACCAGCAGACCCCCACGACCCCGGAAGGGAATAAGTGGGCAGGAAAATGAATGAGTGGTTAATTTTAAAAGAACACCACTGTGTTACCTGCAACACTGTACTGGCTTCAAGCTTCGTTTTCTAACCCCTAAGTAAGAACCTTGTTTTATGGTTGTTTTAAGTAATGGTATTCATAATGTTAGCTTTATCATATTCTACCACTAAATGAAATGATAAAATGAGCCTTGTCTTGCTTTGTAGCCGTCTGAAGATGCTGGCTCAGTCTCTGGGACCCTGGGCCATTCGCAATGGTGCCCGCTCCAGATGTGTTCTAAGCATCTTTTATGAGCGACGCTGGGAACACTCTCTGGAGGGCCTCAGGCAGGAGCTGAACATTGAGGAACCACCATTAAATCTCATCGCATCAGTCAAGAACACTTCCACAAAGTCACAGTAACTTGACTAAATAATGAAGGGACATTGATGACGTCCTTCTTAAGAGTGGAACTCACTCAAAAATGATCTGCGACAAGGTCTTCTGGAAGCCAGAAGAAGTGCAGAATCATCCGTGAAGAGCAGGGAGAAACTCTATAAGCTCACATAGATCTTTAGCAAACCTGGTAGTTTAGTAACTGCATTTAAGACGCATGAGTGGTTAAAAAAAGTGAGCTGTTTGTAATTGTTACAGCTCTATCATGAAGTGGACTAGCTCTGGGAAAACACCTTTCGATACCCAGTAACAGGTCACACTTTCCTTCTTCCTTATAAAAGTGCCTAAAATAAACTGTTTAAGACTTAGCATTGAAACAGGATGAATGGCTTGCGTAAGAGCTTTTGTTTGTGATCATAATGTTAGCAAAGAATCTTTTCAAACAATTGTTTTTTTTGTTTGTTTCCTGTAAGGTGGATATACATGTACTAACGTGAATTTAAATGTGATTTTTATTGTAAGTAATTCTTGCTTTAATTTTAAACTGTATAATATGATGGGGTGACGAGTCACTAAAGAAATCATTTTGGTTAAAATCCATGTGTTGGAGCATTCACAAGTAAAGCCCGTGTGTTGGTTGAATTCAGTATCGCGTTTTCGATACAGTCGCCAAAAAACTGCTTAGTAAATAGCAAAGCGGTGTCTGGATCGGGTCAAATGCAGCTTGTGTCCCATTTGCAAAGGTCCGATTATAAACAAGTGCTCTGCAGATTAGGCCTATCAGTTATGCTATATGTTATCTATTATGCTTATTTTGTGATTAATTTATTTTAAGTTGTTGAGAAATGTACATTTATCTAGAAATGACTAACAGTTAAGGTTGTAGAAAATGTTTGTATTTCTCCATTCTTTAGTTTGACTACAGCCCTCTGAAGCAATTGTTGTGGTCTCTGTGCACATGAGTCAGCCTTCTACTGCCATCTAGTGGAAACACTAAGTCAACGCTAATGTTTTTATTTCAGTTGCTGCAGTTTTGAGTTTTCTCATGTTTTCTCACTTCCCATTATTGTTTTCAGAAAATGTTCAGCGATTGAGTGACGTTTTCAGCCAGGGTACCGTGGGATATGGTCTGCTGCGCTGTTGGAAACCATCCGATTTCACCCTTCTTCTTTTCCTTTCGGCTGTTCCCAGTTTAGGGGTCGCCACAGCGAATTATCCTTTTCCACCTAACTCTGTCCTCAGTATCCTCTACTCTTGCACCAACACCCCTGACACTTTTCTCCACCCACTCCAGCCTGCCTGCACTCGTCTCTTCACCTCTTTTCCACACTCCCCGTCGCACTGGACTGTTGACCCCAAATACCTAAACTCCTGCACCTTCTTGACCTCAGCCCCCTGTAACCTCACTGTTCTTTTTCCCTCTCTCTCGTTCAAACACATGTATTCTGTCTTGCTGCGACTGACTTTCATTCCTCTTCTTTCTAGAGCTGACCTCCAACTTTCCAGGTTTTCCTCCACCTGCTCTCACTACAATACACAATGTCTCCATCATGTACGCCAGCTCTTTACCCTTCCCTGTCATTGTACCAACGTTAAGAGTCCCTATTCGTAGATCTATACTCCTGCCTTTCCTCTTCTCTGTCGAAGAATCCTTCTCCCTCCTCTCCTTCGACAAACAGTAGTCCAATTTCCACCGGCACCCTGTAAGTCAACAGCACCGGAGGCGGTCGTTGTTAACCCGGGCCTCGACCGATCCGGTATGAAAATTGATTTGGTGACTCGCATTTGGTTTTTGGCATATTTTACGATGGATGCCCTTCCTGACGCAACCCTCTCTATTTATCCGGGCTTGGGACCGGCACAGAAGTCACTGGCTTGCAACCCCTGTGGCTAGATTAAACCATCCGATTTCACCCAATTGGTTTAAATCAGCCTGGGCGGTAATTACCGACGATTGATCCAAAACGTGCGTTTCCGAATCCAAAATGGGCAACAGCACGAAGCCTTGGTTAAGTGCCATAGATATCTTATATGATTAAGTGCTACTAATAGTTCTATTGGTGTGAATATATACTCAACTCGAATAACAAAAATCCTGTGATTTCCTCTTTAGCAAACATACATTTACTGGGAAAGTTGTCACGTTACTTTAAAAACCATAGACTGTCACTGTAAAAAGGACGGTCATGCTCAAATCTTGCATAAAACAAATTCAAAGTCCGTCCATGTCGGAAATGACATTAGCATTCATAGCAAACCGTGATTATTAAAGTATTTTTTAGCAATTTCTTTATCAATAATTGCTTATCTCACCTAAACTAATTTAGTTAGATTTTTTAAGTCTTGAAACGTCCATATATAACGGTCTACTTTTTATTTGTAATTTCCTTATTGCATTGTGTAATGAGTAGAAAATAAAAGTTGAGCGCTTATGTCATGCACCCACAGATGCCATGCACATGCTGGCATCATGCACGGTGTCTGAGCATATAAACCGTGGAGTTAGCATTGACCTGACACCCGGTCGTTCGCAACTTACCGTGCATCCATTATCGTGGACTCTAACCCTAAACTTTTGAAGAAATCAAGAAAATACGGGTTTATTGATGAAAATGCACAACCTGTATGTAACTTTGGATTAGGACAGCGTCTGTCCAGCAGGTGGCAGTAGCTACTTATACTGTAATACAGCTGATCCGGGAAGAAAGGACTTGAGAAGAAAGTTTTAGCATGTTGTCAAGGAAACGGAGCTGTGTCTGTGTACGCTGATGAGAGTTTGTAAAAAACAAAGAACTCCGAATTTAATCACTTTAATCATCCGAATTACTTCAACTTTATTTCCAATTATCCCAGAATCGCTTTATTTCCTAGTAGTTTTGAAACGTTGATTGATGGGTGCAAAAATGTCTTACATTACCACAAGTAATACATTGATTTTAAGCCTTTTATTATGCCTGATCGTTGTGTGTCCGTTTTTCAGGTCAGTTGTGTGTATAGATTATACTTCATCATTCACCAACAATAACATTAACAAGGATCCGGAATCGGAACGAAACAAAACTGTGAGAATGTAGATGGGTTATCTCCAGACCAGAAGAGGACGCTCTCACGGTGACCACACTAGGAGTCTTATTTGCTGCTCTCTCTCTCATTCACGAAAGTGACGTCATAACAAAGAGACTGACACACAAGTCTGTAGGTTATATTAAAATCGTCGTTCCTTTCGTTGGCAGGATGGCCAACCACGGACTTCCTAAACACGGCGACAAGATTGTAGCGAAGCATCCGGTGCGTGACTGTCCTACTCAATCTATATTTTATTTACAAGCTTCACGACTGTCGCGTTTTATTTGCCACCTTATTAGTTATTTGCAACAACTACAGCGTTCTCTCTTAAATAAAAAAAATCTTTAAACATTTCAATAATGTGTAAATGCATGAAACGTTGAATGAACGTTCAAAACGAATGTATTGTTTCATAATAAACGTCTTTCTAACAAATATACTCCGAGATGAGCTTTTTTAATGAATGTCCATTGTAAAAGACATGGGTCTGAAGAGGTTAAGAGTTGATTAGAGGGCTCATGATTTTTATTTCAGTTATTAACAGTTATTTTGAATTGATTATTCAAAAATACTAACCATTTCACTTTCCTCAGAATATCTATGAATTTAGAGCCTGTGAAGAATACGCTAAAATCAAAGGCGCTGGAAGCTTCGTGGTAGGTTAGTGATGCTTTCATTCAAAAATTTAGCTGAAAATATTTGTGTTTGTTCAAGAAATTTCTCTCACCTAGTTCTCATGTACTGTCCTCACCAGAGTTGCAGACCAAAGTTCAAACATCTCATGCTTTACCAAGATTTCCTCCGCTTAATACATTTGTCTTGTCTCGTCTAGGCACAGTGGCGCTTTTTCTCGGACAGGTAGTGCTTCAGAAATGGAAACCATATCCCCTTAAGTGGAACGTTCTAGTGTCAACTGGTGAGCCTGTTGCATGTACATAGTTCAATATTTTCAATATATGTAACTATAACATTGATGAAAGTAATGCACATTTGTGAACAAAGAAAGAACTAACCAACATCAATTCGTATAGGTATCCTTTCACAAAGTTCATTTGCAGGATTATAGTATACCCCGTATTACCATAGTAACAAGCATTGCTTTCACTTATTGACAATACAGCAGATTTCTCCATGGTTATTTCTCAGGTAATTTTTCCACAACCAGAATTAATTTTGACCTTTTATAATTACATTCCAGTTGTATCCGATGTCAGCAGCTGCTTGGCATTAGGTTACTTTTTAAAAATGTAGAAAAGGTTTCCATTTAAATAAATAAAGAGTGCATCCCTGACAGAAGTCTGTGATTAGTGGATGAACATCGACTGCTGGTACCATTCGAGAAAGGTTGACTATCTCTCTCCACATAATTCACCTTAAAGGTTCCCGGCTGGTAAAATAATCCCAACCCAGTCAAAAAAAAACTAAAATCTTTCAATCAAGTGTAACCTTTTCCATTGGAATTTGAATGAGCTTTTTGATCTGGTGGGTGAAACCGGTTCTATGAAACATCGCATGATGAACTCTCCTTTCAGCATTCATTTATTAGTAAGTTGCTTTGAATTACAGTGTCTTACAGTTGTGATCATTTCAATGAACTCATTTACTCTACTTTGATCTGCAGCTTGTTCTACTATACTCAGCTATTCCGTTACTCTTTTGGAAACCAGGAAGTGCACAGATTTGTGGTTGTTTCTTGAAACAGGAAATGTTACCGACAGAAAGATTGTTGGTAAGTTATATGTGTAATGAGTTTGTAAAGCACAGATTTAGGGTGATGTACTCAGCGAAACTCTGAACAAGTTTCCAGCTACTTTTAAAAAGTCTTGTTTACAAAAAATGTCAAAGTGGCAAAACATTGATGTGACTGTATCTTTACCACTAAGAGGAATCCTGCTCCAATTGCTTTAGACTTGGAGTGTCATCAGCACCTTAGCCCAGGTACATACTGATAAGCGTAATGGTATTGTTGACTTTTAAAGGGTCTGTATAATGCAAAGCAGCTTTGATAAACATTAGAGCCCTGTGTGTAACACTGCACTGGTAATAACTTTCTAAATGCAATATTAATCATCTTGAATCATCTCATATTTTTTGTCTCTGCAAAACGCACCGCTTACCTCCATTCCTTCCACAGCAATGCTTTCACCACGCCCCTTTTGGAACTTGTGGTTCAGGAATAATGTAGTGATTAGGCAGCAATGCTTTCTGTAACGTTGGGTGTGTTAACAAATCTAAGTTGTCATTCGAATATAGAAAAATAGTTTGACAAAATAATTGTAAAGAAATCCTTTTTCCTTTATTTATTAGAATCAGTTTTGAATATTCATGTTATCAGCACAAACAGAATGGAATGAAACCAGCATGGACCAGTCAGTTTTCTCCCCTCTCTGCAGACTCAATGATGCGTCTTCTTTTAATTCTACTCAATAAGGAGCTGTAAACAAACTCAATCACATCAAACCAAAACAGACAGGGACAGAGGCTTGTAACCAGGCCAAACCTAAATCCTCAGTTCATTTCAGCCTGTACAATTCTTTTAGTAACTTTCAAATGTACAACAATCTGCATCCAAATATATTTCTTGTCTTTGAAAGAGCTCTTCCTTACTTGCATTGTGTACACACTGTCTCTACTGGGCTTTTCTCAAATAATGAGTCTAATCAGTGCTGACTTTAACCATCCGTGTCTCTTGTTTACCCAGATGAAGAACCATAAACTCCCAAAACAACACCATATGGAGATGCGATAAAAACAATACACTGTGTTGCAGAAAAGACGACTATTCGCCGAGAGAGGGTCACAATTTCAGACAAACCTGTAACCTCTATTTGTATGCGTAATAAATAATGTTTTCTTTACCTGATCATATTGTTACTAGAGTTCTTTTTAGGCATATCCTTTAGAATTTCTACAAACACAATAATTGAAATTAACTTCCTTTAAGTTACTGCTGTGGGCAAAGAAACTGAATTGATTTCCAATGTTGTGAAAATATTGATGCTTGTATCGGAAATCCCAGAATGACCATCACAGAGGCTGGCTTAAACTGGTAATCCTGGGTTTTCCACTAGAGACTGAAAGCGCTGTTTTGTCTGGTTCTGTTGAAGGCTGAAGCGGAAGTGAATCTTCACAAACAGAATGCATTGAGGGCAAACCACTGGGTTGATGTAGTAACATTCTGTCATGTGAAACCTCTTCTGGCCTCTTAAAACCTAATGGGAACCCTCGTGACTCCAGCCTTAGTTTTAAATACAGGTAAAGTGATTTATCCACTTAGGCATTCGAGATACGAATGCTTCGTGTAACGAAATGTTCGAGATGTGAAAGGTCTTACGGAAAATTTTTTGCTTCGAGATGCGAAGAAAAATTCAAGATACAAACAACTACAAGCAGTTTTGCTGTATTTTCCACTTGTTTAGCTTCCAGGTCCTGGCGCTCCTAAATCGCTGTGCAAAAAGGGTCTGATGCGCTTTAAAACACTTCAACACAGCGACACATTATGTATAGAAATCCATTTATATTTATGCGAAGTGAAGTTGTCAGTTAGTAATTAAGGCTTTTTTTTTCAATTCATGTTTCTGATTGGTCAGATGTACAGTGCATCTGTAAAGTATACTTACCGCTTCACTTTTTCCACATTTTTTTGTCACAGCCTTATTCCAAAATGGATTAAATTCCTTTATTTCCTCAAAATTCTACACACAATACCCCATAATGACAATGTGGAAAAAGATTTTTTGAAATTTTTGCAAATTTATAAAAAATACAAAACCTGAAAAATCACATGTACATAAGTATTCACAGCGTTTGCCGTGAAGCTCTAAATTGAGTTCAGGTACATTCTTTTCCCCTGATCATTCTTGAGATGTTTCAGCAGCTTAATTGGAGTTCTCCTGTGGTAGATTCAGTTGATTGGACATGATTTGAAAAGGCATACACCTGTCTATATAAGGTCGCAGGTTTGACAGTGCATGTCAAAGCACAAACCAAGCATGAAGACAAAGGAATCGTCTGTAGGCCTCCGAGACAGGATTGTCTCGAGGCACAAGGCTGGGGAACGTTACAGAAAAATTTCTGCTGCTCTGAAAGTTCCAATGAGCACAGTGGCCTCCATCATCCGTAAGTGGAAGATGAGAAGGGCCTTTGTCAGGGAGGTGATCAATAACCCGAGGGTCACTCTGTCTGAGCTCCAGCGTTCTGTGGAGAAAGGAAAACCTTACAGAAGGACAAACATCTATGAAGCAATCCACCAATCAGACCTGTATGGTATAGTGGCCAGATGGACACCACTCCTTAGTAAAGGGCACAAAATTGGAATTTGCCAAAAGGCATCTGAAAGATTCTCTGGTCTGATGAGACTAAAATTGGTCTCTAAAACTCTTTGGAGTGAATGCAAGGCGTTATGTTTGGAGAAAACAAGGCACCGCTCATCACAAGGCTAATACCATCCCTACAGTGAAGCACTCTCACAGCGGCGTAGTTTCAACGGACGGTCCAACTGAAGGATTTTCAGAGGCTCCTGGGGCACATGGCGGCTGCAGCCTCTGTGATTCCACTCAGGCTACATTTCAGCTATGGCTTCGTTCTCAGGTTCCGAGTTGGGCATGGTGCAGAGGCCGGCTTTGAGTGTTCGTGACACCTCGCTGCCTCTGGACCCTGAGAGTTTGGGGCTCTGTGACCTTCATGCACACTGGGGTTCCCCTGGGCAGGGTCTCCAGCCGCAAGGTTGTCACCAGAGATGCCTCCAAGACAGGTTGGGGACCCGTGTGTGGTTTCCATCGAGTGTACGGTGCCTGGACCCAACCCGTATCTCGATGGCACATCAACCATCTCGAGCTAGCTGCAGTATTTACTGGCGTTGCGACGCTTCCGGCCGCTTCTCTACCAGTGTCGCATGCTTGTCGGAGTAGATTCTTGTTGCTCAAGGCTGTTCAAATCCCCGGCGCTTTGAACAAGATTGCGGACGCACTGTCGAGGTTCAAACCTGCCGCAGGGGAATGGCGACTCCACCAGCTGGTTGTCCAGCAGATATGGGATATCTTCAGAAAGGGGTTTCCCCCAGTGAGTCTTCTGTTCAGGCACCCGCGGACCTCTGGGCCCTACACGTTTGGCATATATGGCCACAGTGGACCCCGAGCCTCTACCGCCCGCGTTAATGAGGACTCTAGAACATGCGTTAGCCCCCTCTACGAGGTTGAGCTACGCTGGCAAATGGGGTCGGTTCGTCGAATGGTGTTCTTCCCACCGGGAAGACCCCAGGACTTGTCCTATCAGAGTCGTGCTTTCTCCAGTAAGGGTTCGATCGGGGACTCTCCCCTTTGTCCCTAAAGGTCAACGCAGCAGCGATTTCCTTCTTCCACCTCCGGATCGAAGGGAAACCAGTCGGCAGCCACAAATTAACTCTGAGATTTCTACATGGGGCCAGATGGCTACGTCCCTCCAGGCCCCCCTCTGTACTCTCTTGGCACCTCTCCATCACCCTGAGAGGGCTGAGGATGTCCCTCTTTGACCCGCTAGCCCTCGCAGACTCGTTTAAGACTTTTGCTGGTTTTGGCATCGGAACCTTTTTTCATGACTTCTGCATGGTAGATCGGTGAACTCTATCCTCCCCCTACGCGTCATCTGATTGAAGCAGAGCAGTCAGCTCTGCTAGGTTCTGTAGTAAGGTTTTGCCATTGGGCCTGATCACTGCAGAACTCGGGTCCGGACTTAGGGACCCCCTCCCCCCATTGGGTGGCCCAATTCTTCTTCTTCTTCTTCTTTTCCTTTCGGCTGTTCCCAGTTTAGGGGTCGCCACAGCGAATCATCCTTGCCCAATTCGTGTATCCTATATAAAGCTTGTATTACCGTTTCCGTTCCCACTTGGGTAGAGAACGATGGCTTTCGATTCCGCCCCCGCCAGCGGAATGCAGAGACTCCCAGTCAGGCGCCTGACTAATAACTAACCTATTAAACTAATAAATAACTACAACGAAGACTACTTGCAACAGAAGGACATTTTAGGTGTAATTAGGTTGTCCAGCATGTGCCCTCACAACTTTGTTTTCTTACGCTTCAAGATTTTACGCAGATTATTAGGTGCTACTTAATGGTTTGGGGTAACAAACCGTAATAATAAGATATTAATATTGCATTTGGGAGAGGCATCCCACACTTTAATCCCCCTCCCTCATTTCCCCTCTACCCACTTCTCTTCTTATCATCATACTAGCCTATGTATTCTAAATAAAGACAAACAAAGCAAGAATACATATATATAGTGGTACCCCGAGATGCGATTTAATCCGTTCCAGGGTGACGTTCGGATCTCGAACAATTTGTATCTCTAAGCAAGTTTTACATGTAAAGCTCCTAATCCGTGCAACGGCTCTCAGAAACAACAGTATAAAGTTGATGAAAAAAATGGAAAACCAGAGAAAAATCAAGTAATGTTTCTTCAATCCTTAAATCTACTCATTGTTGATGTAATAAATACTAATAAAACAGAATAAAAAGCTCCAGAGAGAGGCCCATTCTTTCCCAAATGCAGTCTGCGTGCCTAGATGTTTCATCTTAAAAACCTCTCACTTTAGTTGGAATGTCTGAATTAAAAACCACTTTAGTAATTTAGTGTATTTATGTTTTAAATAAACCTGCAATATCTTGAAATATTTACTTGATGCACTTTTGCTTGAACAAGACAAAAATCTTGACATAAACAATCACAGAAGGTAAAACGTGGGGGCTTTTGAACTGAATCAGACCATGCAGCTGGGTTTCTGCTACATAATTCGACAATGCAGCATAGTTTATGGCCAAGGCTACAAACTTCCTGCTTTGTTGCTAACATAGTCAACAGCAAACTCCAAAGGAACCATTGGTGGTTATGACTTAACCTGTTCTCCAAAACAGAAATCAAACATTTGCTCAGTATGTGACGCATACATTTAACATTCTTTAAAAGAGATCAATAAGTTACTTATTTCAATATTTACAAACAACTTTTAATTAGATGTAGTTTTTAGCAAAATAATTAAAATTAATTATTCCATCACGCAGTAGCTTCAATGGTTATCTTGTAATGGTGTTCAGTCAAATGAATAATGTAAAACATAGCAGTATTGCAGAACTAATGTAAAATAATGTGTAGCATGGCATTTCCTACTGACTGTTGTTTACACCGCAGAAGAAGAGAGTGTGTTCCTGCTCTTGTTTAAACTGTCCAAAAACTACTGAAATAAGTAGCTCGTCCTGCATTGGTGTGTATTATCAAAATAAAATACCTTTGAAATAAAACACCTCAACCTGGTGCTTGAGTGTCACTCCAGGCAAGTAAACAGTAAAGCCAACCTCACTGGTCGACCAGTTTTCACTGCAGATGTAGCCAGAACACTAATTTCACTCTTTGCAATTGTTCCAGTTGGTGACTGATACTGGTCATTTTATGTGCACATTTTTTGGTTATTTTTCTAGTGAAACTGTATTTTAGAATATCTCAGAAGCTCTCCTCGATTTGCAGCCACCAAAGCCTGTCCAAAATCAGTTGAGTATCGAGATGCTCTGGTCAGACACAGCACAGGCGGCAAGGAGCGGCTCTCTGAAAACACATTTGACCGCATGCAACACACACAGCGAATCCTGATCAAAGAAGAGCAGGGTCTGCCCAGCCCAGTCCAGCAGCACTCCCACTCTCCTCAGTTTCTTTGTCACGGTGATCTTCTGTGAACATCCGTCATGACAGAATGACAGTTCTCCGTCATAATGTGAGAGTACCCAGGATTTCGAATTGTAGCCTAATCGCACATCGTTTCCAGAACCCTTACGTCCAATGCTGGCATAGCTTACACCTATTTTGAAAGCACCACTTGTGCCTACATCCACCACCCAACTGTGCATGCCAGAGGACATGGGGGGTAGACACAGAGCATTTGGAAACCAGTCAAAGCGCTCCGGGTTAGAAGAGGGTGAATGCTGTTGGCGCTTGGTGTGGAATGTTAAGGTGCGCTGGTCAGTGGAGAGAGACAGAAGAGGACTGATTGTCTGCTGATCAAAGAGTAGAATACCTGAACTGTGGCCTAAAGAACAGAAGAAAATGAGAAGATGGTGATATAGAGAAGTTGACGTGAAGCAAAATGTACATCTTCTAGAACACGAAAATTTCTGTCTTCATGCCACTCGTAATGTAACAAAAGGAAATTATATATAGAGGCATATTTTGAAAATACAAACGTCAAAAGATGTAAACCTACAACGTTTTGTTTAGTTAGGATAGATCTGAAATGCACTTACTAGACGGGCCAAGCAATGCTGCACTGGCCCATAAGGCCACCAGGAGTTTACTGTCCGTGCAGCTCTTGTTCAGGCTCAACTGCTCACTGTCTCTGGGCTCACCAGCTCCTTCTGCTTCTTCCACCCTAAGGTTGCCATTGAGAGTTTTACAGTCATTCTAAAGATTTACAAATTCCAGGTAGAGTGTTCTAGATAACTGTAAGTAAAATACTGTTGAAAATGTATTTTGTAAAAATAAATAAAAAAAAGTAAATAAATTACTTAATGCAAACTTAACGCAGAAAGGGTTTGTATTGTTATCAGTCAATATATGCAAGTATTTTACTGTACAATGTTTTAGGAACTAAATAGTAAACGTTTGCTACAGTAATGAACAGGCAAAACCTTTAGAATATCTTACTGATGAAAGTAATTGACAATAACTTTAATGTTTAATCTTTAGGGTTTAATGTTTAACAGTAAGAAATCTGCAAAATGTTCAGAAACTCACCGGCACTATTTTACTGTAATTAACGAGAAAAATTGTGCAGTTACATGTGTTAAAATATTTTTGTGTAATTAAACAATAATAAATGAAACAATTATCAACTAGAATGTTCTACAAACATTACTGTAATACAGTCTGTTACTTGTTAAAGTAATTAACAGGCAAATCATGTTATTTAAGTTTCTGTTGAAAGCATTACAGTAATTACAATGAAAATCTTTGAAAAATTTTGAGAAGTTTACTGTAAAATGTTGTAAAGTAAACAAACTGGCAAACCATTAACAGTATATTACTGTAGGGTTTTTTTGCTATAATTAACAGGCAAAATCTTTTTAGTAAGTTCCTGTGAAAGTTTTATACAGTAATTAACTGGAAAAATGTGAATATAAATATACTGTAAAATATACAGTAATAGTTTAGTGCAAAATGTTTTAATGTAACCAATGTTACTTTAAAGTGAAAACAGTTCTACTATAAATAACAGGCAAAATCTTAATTAAAAGGTACTGTTGGAAGTTTTACAGTAATCAACAGGAGAAACGTTTTCAGTATGTTTACAGTAACTTCAAATGTTTACAGTAACTGGAAAATATAGCATGTTCAAAGACATTTAACAATAATTTTGAACCGTACTGTAAAAGCAAGTTGTTATTCAAGAAGGGCTATTTTTATGTTGATTTTCTTTTTGAAAAGTCGCATTCATTTTGTTACTGTTTAAATCTACTTTTAGTTCTAAAAAAATCAATGTAAATTACACAATCACATCAACAGTGTATATAGGTTTGATATTAACTGGTCACTGAAATTACCTGTCATTTATTTCCTCGTTAGAGCTCTAAAAGAAAAGTACAACAATCAATGTACAAATCACACAAAAAACAATGTTTTAAATGTTTGTAAGAACAATTTGATACAGTTGACTTTACAGAATCACAGTGTCAGTGTTGCATATTGTTATTCATTCAGATGTTTAAAGTATAGTAACACATTATGTTCCATGCTACATAAAACGCTATACAATACTAAATACAATACTAAATATTGACATTATTGGTCAGTAACATCGCTGTATGAAATAATGTTGTTGACTCTATGTACTTACCACAAGCAAGGCGTCTGTGGAGTGTGTGAGAGTGTGCACCAGTCGGTTGCGTGTGTGTGACAGTTTCTCAAGAGTCTGAGTCCAGTGGGCTCTCTGAGTGAGGAGGCACTGTTCCACACGCTCTTCCTCTTTCTGAATGGCCTCCAGGAGACGTTGCTCCTCCTCCTCGAGTGCTTCACGCACCACTTTCGTCTGAGCCAGCACACGTTCCCTTGCATTGTTTGCATGGTTCTGTAAATTACACCAGTGTTTTGAGTACATAATAAACTTTTGACTAGACCAAAATGACTGTACAATAGAATCACTCAGATTTAGGTGCGATAAGAGGATGTTTAAAACCACTATTGGTCTGATTCAAGACCTTTCACATTTATTTTCTGGTAAATATTTTTGCCTCTGGCTCTCGCCTGCACCTCCTTCAGCACCTGGCACTGCTTGCCTTGGTGGCCTATAGCTAAAGATTCAAGCTCAAAGATCAAGTTCATGGTCTATTAACTATAAACATTTCCAATCTCTCCCTGAGTGAAAGACACAAAATAACAACCAGAAAAAGTTGCCAGACCATCATTGCTTCCCCATTGAACCTCTAACCCCTAAATGAGCCAATCAAAGTGCATCAATTCTTGCATATCTTGTGGAAAAAAAAATGTAACATAACCATTAATCTTTTTATCTTATGGACTGCGTGACAGCTAATGGTCATTTAAACAATTTGACTTCAATTAACTAACGATTTTTACTCAATTAAAGTACTGCTCTCTTCGTCTTTTTTCTAATAAAGGAATTTCTTTCTTACTTGTGCAGCTTTCTCTCTCGCTGTAAGGGTCTGGTCAATGAAGCGTTCAATCCTCAGGGATTGTAGCTGCATTTTCTCACAGATATCCACCAGTTGATTCTGTTTAAAACAAAGAGAAACAATGAGGATGTGATGCTCTGGATCAAACGTCTAGGGCTGGTTGCAGGAATGACCTGGGTTTGAAGTATTGAAGAAATATTTTCCAACACAGGCAACCGTTGTGTTTGCGTGTGAATGAATATTTATCTTTAACATAGGAGCAAAGTTGCAAAATACCAAGAAATGCAAAAGCACAATGTAAACAGTGAGTCACAGTGAGCTAGAACTTAGCCAGAAAATAACCTTCTCTGCATTACATTTTAGAAGAACACATTTCATGGAAATATCACTGTTGATGCCTGTCCAGGGTTGCCACATGATACCAAACATGCAAACTCCTGCCAGGAAGGTCACCAGCAAACCTCGAACCATCAACCTTCTAAATGAAAAGCCACGGTGATACCCACTGCGCCACCGTGCCAAAGTTGACTCAAACTGTAAATAGGGTACATATACATTATTTTTCTTGTAAATTAACCTTTGTAAAGGAGAATAGTGGCGTTATTGAGTACTTGGTAGAGATTATTAATGTTAATCACATCAGCTGTTTTAAATTAAGTAGGAATGATTCGACCAAATATTGTTTAATTTTGTTTCATTTCAAATTTGATGTGTAGGTTTCAAAAAGGTTATTAGGTTTGATATTTTGGGTTTTAAATGCACATTACAAGAGTTATGACACATAAATTGCAAGGTAATTAAAAATAAAACGTGACAGCAAATACGTGTCGTTAGTGATTTCTAGTGGTGAGAATAAGGGATAACCCTTGGAAGTACAAAGTTCTAGCACAAAAAAGCAGAATAGCACAAAAAGTGGTTGAAATAGTGTATAAGGTTTAGGAGATGTTTGCCTGTTTTTTAATACAATTTTCACATTGCTTTTTTATTAGATTTTATTTTATGTCAACAATTTTTATTTACGTTATAAAACATAAACACTGTTCATTCTCAATTTTTGAAATTTTTTTGCAATAAAAAAACTACAAAATTGTATTTTTGTACTCTTTCAGGTTTGTTGCGAAGTTATAGTGTAATATGAGAAAAAAATATATAATGCAATGTCAAAAAAACTGTTTTAAAGGTTTTCAGAGCAAATTGTAAAACAGTAATAAAAAAAAGCTCAAAAGACCTCGGGCTTCTAAAACTACAGCCACTCACCCTTACTTCGGTTGCCCGGGTAACGAGTTCTGTCACGGCATGACCCTGACAGGATCCACCAGACACACATCGCGAGCACGTCAGTTTTTCTTCCGTATTACAATAAAAATTTAATTCACATTCGTGCTCTTGGCATTGTTTTACAGTTCCTGAATTCCACGAGGACCCCGCTATGCCGCTTTCTTCCCTGTCCATGAGTTTGAGGGCAGAGTTTGTCGGACATTGTTCGTTTGAATTGCCGTTATTGAATAACAGCTGTCCGCCTTCGGATCCGTTTATTCGACGTCCAGTGCCGTGGTCACTCATCGGGTCACACACATGCAAAGACACAGTTGCCAGCTCACAAAGTCTAGATTCTGTACTCATGGCTTCCAACGATAAAGTAATGTTTTTTTTACCAGCTTCACTTGAGTTGGTGTAGTTTCGCTTATGTGTATGTTGAGATTCCAGTGGCGCAGGTGTATCCAGTTTTTGATCCCTCCCTACTTGGTGCAGGTGCTTAACCCGGAAGTGGGCTGCTTCTTGTGTTCTCAAATATGAGGGAAATGATTTCTCTCCATATTATTTTACTTGATTAGACTCAATCTATACATAAATATAGAGTTGTTATTAGAATTCAAGGTGAAAAAACGAATTGTAGCCTCGGATTTTTTTTTTATGTTACAAGAGTGGCCTGGGTTCAACATTTTGTGTGTTCAGAGATGCCCCTTCAGCAAACCTTGATTGGAACAAGTGACTTTACTAACAAGTGACGAGTTACTATTGCCTTTCTTTCAGCTCGAACCATTCTTCTCTGATCTTGCATCATAAAGTCATTTGCCATTTACTGAAAATTTTCTCTTTTTGGACCATTCTTTGTAAACCCTAGAGATGGTTGTGCATGAAAATCCTAGTGGATCAGTAGTTTCTGAAATACTCAGATGAGCCATCTGGCACTAACAACCATGCCACATTCAAAGTCACTTAAATCTCATTTATTCCCCATTCTTCCCCATCCTCCATGCTCGGTTTAAACTGCAGCAGTTGAACAAGTGTACCTAAAACAAAGTATTCCATGCTCCAATGTCGAAAAAGTAAAGAATATTTCATTAATGTTGATTATTACATGTTGAAAATGTCCATTTCTGATATCAAACATTTGCATTTATATAAATATACTTGTGTTTACAACTTATGTCATGGAATCAGACACATACCAAAATCAGACAAAACGTCTCTGAATCAATCAGATAGCATTTTCTCCTGATGCCGCTATCCCAATAGAGTTTTTGGGGGAAAAAAAACAGGAATGAAACTGATATAAGACACTTATTTGTTAAGGTTGCGTGTAAGTGTGATCACTGGTGTTTGTTAAAGTTAAATAAATTAACCATTTATCCTAAAAGGCACACAGTGCCAAGACAAGCATGTGAACCTTTTGGAAGTTGATTATTTGAAAAAAAACACAATGTAAAATATTTTAAGTGTGTTATACTTGCAAGTTAAAGCTCACCTTCTGGCTTAAAAGCGCATGTCAATCCAACTGAGAAATTAAAGTTATTCGCAATTTCAACTTGTTATTACAAATTAAAAAAATACATGCATGCACTTATAAAGTTATAATCAAGTTACGACTTCTCAGTTGATGAAAATACTGAAAGAACTCTACTCATTGTGGTTGCAACCAAAACAACGGTTAGTCAGAAAAGGTCTCACACAATAACCTCCTTAAACACACGCAGCATAACTGACATATGAAACAGTATTTACAACTCTTTAATAACGTTCCATTATTAAGATATTATCCCTCAAAGTGTAACATGTTCTGATGCAAATGAGCTGGCGCTATCCAACAGATAACTTATAAGCTTAAGTCTTAAGTCACTCAGTAACTTAATTCTCAGTCTACACAATGAAAAACTGTATGTTTTACTTTTTAAAATGTGTAAAGCTAAGTTCAAAATCCCAAATTGTCAGAGCTCTTTATAGTAACAAGACATTCCAAGTGGACATAATGAAATGAGGTGGCAATGTTTTACAGTGTCGAACTCAAGGGTGACACACTATGAAACTCTGGGAAAGATTAGTGGAAGCTAGGTTAAGGAGGGAAGTGGACATTTGTGAGCAGCAGGCTTCATGCCCAGGAACAGCACTACTGATGCAATTTTTGCTCTGAGAATGTTAATGGAGAAGTACAGAGATGGTCAGAAGGAGCATCAGCTTTGATCAGTCCATTCTTGTTTGCTATGGTGATGGACAGGTTGACAGATGAGGTCAGAAAGAAATCTCTGTGGACAACGATGTTTGCAGATGACATTGTGATCTGTAGTGAAGAGCAGAGAGCTGGTGGAGGAACACCTGGAAAGTTGGAGGTCAGCTCTAGAAAGAGGAATGAAAGTCAGTCGCAGTAAGACAGAATACATGTGTTTGAACGAGAGAGAGGGAAATAGAAAAGTGAGGTTACAGGGGGCTGAGGTCAAGAAGGTGCAGGAGTTTAGGTATTTGGGGTCAACAGTCCAGTGTGACGGGGAGTGTGGAAAAGAGGTGAAGAGACGAGTGCAGGCAGGTTGGAGTGGGTGGAGAAAAGTGTCAGGGGTGTTGTGTGACAGAAGAGTGTCAGCAAGAATCAAAGGAAAGGTGTACAGAACAGTAGTGAGAGCAGCTATGATGTATGGGTTAGAGACTCTAGCAGTGAGGAAGAGACAAGAGGCAGAGATGGAAGTAGCAGAGATGAGGATGTTGAGGTTCAGTTTAGGAGTGACGAGGATGGACAAGATTAGGAGCGAGCACATCAGAGGGACAGCTCATGTTGATTGTTTTGGAGATAAAGTCAGAAAGGCCAGATTGAGATGGTTTGGACATGTGCAGAGGAGGGATAGTGGTTATATTGGTAGAAGGATGTTGGAGATGGAGCTGCCAAGCAAGAGGATTGCCAAAAACGAGATATATGGATGTGCTGAAAGAGGACATGAATTTAGTTGGTGCAAGAGTAGAGGATACTGAGGACAGAGTTAGGTGGAAACGGATGATTCGCTGAGAAGGCTCTACGAGAATTTCCCATTGGGTTCTAGTCAAATGCATGCAAGAACCTCAAACAAGAAATAGAAGCCTATGCGGTGCATAGATCCTGTTCCAAAAGAAATTTCAGCTGGAATGAATGCTGCCCACTTATTTGGACACCAGTATTGCTTTAAAGTGGTATAGAATGCACATTATTACCGTTTAGACGTGTTTTATGTTTAATATTTCATTGTTAAAACATTGACGTTTTCAGTACTTAAAGGAAATACAATTCCGTCACATTGTAATATTTATTTTTTCTATTCATGCATGCTTTTAAAATTTTTACTTATTTATATAATAACTTTTGGTCTCACGTACATTTACTGTGAATAAACTCGAATTAAGTGTGAATATTTTCGCGCTAAAATGTCGTATTTTGTCACATGAATGAAAGGCGGGACTGGATTTGCAATGAAATGTCGGTTTGTGATTGGGCAGAGGGCTCGAATGCGTGCGAGCTCATCACCATACGTCAGCCCAAAAATCAAACGCCTGGAGGAAGCGTATCGAAGGTGCGGGACGCTGATTGGACAGATAATGTTGAATCCTCATTTACGATTGGTCTACGTCTCGTATTACGTTGGTCCCGCCCCCAGAAGGTGGCAGGTTTTTCCATCGCCTCTTAGCTCAGCGGCGCATCTCGGAGAGCTTTGGAAGCGGGCGGGGAATGTTCGGGCAACGATAATCTCCATTATACATCGTTTGCCCGGAATATTTCCGAAATATTATTACTTTACCGGCTATAGCTTCTCATTCCAAACTCGAGGTGTCCTCTAATGTCGGATTTCAAGCTGGGAATTGTTCGACTTGGCCGTGTGGCCGGGAAGGTAAGCTGAATCCAAGGTCTGCCATGTGCAGTGGGGAGGGGATCCGTGAGCTAAATGCTGGTTTAGCAACTGAGCGATACATTTTTTTTTATTCTATCGACACTGCTCAGATTGGAGTTGATAATTAAGTAGTATTACAATCGGATGAATGTCTTTTTAAATTTCCCAATCTAATTAGCCCCGTACCGTACTAACGTCTTTTCCCAGACGTTAGCATGGCTGTGTTTCCGTTGGCAGACCAGTGGCGCTTAGTAAGTTAGTAAAGGGATTTCAACGTTTTGTTTGCATTTACTAAAGATGGTTATATGCTAGGTGAAGTCAGACTTTCCGATTCTGGTTACACGCCAGTAATGTCACTGGCGTCCACCGCGGAGCCCCTAAGAACAGTATCTGATGATCACAGTATGGCTACCGGCATTTTGAGTGGGATGAGCCGCAGAACAGTCTTAGCCCAGTCGCCTGTTGAAGGTGGGAGCGGATACGCTGTGAACAACGTTCTAGCATCACCCAACAATTTTTTTTCGGCTCTGCTGGATGCCTAACAGACCCCTCCATGGCACTAGAGTGCAGCCGGTGAACGCATGTTTGTCACGGTTAAACAAAAGTACTAACTTGTGACGAGGTTAAAACGAGATGCTCGCATTGGAACCTCTTGATACCATGTTTTTCTTACGATACTTGTGTGAGTCAACGTTGTTGTTTTTTTTTTGGGCTGGTTATCACATGTGTTTCTTGTGAATTTGGAAGTTTGCTCACTCTCCATTTTTAGACGTATAGAAGTTAGTTTGTTACAATGAAGTTATGTCGCATGTTAGACTCGAACAGCTTGAAAGAAGTGTATTTAATTTATTGTGTCGTGCTTAAAATTAGTTTCTCACGATATTTTGAATAAGTGTAGAAGGTATGCATTGAAGTCACTCTCCCAGCAGCCATGTCTCCAGTGAGACATAGTGGCAAAACACGCCGTAAAGTGGAAAAGTGCTGTACCCAAAGTTGTTCTGACGATTACATACAAGCATTTGGATAGGAAATAGACAGGATTTTTGAAAACAAGAAATCAAAACACAATTCATTTTTTTTGACTGGTTTCAGATTGAAGTAGAACCCATAGACACTAGAGATAGACTTGGATAACATGAACTAGTGATGGAACATCCTCAAATGTTCCTTAAAAGAGGAACCCCCCCCCCCCAATCAAGATTGCGCAATATAGTTCCTAGGGAAGAAGGAAAATGTTAATTCAAGTCATGTGGGGCCACCTTATATAAATGATGTGAGGCTTTCGCTCAATGTGATTCAGAAAGTGTATGAGGTGAATGGTGAGTTTATCTGCTAAAACATATGAAATGCATTTTGATGTCTCAAATAAGCTGTGAGCTTCTGCTAGGAGCCTTAACACATAATTATTTTGTGTACATTGTATGCTTAATGAACCTGATCAATGTTATGCTTTGTTCTTCTAGACAAAGTACACTTTGATTGATGAGCAAGATATACCATTGGTGGAAAACTATGCCTTTGAGGTGAGAATTTTTTTTTTCTTTAACTCATTTTTGATAGATGCTTTGTTTTTGTTTTAACATCTATGTTAAACTGAGTGCATATATTCATTTATTCTTTTTCCTACCTGTTTATTCCTTTTTCGGGGTCACGGGGATCTGCCAGTGCCTATCTCCAGCACAGATGCCACCCTGAGTGCATATAATATAATGTAATGGAAATCCTAAATTGCCAGGTGTTGGAACAATACTGTGGTGTATTAGCAGTCCAGTAATGATCCGTTTTCATCCAGAGTTAGTTTTTAATGGCCACAACTATTTAATTCTCTCCACAAACAAGCCAGTAGAAGAAGACAACGGCTACAGAAAAGAAATCAAATTTGAAAAAAAAATTCATGGATGTCCACCAGTTTTGGCGAAAATAGAGTATTTGTGCTGTGCTATTTCTTACCCGTTTCTTGTGTGCGGTTGCTATGAAAATTTTGGATGAGCCAAACGAGTGGCTTTTCCTACTCACGTCATCAACAGAGCCAGCTTTCATTGGTCGTTTTCCTTGCGAAAAACCAATTTAATATGAACTCTGTAACTCTTTTTCGATGGCACCACTCGTTTGGTCAGATCTGTTGGTGCCCATGGTTTTCAATTGATATTGATATATTTGCATATTTGTAGTATGCAAGCAACAAAGAATATTATTGTTACCTTCTTGACAATCTGTAGTATGGTTCCATTTCCACATAGACTCCTTTGATTTGCTTTTGAATTATGTTTAGACATCTAAAATGTGGCTTAAAAAGATATTTTTCCCACCAGGCACGCATGGAAGTGGATGCCGATGGGAACGGGGCAAAGATCTTTGCTTATGCCTTTGACATTGGCAAGGGCAGATGGGCAGGTCGACCACTACACGAGTTACTCTGGTGAGAAACTACTTTTCCTATTGTGCTTTTGCTTTTTCATTCTTTGCTGTGAAGTTTTCCACTTGTAACACCATTATGGGTGTTGACATTTTATCTCTGGCGTGCCACAGATGTCTTGTTGTCTTTTTGATGCATTTGTCCATCTGTATTTTAAGAAACTCAAAACTCTCAGTATATCCTGAAATGTATTTGGGCTAGTCATTTGTGCACTGTGCAACCGGGTACGGCACAGGACCCATCCTTGCGATGGCAGCCTGTGAAAGGAACAGTGGCACGCTCCTTCCCTCCGTAGTGCTAGGGTCTTCTCCTTGGGCAAGAGAGACTAACCCTTAAGCCCCCCTTATGAGGGTTACACTCCCTGTGGGGACCCGGGGTAGAATAGGTCCCCAGCACCCCCTTGCTGATCGTAAGAGGCGACAAATGGGGCGACTTGTTTGCCGTAAGTTGCAACCCGTGTCTGAGGAGTATGAAATCCTGGTATTTGAGGAATGGGGTTAGTTGCGGCTGCTTTATTTCCAACACAATACTTTGGCTCAGAATTCGCATAGACGGGTGGTTGGAAGGGCCCGGTCCAATCAATCGGCTAGTCAAGATTCAACCTTTGGCTTAGGGTCAATTGAGTAAAATGCATTATGTTTTTTTGCTCAAGTATATCACTTCCGTATCCTTGATGCATATCCGGAGGATTACCGCGGCTCTGTGCATCCCCTTGTTGGACTCCGAGGTGGGTGAGGAGTGGGAGTGATGAATTAAAACGAAATTAAACATGGCTAACAAAAAAACCTCCAAACGACGAATGCTAGAACAAAATTCAGACGATGACTCGGACTCTGGACTTACACTTTCCCAAAAAACCACAACCTGGCAGAGATTCATTCTACTGGAATCATTATCACCAGATACACCTCTCACAAAACTATCTCCTTTTGCTATACAAAAAGGAATTGCAGGCATTGCAGGAACAGTTAAGGATGTTAAAAAGTTAAGATCTGGACAAATTCTAGTTGACTGTGCAAAGAAAAATCATGCAGAAAACTTAATGAAGGCAGATATGCTAGCAAATGTACCAATAAAGGCATCATATCATCCAACACTAAATAGTAGCAAAGGAGTTATCCGAACAAGAGAGTTACATGATATGGAAGAGACTGATATAGCATTGGAATTAACATCTCAAAGTGTCACACATGTCAAAAGGATCACAATAAAAAAAGAAGGAAAAATAGTCAGGACAGGCACATACATCGTTACATTTAGTAAACCCCAACCACCGGAAAGACTCCAGATTGGTTATGTGAGTGTACCAGTCAATATTTTCATTCCAAATCCACTGAGATGTTTTAACTGTCAAAAATTTGGCCATGGTTCTGCTTTCTGTAAAAGAAAGAAAATTTGTTGTAATTGTGGAGAAGAAGGACATGAAGTAGTCTGCATAAAACCATCACGATGTTGCAACTGTTCAGCTGATCATCCAGCTTCATCAAAAGAATGCCCCGTATGGATTAAGGAAAAGGAAATCCAAAGAGTTAGATGCATGGAAAAAATCAGTTATCCTGAAGCATGCAAAGTGGTTGAGAAACTTCCAATATTCCGGATGGAGAAATCATATGCCACTGTGGTCAAATCAACCAAGAACAATTCTGAATGTCAAACTGACTTGACCTGGGTGAATGGTGATAAACCACAAAATATGAACGCTAAAATTTGTCCTGTTTTGAAAAAGAAAAATCAAAGTACACAAATGACAACACCAATAAAATCTACAGAAGACCAAAAATCATCAAATGAACACAACCAGGGTTTAAGAGGGAAAAAGTCACAAAATGCTACAAGAACAAATCAAGAAAAGAAAACTCAAAAGATTGAACTTTCAAAAGAGAACGATATTGAAATGACAGAACCTCATATAACCTCACGCAGTAGAAGCCTGTCCCCAAAATGTAAAAATAAAAGCCATGTCCTAGTCCTACCGACTTGACAATGAGTAATCATATTATTCAGTGGAATTGTCGTGGGTTGAAGGCAAACTTTATAGAGCTGCAACATTTAGCAGCCATCATCAATCCAATCGCCTTTTGTTTACAAGAAACTCACCTAGATCCAAATAGTCCACTGACTTTTAAAAAGTATAATATTCATAATGCTTTTGGTAAAAATGTACAACGCCCTTCTGGTGGAGCTGCAATATTAGTTAGGCAAGATATTATACATAGCCCAATATCAATTAATTCAAACTTACAAGTTGTGGCTGTAAGATTGACTATGTATAAAACCATCACTCTGTGCTCAATATACATACCTCCAAACTACATGGTGACAGTTCAAGAACTAAATGAAGTGGCAGAACAACTACCATCACCCTATATATTAATGGGAGACTTTAATAGTCATAGTCCGCTATGGGGAGGAAAGTGTACCACTGTTAAAGGAAGAAGGGTGGAAGAATTTATTATCAATAAAGACTTATGTTTATTAAATGATGGTTCAAATACCTACCTACACCCAGGACATGGAACTTACACAGCTATTGATTTAACCTTGTGTGAACCTGAGATTGTAATTGAATTCTCATGGAAGGTATGGAAAGACTTATGCGGTAGTGATCATTTCCCTTTGATAATAACTTCCACTCAAGAAAACATTCAACAAGATATTCCACGATGGCAAATAAAAAAAGCTGACTGGCACACTTTTCAAAAACTATGTGATGAAAAGTTTAACATTGATTGGAAAAAAATTCAAGATCCAATGAAGAAATTTACAGATATTTTAATCGAAGTTGCTGATCAATCTGTTCCAAAAACATCAACAAAGCTTTGTCAACGAAAGAATCCGTGGTTTAATGATGAATGTAGAGGAGTTATTAAAGAGAGGAAAAAAGCAGAAAGAATATTTAACAAACATCCAACAGCAGAAAATCTCATTAAACTAAAAATTTGCAGAGCACAAGCCCGAAGAATCATTAATGAAACAAAAAGAGAGAGTTGGAAAAAATATGTATCGAGCCTTACATCACAGACTCCTACAAAGAAGATATGGAATACAATCCGAAAGATGAAGAATAAAGAAGGAGGTGTACAAATTCAACATATAAAGGATCAGGATGTTTTGCTAACTACAAAGAATGAAATCGCTAACAAATTAGCAGAGAATTTTGAAAAACAATCTTCAGTAGAAAATTGCCTTCCTGAATTTAACAAGATACGTATTCAACATGAACAAAAACAGTTAAATTTCATTACGGATAACAAAGAACCATATAACCAACCCTTTACTATGGAAGAACTCTTAAAAGCATTGAAGAATTCAAATGACACTGCAGTTGGACCAGATAATATTCATTATCAATTCTTAAAGCATCTACCTTATAATATACAAACCATACTACTAAATAATTTTAATGAAATTTGGAAAACTGGAAATATTCCATTCTTCTGGAAAGAAGCAATAATTATTCCTATACCTAAACCAGGAAAAGATCATAGAGATGTCAATAATTATCGTCCTATAGCTCTGACCAGTTGTATATGCAAAACTATGGAACGAATGATTAATGATCGTCTTGTTTGGATGCTGGAGAAAGAAAATTTAATTAGTGATTATCAGTGTGGTTTTAGACGAGGGAAGAGTACAATTGATCACTTAATAAGATTAGAAACTTTTATACGTGATGGTTTTATTAATAAAGAACATGTAGTTGGAGTTTTTTTTGACATCGAAAAAGCTTACGATACTACCTGGAGATATGGCATTTTAAAAGATTTATATGATATGGGATTTAGGGGTTTATTACCCATTTTTATATCAAATTTTTTATCAAATCGTTTTTTTCGTGTAAAAATTAGTAACGTCTTATCTGACTCACATTCACAAGAGATGGGAGTACCTCAGGGAAGTATACTTTCAGTTACTCTTTTCAGTATTAAAATAAATAGTGTAGTAAACGTCATCGGATCAAATATGTTCCGTAGTCTTTATGTAGATGATTTGTGTATTTGTTATAAAGGAAAAAATATGAATATAATAGAGAGACAGTTACAAATGTGCATAAATAAATTGTATCAATGGTCTGTACAAAATGGTTTTAAATTCTCAACATCAAAAACTGTATGTATGCATTTTTGTCTTAAACGATCTCTACATTTAGACCCAGAACTTTTTTTAGATAAAGAACCTATACAAGTCCTAAAAGAGACAAAGTTTTTAGGACTTAACTTTGATAATAAATTATCTTTCATTCCACATATAAAAATGCTGCGAAACAGATGTTTTAAAGCATTGGATATTATAAAAGTTTTATCTAAAATAAAATGGGGAGCAAATTGTAATGTTCTGCTGAGTCTCTATAGAACTTTAATTCGATCAAAATTAGATTACGGGAGCATAGTTTATGACTCTGCCAGAAAGTCGTACATCAAAATGTTAGACACTGTACATCATACTGGACTGAGAATTGCTTTGGGAGCATTTAGAACCTCGCCAGTTCAAAGTTTGTATGTGGAGGCAAATGAACCATCACTTTATAACCGAAGACTGAAGCTGTCACTTAATTATGCAGTTAAACTAAAGACAAACAAACAAAATCCTGCTCACACTTCAGTTTTTCAACATAAATATCTACATCTTTATGAAACCAGACCTAACTACATTAAACCTTTTGGAATACGTATAAATCAACATTTGAAGAACACGGAGATTGATTTGGATATCCTAACATCAGTATATTGGTGTCCTATACCTCCTTGGAAAATAAAAAGTTTAAATATTAGGATGGACCTCACTCAACACAAGAAGAAAACTATTCATCCAAATGTCTTTCAACAAGGTCTTCTTGAAATACGTTCCTTTTTCCCATTTCATACTCCTGTATATACTGATGCATCAAAATCAGATAAACAAGTATCTGCAGCAGTAGTGATTGGAGAAGAAACCTTTGCAATTCGCATCAATGGTGAAAGTTCAATATTCACTGCTGAGGCTTACGCCATATTACTAGCTCTAGAACAAATTGAAAAGGATCAACGACGCCAATTTTTAATATGTACAGATTCAAAATCTTGTTTGGATGCACTTAAATCCCTGAAGATTGATCATCCCGTCGTCATTGACATACTGGAAAAAACTCGTTTTTTACAAGAAAAAAATGTTAATATTATATTTTGTTGGGTACCAGGTCATGTTGGTATAAATGGCAATGAAAAAGCAGATAGAGCTGCTAAGGAAGCTCTCGGACAAAAAATGACAACACGGCTAATTCCATTGACAGATATTAAACAAACAATAAATATGTACATTTTTAACAAGTGGCAAATGGAATGGAATCACTGCAATCATAACAAACTGCATGAAGTGAATCCCGTCATTAATAAGTCTAGTTTTGAGTTTGAAAAAAGGCACGATCAAGTTATATATACAAGATGTCGAATAGGACACTCAAGACTCACACATGGATATTTATTAAAAGGTGAAGAACCACCAATCTGTGAGAATTGCAATCAACAGATAACTATAAAACATATTTTGTTGAAATGTGCTGCCATAAATGACATCAGGAAAGACTTTTATTCTAAAAACACATTAATGGACATTTTTAAAGAGACTTCCCCTTGTCGAATTTTAGGTTTTTTATCATGTATTAATATGAAAGAATCTATATAAATTTTTAATATGAAATGTAAATAATGCATGCTCTTTGTAAAATATATACATTATGACTGTGTTTATAGTTTTATTGTTTGCCATGAAAATAGCCACTGATGCTGATATGGCGTTAAAAATTTAATAAATTAATAAATAAATGTGCACTGTGCAAGGTTCTTTCATGAGCACCTAGGCTGGCATGCAGTATGATAATATTGGGGGTAATCTTAAGGTCTACCAATCACCTGGATTCAATTATTCAAAGTTATCATTAGAAGACATTACTTTTTTTATTCAGGATCTGCTTACTCATGCATTAAGAGCTGGAAGATTTTCAAGCAGACCCAAGCATTAGTTTGTAAATAAATTACAGTAAACAGCAGTTGACTTGATCATTAAAACTTTATTAAATGTGTTTAAAGAAGGTATAAGTGGATGGTATTCTCTCATTCTCAGGGAAAAGCACAGAGGTGGAATCGCTCCAAGTTTCCAAGTTGTCCATATAAACTCAGTTACAGTGGACAATCGACTGGACAATTTGCGTCTCGTTCCTGTTGGCTGGAGTCCCAAACCTGAAGAAATCTCTAGCAAACAAAGGTATTTTAGTTGCTCTATGTCACCCTACAACACAAGGGCATCATTTTAACTAACCACCAGTAGGTTAATATATATGAAAAAGGCCTTCTCCCAACATAGCAACTTCCATTTTTCTTTTGATATTTGGCCCCAGTTTATCAGGAAGTGACAATTTTGTTCTCTTAGACACGTTGAATGGAAACAGTGCTTTGATAACAAATAATTTATGCGATAGTCCAGTTCTACTTTTACAACTGTAGATAACTGCTGTGATTTGAAGGGTATTCATTGCTGATTAAAACAGGAAGTGACTTAAAAGTAAAACAAAGCAGAGTGAGTAGTTGAGCCATATTTAAGAATATTTGATGGTCTAATTTATTTTACATTTAACCAGCTTTATCGGGTATTCATTTACTTTTATATGTAAAAATAACTCTGCAATAAATGTATTTTATTTGCTAGAATTATTTTAGACCACTAACCAATCTAAGAGCTTTATAACCAGTGTTTTCGTTAAACTAAGAGTTACATTTTAAGCCATATGGTACCAGCTCCTTTGCTTTTTTGAAATTGGGAATATAAGGGCAATGCACAGTGAAATTTAAATTTGAACCTTGTAGAAATGGATCATTGAAAATACTAGAATCAATAAATACTAGAAACTACTGTGATAATTCATCCTTAGTTTCATGTTTAAATTAGAACGTTACAATCATTATCTGCTCATTTGAGATCTTAATCTTCACAGTTCATATGAATTTGTCAGATTTACTGCATGAAAAGTTTCAAGTGTCACCACTCACACGTGTGAAAGCCTTGCACCCCTAAAATATGCAACCTATCTAGATTCAGTGTGAAATTCAAACAATGTGTCAACTGTTCAAAGAAAAAAGGAAAATTGCAATTCCTGGCATATTATACATTTATGTTTCTTTTTTTTCTTTTTAGAGAGCAATCGCTCTATTGGCTAGCCATACAACAGGTTCCTGCAGACCCAGTGGAAGAACAGTATCTGGAGTTAAGTCGAACACGCTACTACAATGCCAACGGAGAGCTGGTAGAAGAGGAGGAGTGCTCCTGCACCTATTATGAGTGTCACTACCCTCCCTGCTCACTCATTGAACGCAGGGTAGGCACTGGAAGCGTCTTTTCCCATACAATATCTTAAAGGGGCCATATTATTCAAAATCAACTTTCTGACATTCCTAGCATCTTTTTGTCATTCCCTCATCAAAAGCACATCTCAAGTTTTATTCTGAATCTTTCATGCGTTTTTGTGTAATGCTGTATTCTTTTTTTTTGTGCGCTGAAAACCGCTTGATGTTCCTTGCAACGACCATAGTTCATACCCTCGCTCACTGACCAATCAGATTAATCGCTAGTACAGCTCATCTCTATGCAGATCTGGTGCACTGACTGACCTGGAAGTATGAACAGCAGTCCCATGCTGAAGAACAATGCATTAGGGTTGGGCGATGTCAAGCAATTTGGGCATCAACAATGTTCATAGTGAAACATTGTGATGGATGATGACATCCCAATCACCAACTTAGATTTGTTACCAGACCCAATGTTACAGAGAGCATTTACTGCCTAATAAAGAGTGACACAGCAATATTAGCAACTTTGTTCAATAACTCACACAAACAGCACAAGAGCTAGTTAGCATACAAAGGTACTGAACTGCGTGAAGCACCTTGGTATTTCTATACGTCTTTACGTACTACATTACCCTTGATTCCTGAAGTCTCAAAAGGAGCGTGGCAAAAGCATGGTCGTGGGAGGAATGGGGGTGATGGTTGCATTTTGCATAGGCGAAAAATAGTAGGTGATTGAAAAACCTTTTTTTTTTTTTACGATTATTAACTGCTTTAAAAATGGCACAATATGGCCCCTTTTAAAACTCCCTGCTTTTTGAAGGAAGTTGGTTTTCAATGTTTTGAGATGTGAGTAATCAGTGTTGGTTGTGTGTGTTTTTTTTCTCTTTGTTTTTTTAGCTGCGAGAGTTCAACATCTGTGGTCGATGTCAAGTGGCACGCTACTGTGGCTCGCAGTGCCAACAGAGGGATTGGCCTGCCCATAAGAAGCAATGTCGTGAGCGGAAACGGGTTCTGGCACTAGAGTCTGAACCAGAGCGATGATCCCACCCTGTAGTGGTCAAAGGGGGGAGTGGGATGAGACTCTAATAGAGCAAGACAAGGGAACAATTTTTGGTGGGATGGTTGGACCTTTTATGGGGGGAAAAAAAACAAGCTTCCCAGGACGATCACATCTCCACACGGGGATGATGGGAAATGTAGTTTTTTTTTGTTTTTGTCCAGAGGGAACTCCTAAGATTCCACCTGCTGCTAGGGATGTGTGTTTAATGAAGATAACACCTTCCCATCATGACTCTTTCCCTATGGACTGGATTTGAGCATTGACAGTCATGCTCTCGTCTGTTCCATCCACCCTTCTGTCATGAAGTATTAGCCGCCGAGGGACAAAACTGCTGTACAAACGATGGTGGGATGGAATATGGACCTCTTCACTGTACTGCGCTTCCTATTCCTCCATGTTGTCTATCATTTTGACTTGTGGTGCAATTTATCACTCACCGGCCATACCTGCAACAAGTATAGAGACACAGTATTGTGTGTGCAATGCCATTGATTGACTGAAGGACATGTTTGAATGTTGCCTTTTTTTTAGGGGTTGTTTTGGGGTCATGGTCACTTTTTTTTTTTTTAAATGCGTTTTCTCTTCCCACCATGTCATTTCGGCTCACTGTTTGTACCAAGCACTCAGTTAAGAGGGATGTCCTGGGAGAAACTTGAAAACCCATGTGGGGAATTTGACACCCGTCAATGGTTCATGTTGTCTCAAGTGATCGTTTGAGTCCCAGTTGTACTTATTTGTCTTCAGCTTTTGAGTTTAAATTATCTTTTTTATTATAATAATTATTATTAGAAAGAGATTTCTCATATTCATGCAAATTATGTGCACACAATTTCCAGTTGTGTCTTCCTCCTACGTCAAGGGCAACTCTAGCAAACTGATGTGTGCACACAAAGAAGCAAGTATGGTTAATGTGTACATGTGGTCATGTATGTACGTGGAATAATTTATTGAACTGAAAGGGGTTGAACACTGTGCACTGATTGTACTCACTTTGTTTATTTTGGGTTATTGTTTCTGAGAAATGGGAGAATAAGACTGGTTGAGGTGGGGAGTTCTTTTTTTAGATATTGCCATAAAATGATCAATTCAAAAATGTGAATGAAAAATATTCGTATCAGACCATCTCTCATCACAATAAAATATTTGAACTAAAATAATAAATAAATTTGCAAAGGTATAAAGTAAATGTTGGATGCATGTAATATTGATGTGTACTGAATTCTATACATTGAACAGACAGTAAGAACAATGTGTGTGCCCTTAAACCAAGTCGATGAGTCCAAAAGGAATCAGCTGTTAGCATTAGGTCCAGTAAGTATTGCTTGCAACAAGGGTGATGTAGGAATTTTTGTCAGCTCATTGACCTAAACAAGAATGAAGCTTTAGAAAATTGTTTTATATATTTAGGTGATATTAGCAATTGGTCATACCTCTGTTGTCATATGTGTTAACATTTCCAAATGGTCAGAGGTTAAATTAACTGGATTTTCAAATTCACGGGGCAGGGGGGATGTTAATGTGTAAGCTGTAACTGTGAAGCTATTTAAACAAACAGTTATAGTTGTAATAGGCTACACATCTGCTATTTTTGACTGTTTTCTAAGTTTGTGTACTTGCCCACCTATCGAAAAAATGCACTGCTCGCTACTGATTGGTAAGACTTCTAGAGTCAGGTTAAACACCAGAATGTGATATAGAAAATAGCTTTGTTTCGTGATGATCAACGTTATCTTTATACATCTATTATAGGACCTCTTCATGCTAGCTTATTAGCGTTGCCACGAACACCATGTCACCATTTTAAATGTTTTTCCGCCAAATAGATTGTGCTACAGTTTGCTAATGTCTAATCAACGTTACAGATAAATGGGTTTATATCGAATTATCGCGCTCGTCATGCAAGTGTTCTAAACAAATCAATGTAAATATTAATCTTTACAAATAGAAGACGGTTTACATTTAACAATACATTAAAAATTATATGTAACAGTAGACATAAATGACACATTATTTGTAAATTTTATTCTTTTGTAAAAAGAAAAAACTAAGTTGGCAACCCACAAAAAGTCCACAAAGGTCTATGTTTGGGGGAACGCTGCACCATGAACAGGCTCAAAGGCAGGAGTGCAGATCAGTTCACTCGGTGTGAAACTCTTTAAGGAGGATGCCGTGAATAACCTTTAGCCAAACATCTCCATAGGAACCACGGACTCTTAAAAAAAGAACCAGAGGAATGGCTTTCTTTCCCCGCACAGTGCACACGAAGTCTGGACTTCAGCAACTCTCGCCTGCTTTCATTTAGGAAGACCTACAGCTGATTCATCGAGGATAAAAGGTTTGTGTGGAATTTTTTTTACATCTTTATTTTATTATATCGATGATTTACTGACCGTAAAATAATTTTAAACTTGAACACGTCCCTGAAAACAGGTCACGTTATCATCAGCACCCTGGTCCTAGAACTCCCACTGTATCATTGTTTTTTTGGAGAACAGTCCTAACCCAGAACATTTTAGCTCTAACATTACACTTTTGGGGTTAATTTATTCTTCTAGAGCCCTTTTTGAAGGATGAGTTCCACTTGCTGTCCAGCTCCCTGCAGTAAAGAGAGTGCATTGAGCTGGCTTCTGTGTTCAAACATTGACCATGTGTCCTCTGCTTTGGAAACTCTTGTTGACCTGCTTCAGGAGGACAGGAACGAGTTTGTTGAAAGGTTTCTTCAGCACAGCAAGCCTGAGCAGTGCATGGATGTATTACGAAAGCTGCTCAGGCCATCTGCTTCAGGGTAAGTACTGTAGTCTGATGTGTTCTTAAGCCAACATACTGGATCAGATGGTCTGCTATGGTTCTGGGAAGTACCCCTCTAGCTGATGACTGGGGTGGAATAACAATAGCCTTAATTGAGTACACTTCTAAGAAAAGAATGTTATTTCAGATTAAAAAAAAGGGAACTAACTGTTTATCAATTTTTCTTAAATGGATAAATTTGGGTCTAATGTATCACACCAGCACATAGCTCTTGCCTGGGTGCTTATGAGGTAATGAACTTTTGAAACTCAAGCATGTCTATGTCTATATTTGCGATCCTGAGATCGCAGAAAGCCTAGGAGGAACAAAAGTCAAAAGTATAAACAAGCTCTCGAATAAAAAACAAGGTGAAAAGTGCATCATGCGTATAAAAAAGAGAAGGAAATTTCAGTGAAATTTTCCCTTTCACTGTCACGTACAGAAAGAGCCATCAGCTCAAGTAAACTCAGCAACAGAGATGGCTGTGTTGTGTTGTATGTATAACGCTCGATTTATGAGCATCATCTTGTTTGAGACTTTTCCTCTGACCTTCTCTGAATGCAGACCCCTGAGAGGTCAGACGTGTAATGACAGTGTTTCTCTCAGCTGAAAGGCTGGAATGATTTAAAGCATCAGTGACTGGCTTTTGCTGTTCTACTGGTGTAGTGTCCTCAGTTTGAACCCTGTGTTCACCATGGTAGCAATGGTCATTTTTTTACAAGAACAGGGGCTGTACAATCAAAATGAAAAAATGTACGTTTGATATTTGATTCGTCTAACTATTTTCACTCAATATATAAATATTTCACCTTTAATGGCCTCATATATTCCAAATTTTGTTGGGTGTTAGGACAAATTTGTATGTGACTGAAATTTGAGTGGTGTTGAAATTTAAATCGTGACCCAAGAAACAGAAAACACAGCTTTATTTAGCTTTAAACTTTGAAGATGCTGACAGCTAAATACAATGCTGCGTTGAAGAAAAAGAGACAATGGAAGCTCAGGGGAGGGTAAGCCCCTAAGAGGGCAGCTGCAAGCTATGTGTCTCTCAGGGTCTCCAGAGCAAAAGGGCTGAACTTGTAACTTCCTGCAGTGATGTAACTTCCTGTTTCATCTCAGAACTATAGAATTAAAATCTTTCAATTACATCAAGACATTTCATGGAGTAAAAGTAAAATTGGATGTGGTAGGAGTGCAGTTTTCCCTGCTACCGACATTAACAAGTATGCATCAAATATCCTCGGTTTGTCTTACGTAACGTCCACTATTATCAGTACTTGACTTAATGTAATGCCCCCAAATAAACATCTTTGAGCTGTCTGAATCTCAACACAAGATCGGACATTGCATAGAATTTATATGTTATTTTTGTTATACTATTTTTTTATACCTAACACCCCCAAAATCACACTGTTTAAAACCATTTGTACAAGAACTGAAAGGTATATTGAACGGACACTTGGTATGTTCAGGAGAGCCATAATATTATGCACACCTTGTGAAAAAGGCAAAGTTTGAGCTGTTTAACTGAACAATATTCTAGCCCATGCTGCACTTAACTGAAATGCTACTGGTCTGATAGGATTCAATGATCTATGCTAAGCTATGCTAAACATGCTATTGCCAGATAGACTGAGACACTTATAGGCTGAAGCGACGGTCCAAAATAAAAAATGCTCTTTTGGGGGCAATTAAAGGTTATCGTGTTTGTGTTTTGGCTACAGCGCTGGTAAATTTGACCACATTATGATATTTTTAGCCTCATCGAGTATCTGTTATTAGTAACTAATTTAATCCCACTTCATATTTGCTTTTGTACATGTGTAGCACTTTCTTTTAGATCTACAAGCTGGTGAAGTATTGGCAATTTCCATTCCAGGCTGAGCAGCACGGCTGACTGTCTCCTGTCAGTGCTGTTGGAGAACGAGTGTTTGGTGCTGCGACTGCAGATGGAGAATAAGACAGATCTCATGTTTGACCTGGCTCAGATGCTGACTGGGAAGCAAGCTGATGTTGTGAGGAGTGCCACTGGAGCAATGGCTTCACTGGTATGATGTCACACAGCATGCTAAAGAAATGATTCCTTCTGTACACACACTTTAGGATTTCATACACCACGTGTCGTGCTGATGTCACTTCTTCATTTGTTAGGTTGAAAGTGCTCCAGGAAGGAAGTGGTTCCTTCAGATTCTGCGTGTGTTCTCTGAAGTCCTCGAACATTTATCGATTCTGCTGGAGAGCCGGTGTGGGGACACGGTTAACTCGGCAGCTCTTGTTTTTGCTCGGCTATCTATTTCTGAAGAAAGCTGTGAAAATTTTTTGTCTCATTCATCTTCCTCTGAGACCTTCAGACGTTTGGCAATGTGCTTATCAAGTAGCCACAAAGGTTAGAACTTTCTGTAATGCCCTACATCCACCAATTGAAGATTGAACACGATTTTCAATAAGTGCAATGGTACGCAAGTGTTGGCACCCCTGTAAATGTTCATGATTTTCCTTCAGAAATAAGACATTTTAGTTAAATATATAATATAGGAGAAAAACAGTGAGATTTGAAAAATTAAAATGATTTTTTTTGCAAACGTGCAAGATTTATTTACATAAAAACTGGATATGTGCATTGTAATGTATTTTTTAAATGTTAAACAGTAGCGTCTCGTTAGTTGGGTTATACTACCATCTAGTGGTCATTTAGAAACATAGAATTGCGTGTATTTCTTTAACTTTAGATCTTTAGTTCTTAAATCTACTTATTCTTCTTCTTATACTATCATTTTATTTAGACTTATATTCTTATTACATTTTAGTGTTTTGTTAGTTAAAGGTAATACTAAATGGGTTTATTGTTGAGAGGGAGGAGGAGAAAACCCAAGGAGGAGGGTATAAATAGGTGACGCGGAGATTGCCTCTTTCTCTCTCTTGCGACTCTCTTCTTCCACGCTTTCATGATAGCTTGTGCGTAAAGATACAAACAATGCATTGATTGTGTTTAATATCGTTTTAATAAATAGCCGTCGTTGCTGTGTTCCTCTCAAACTGTCCCCAGTGTTTATTATCAATAGAGAAGGTATTTTATTTTCCCCAACAGCATATATTTAGGCACACCAAAAAAATATAACTTAATATTTTGTGCTCTGCCTTTTGCAAGAATATACAAAATAATTTTAATAATTTACAATTAGAGTCTGGAGTCTTGCAGAGACAGAACATCTCCAGTTCATTCAGGTTTGATGGTTTCCTAGCATCGACATCCCGCTTAAAATCTCACAATAATGAGATGGCCATTCCAGAACGTTATTCTTGTTCCTCTGCATGAATGTCGTAATAGATTTTGTCACGGATTCCCAGGCATTGTTCTCCAGAATCTTCTGATCTTGAGTGGAATCCAAGGGGCCCTCAACGTTAACAAGATACCCAGTCCCTGCACTGGTCACACAACCCATAGAACCACCACAGAAATGCACAATGCCACATGTTTTCCCAAATAACTCTATTTTAGTTTCATCAGTCCACACCACCTGATTCCAAAACGAAGCTGGTTTATCCAAATGCTCTTTAGCAGACGTCAAGTGACACTGTGGAATGTGCAGAGAAAGGTTTTTCTCTCGTCCATACCGAATCTCCTTGTGTAAAGCGATGATGTTGTAGATCTTTGGAGCTGGTCTGTGGGTTGCACTTCTGCTTATCTGAGATTGGTCTTGGTGAGTCACTTCCAGCCTTAACTCGAACTGTGCCTCTGGTCTTCCAATTCCTCACAGTTGAAACTGAGAGCTTAAATCTCTGAGACAGCTTTCTGTATCCCTCCCCTAAACCACAACTGTTTTCAGATCATCTGAGAGTTGTTTTGATGGTCCCATTTACATTTATGCTTTTCATGATTGTAATCACCTGTGTCTGGAGGTCAAGGGTCAATGAGGTTACCAAACTAATTTTGAGTTCTAATGCTTAGTGCTAAAGGTATTGACATTAATACAATTATATAGGTGCCGACATTTTCTGTAAATCATTATAACTTTGTTTCACTCCTCAAATATCACTGTGCTTTTATATCCCCTTTTATATTTCACTGAAATTTCTTATCCAGACATCCGATGATTTATGAAGGAAAATCTTTTGCATTTTGCATGCCACTGTATACAGTATCTTGCAGAAGTACACCTCCCACATTTCTTATAATTTACTGTACCATCAAAAAAAAAAAAAACACACAGGACACACCTATCCACTCTTCTGGCCAGGACAGGAGCGGATCTGATTTAATAATCATGCATTATTCTTGTGCTAGACTCAATGGTAGCTAAAAAGGCAGCAGTTCTGTTTTATGGTTTGTTCTGTGGTTGATGAAAAGTGTTGATGCTAGATGTAATAGACTTATTTGTATCTAAGCACATTTTGAACCCCTTTTTGTACAGTTGATTAAATCTGGACTAAAAATCTTAAACTGTGGGGCAATTGCACTGTAAAATGTTTACGTAAACGTATGTAAAAGCATTATATTTGTCTATTGCAGACACGGCTATGAATGCAGCGTTTGCTGTTGGGCGCCTGTGCGGCTCCAGACTGGCCACAAGGATTCTGAGGGAAGCCAAAAAACATCACGTGGTAGAGGAAAACATAAATTCCCTCTGAATATCTCTACTGATTTGTTTACCACATTATCCGCATTTAAAAGTCTCCAAAAAAGATTTTCATTTACAATTGAGCTGCACATTGGCCCCAATTTTTGTTTTTTTATTAAAAGTTAATGGATATTATGAAATGAAGACTTTTGCATTCTGAACACAAACAAAAGACTTAGTGATGGACAGACACAAAGCTGATAAACTAAATATGATTTTAGTAACGATGATGCTGGAATGAATCATTTAAACATATGTTAAGGTTATATATTAGCATTTTTTCTGTAGGTTAGCCGTCTGCAGGCGCTGTTGTCGATAGATGCCGGAGTGGATGTGTGCCAGACGGCATGCTTTGCCTTGAGCTGCTTTGCAAATAATGAAAATGCTCATTCTCTTCTGATGGAAAGCTCCTCGATCCCTGCTCTGCTGAACGCTCTTTTACAGCTGTTGCAGAGCACAGACCCGAACACTCTGTGGTTCGCTGCCATGTAAGTTATCTGAAGATCAAAGGTTTAGTTTGTGTATCAAGTTATGTGCATTCATTATTTGGGGAGATAAGTGTAAGAGAAGTATGTGTTGGTCTTGCCCCAGCAGACCTCAATCCCATAGTATTTGGGTATAGAAGATGAATGATCTAAAAGTGTTTAAAACTAATATTAATATTAAAACTTAATCTGAATAGCACCAGTTGTGATATCCCAAGCTGTGACATTTATTCACAGACATTACTTTTTTTTTCAGCCCAATTTTCCACATCAATGATTGAAAACCTAGTAACAGTTGCGGGTTTGTCATCAACACCATGGTTGTTCTGCGGACAGCGAATGTATAAAAAAACAAAGTAATTACAAAGTCTTCAGGAAGTCACTAGTTTAACACTCCAAGGGGGTCTGAAAAGATGCTCAATTTAGCAACAAAGATGATAAGTTGCCAAAACTTATTTTCCACATGTCCTTTTGTTATCGATTGAGGTACTTTCATTCATTGATTAAACAGGAAAAATAAGGATGCTCCATATTTGGTCACATGGCGCAAACTCAAGCATGTGCTATTGTTTTTAATGAAAAATTAACTCAATGACTAAAAAAAAAACAACAGTTCATCTTGAGAATTAGGGCCAATTAGTGACCATGGACCATGCCGTTGGAGCGCCATTTTGTTCATGGGCCGAGTCTTCCACGTGTAAAATGAATCCAAACCACCATCTAACACCAAAACTACCATAGTAACATACATTGCTTTCATTTATTGATGAAACAGCTGACTCTACAATGATCACTTCCTGGGTTACGGAGTCTGACTTTTTTGTGTACTTTGTAAATCAGAAGAAAATATTTTGATAATATTTTAATTGTTGTAACCTGACTATATCCCACAGGACAATCCGAATGTTGTTGTCCCGCCCGAGTGGAGTACTTCCTATCAGAAGACATCACCCTCTGCATCAGCAGCTAAAGGTTTCATGATTGTCTTCTAAAGATATAACTGTGTTTGGTCATTTGTGTAACATTGTTTACATGCTCCATTTATGGTCCCTCAGTTGCTCTCAGTTTCCCCATCCGCTCTGCCGGAACTGCAGGAGGAAGTAAGCACGTGTCTGAGAAAACTGGAGCTTTTACCAAAACCTGAACCAGTGATGGTTTCAAACCTCTCATCAGAAACATGTAAAGTCACATGGGAGAAGTGGGACGTGGGAAACGGCCTGGAGGTCACTTACAGGTTACATTTTCACTTCATGCTTAGTTTTTTCAAATGTTCTGTTGAAATTAAATACCCGTTTTGAACCTCTCTGAATGAGGTTTGCAGATATCCCTGTACTTTGTACTGGGTACTGGATCCTTTTTCATTCATTCATTTTCCAACCCGTTTATTCCCTTTTTGGGGTCTCGAGGGTCTGCCGGTGCCTATCCCCAGCGCACATCATACACCCTGCACAGGTCGCCAGTCCATCGGAGGGCAACATTCACTCACACATTCACACCTGAGGGGAATTTAGATTATTCAATTAACCTAACCACATGTTTTTGGGATTGTGGGGGATACCGGAGTACCGGAGGAAACGCAAGCACGGGGAGAACTGGAAGGCCACAGTGCTACCCACTGCACCACCGTGCCGTCCCTGACAAAATTTCTAAAATCGAAATATTTATAGGCATCCTCTAAAAACGGACATCAACTGAATCCCCTCCTTAAGTTGTATTGTGAAAAATGTTCATCTGAATTCACGAACAAAAAGAACTCCAAGGTTCCGGACCTCAAAATTTTCAGTGTCTGCGAGCACCCCTTTACCAAAGACAATAAACTCACATTTGTCTTGATTAAAGTGGTGTAAATTGCTACTGGCCACAGCTACACTTCAGCAACCTATTTAAGAAAAGTATTGTAGAGGCTGGAAGTGAGCATGTCAATAGAAACCATAAATCTGAAGATCGTCTGAATAAAGATGAAAAGAGACATCCAATTTGTTTAGGACATCAGCAAGAGGACGTAAATAAAAGGCAAATAGCAATGGGCCTAAATTTGAGCCTTGTGGAACTCCACATACCACTGGACGCAAAGCTGAAGAGCAGCCATCCCATAGGACGGCATAAGATCGCTCATTAAACTAAAAATAAACTCATTTTTAAACAGCACCATCTAGCAAACCAACACTCTCCAGGTGACTCAGAAGAATATTATGATTAACAGAGTCAAAGGCTGGTGTAAGATCAAGTAAAAGAAGGGCAGCCGATCCGTGAGCACCAACTGCCATAAGGATGTAATTCACTCTGGCGCATGTGAAACCCAGACTGACATTTGTCACACAGCCCATGCGCTTCTACATCCTATTGGAGTTAGTCATGGACCCATTTCACCATTCTTGTCAGCAAAAAATACATTTTTGAGATGAGTCAATAACTCCTGTGGATTGCAGATTTTTTTAAGCAGTGGTGGTTCCTTTAGAAAACCAGTTTTAGAAAGATGGCCGAAGAGCATCCAAGGGGCAGGAAACATCTGCTCAAAGAGTGTAGTTTATTGTAAAATCGACAAAGGGTTTAAATTAGTAAATGCTTGGACCACCAATTAGGTGAGAGATCTACAGTTGTTTTATACATTAACATAAATGGTAAACATCTACCGTTCAGACATTTCAAGTACTATGAACTTGCACCTTGTATATAAAAATAGCTTGTCTCTCCTTCCCTCTAGTCTCTTCGACAGAGATGCACTCGTTTACCATGGATTTTCTCGTGAAGTAACGGTTCCTGTTTCTCGGAAGCCTCTCTCTCTACAGCTCAGTCTGTCCACATCTGATGGAAACATCAGTCCTTTGAGTGAGCCAGTGTCTGTTTCTCCAGGGCAGCTGCACCCTACAGCTAAACCTGCTGAAGACCAGAGTGTGGATCTAACTGAACCCCACAGGTAGCACATCTGCAACAAGAGCCTCCTGGAGTCAGTCATTCAATGATTATCAAGAGGCATCCAATCACTTGCTCTCCAATGCTTCTGACACCTTCAGGAATCCCTTGAAAATCGTTTCCAGTTACGCAATTTCCCACCTCGAGATTTTGACACGGATAACCCCGGGTACATTTGTGGTGGAGAAATGAAGCACAGAACCTTAAGTAATACTTTATTAATGAAATATTCTTTAAAGAAATGAAATGTATATTACATTCCTTCAGTGCCTGGTAAGAGTCAAACTAGATTAAATGAAATCACGATACATTTTCCTGAAAGATTTTTGATCTTTGTGGCTACTCCTGAAAATAGAATAGAATTAAACCTTGAAAAAGAGGAGAAGCAAATAAAGAGCAAGGGGAAGACAGAGAAAGAAAATAGAGTGAGAAAAAAGAGGAGAGTAAAAAGAAAAGCATAAAAGAAAAGAGACTGATAGATAGCATGAAGATAGAGAGATAGAGAGCAAGCTGGAGGAAAAAGAAAGGAGATACAGAAAGAACAGAATAAAGAGAGACAGAAACCGAGGGAACAAAAGATAGAAATACAGGAGAACAGAATGAGATAGAGGGAGCGAAAGGGAGGGCAAGACAAAAATAGAGAGCGAAAGAAAGAAAGATATAGTGAGAAAAAAGAGAGGAGCAAGAGCGGAACAAAGAGAATGAGAAAGATTTGAGGAGTAATATAGAGTGCAAACAGTAGAAAGACAGAAAAAAGAGATGAGAGAGAGAGAGAGAGAGAGAGAATAAACTGTTTTCCTGGTTATTGAAACAAGAAAAAAAATTAAACAACTTTTTCTTGCAAAATTGTTCTTATATTGATGCAATGGTGTTGGATTGGTAACATTCACTAGATCTCATTTTTGAGGGACCGTTTATATGCAATTTCATTGGATAGGATAGGTGCCAATCACTGGACAAAATGCATAAAAAATAAAGTAGTTAAGGCAGGTTGAAGAAAAGTAGTGCAGTAAAAGTACAGATACTGAACTACAAATGTACTTAAGTAAAAGTATACATTTTTAAATCTGCGTAAAACTACTGAATTACAGTAATTAGAATATTTGTAATTAGTTACTTTAATAATTTTATTCGTTAGCTAATAAAATTACAATACAAATGCACCACTAACAGCATAATTTATCAACATTATCTTAATCGCTGAGCACTTTGCACAACATTTCATGCAACATTTTCAGAAATGGCTAAAAAAATTTTGGTCTATACTGTCTTGACAGTGACATCTTCTCGTCCGCCATATTTGTAAGGTGATGCCACTGTTGCCATAGTTACTGTTAGCTTTGTTTTTCTGTTTATTAGCAATAGTTGTAAATAGTTGGTGTTTAAAGATGAATATTTATAATTTATCGGACAAGATACACAACAAAGCCCAGTGCGACTCCTAGTGGAAACTAATATTACAAACAAAGTAACTGCTGAACCCGATGTGACGATACCTCCTCCCACTTTATAGCAGCCAACCATAAAGCTATGTAGCGTTTTTGCTTGTTAAGAATCCAAACAACCAAATATATGGATATCAAATATTTATTGTGTGCGCCAACTGCCCCTAGTGGCCAAGATCCAAATAGGTCCTACAGATAGGTTTTAATGTTCTGTAATCAAGATGTAACCTAGACAGTCATGTACAGTTAGATGTGGCTTCATGGTTTAATTAGAGTGTAACGGAAGTGTTCAATTCTGTCTGACAGTGTTCCAAAGAGTGGGTTATCTCCTGACACGTGTCATCAGCGGAATGTGAGTCCAGTGCAAACTGGGAGCCTGGGAGGAGAAACTGAGTTGAAAATGGCAGAAAACCTGGATCATGCTCCCTCAGCTCTGACTGTAACTGCTCTAGGACATAATGAACTGCAGATGAACTGGGATGCACCAGTCGCTCCTCTGGGACACCTCTTCAAATATGAGCTCAGTCTAAACGGATGTGTAGTGTACTTGGGAAGAGAGCGGACACACACTGCCCACCAACTCTTTTCTGACACTGTATACATGTGTGTTGTGACTGCAATCACTTCCCAGGGGCGCTGGCAGAGCAGGCCAGTCACCAAGAAAATGCCAAAGGATGAACATATGCACACGAATAGGTAAAAACGTATAAACGTGTATTTTCTTTTTATAACAGTTGCTCGATGAGATTTAATGGATATGCATTTGCACAAATATCTGTCGAGAACTGGTTTTTGAGTTGAGGAGTGTTTTCTAGTGGTGAGAATCTTCATACTGTGTCAAATGAAGATGTGTGTGATGTTTCTTCAGGTTTCAGACCTCACCAGAGCGCTACACTGGTTCTCCAGCTGTGAAGGCAATGGTTAAAAAGAGTGGAGCTGTGTTCAATTCCAAAACACACTCTGTACCGCACGAGCCCACCAGGATTGAGCTTACCAGAGACTCACAGAGGTTCTGTTGAAATACGTATTCAATATTTTCCGTACTTCACTACGTTTTACTTCTTATATTTTCATTATAAATTAGCTAGCATGGCTAATATTATTCTATGTCATCCAGCTCTTAACATACTCCACCTCTGTAATGTACTGGTGGGATGAGCCTGTTGGTTGAAACCACACAGTTAATTTCATAGTTCCCTGCAGATACCTTTAGTTTAATATCTAATGTAAAATGTCATTAATATTTGGAAAACATTTTTATCCAAATTTGGCTATATGTCTTCTCCCTCCACAGATATTTTATTGATGAACATCTAGATACTGGTTATTCCACAACAGAACCTTAAAGTGTCACAACACCCCTCCAAATCAGCAGGGTACCTTCACACCTCAGTTTTGAAAAATCCATGGTAAATGGGCATGGTTAGTTAATGGTCAGGACGTGCTTACCATAAACACTTAATTTTCACATGCGCCTTGCACTGCTGCTGCGATATGGAGAGTGTTTGTTTTGCAGAGAGTAGCGTAGAATTGGAGCATTGTTTTCAACAACAATAATTGTTAACATTGGGTAAATATTGAGGTACCAAAATAAGGCACAAAATTATTTTTTAATTTCAGTTTGTTAAAACCAAAATATGTTTGTTCCATTCCATATGAGAGAGAGAGAGATCCTGGCACAGTATATCGCAATACAAAATTGTCACAATACATATCGTGGAGCTACTAGAGGGTCGCAATTGCTCCTGGTTTTTGGTCTAGCCCTGCTTCAGTAAAAACACTGGCAGCTTTAAACAAACCATGGAGAGATTAATTAGTAGATTCAGGTGTGTTTCATGAAGGTTGCAAACTGTGCAGGGCTGCGGCCCTCCTTCCCATCTCTGGTCTAGGATCTGAAGTTTATTTGCTTCTTAAAAGAGATTGAGATTCTAGTTACTTCTGAAACTTCTTTATCAGAACGGTTATTAAAGTAGCTCTCTCCATCGCATGACTTAATGCAAACATTAGTACTGCCTCCTAGTGGATAAAATCAAACTAGACTCTAGCCTTCTTAGTTTTGTGGTCCCAAAACTTTTTAAATTAAATTTTTTCTGATAATTATTTGTTTCCATTTCAGTTTCAAAAGGCGATTAAAAACAGGCTGTTGTGACACTTTAAAGTACTTCTACTTGAATCACCCCTTTGAACAGTTGGCTGTATGTTTTGGAAAACCAATGCATGACCCAATTTTAAACACCTTGACTGAAGTATGGGAGTTCTAACCCATTCACTATGTCTTTGATGTGGTGCAGTTGTCCCATCACCACCAAATCATAATGGCTCCACCTCCATGCTTGACTGTGGGGATTGTGTTTTTGGGTTCACTTTCCTCTTTATCCCAAACATAGTGAGTCAAATTGATGCCAAACAGTCTGATTTTGGTCTCTCTTAAGGCATTCAGATTGAGTTGCCTTGAGATAACTGGATATTTCCCTCCAACAGGTGCCGATGCACAGTTTATATGTTAAACTAACCTCATTATTTACCCAAAACTTTAGCAGCAATTTCGTAAACTGAGAAATATCAATACAATCCATAGCAAGTAATTCATTATTTTGGATAAGGTACAAAAATGATAAACCTTTTTAAAAGCAGGGCTCTTTTACATGTCAAATAAATGAGTACATTTACCATCATTGGACCACACACTTATGGAACATCTCTCTGTTTTTTTTGCTTCACTTTTAAAGGACAAAACCCATTCAAAAACACAGCCGAAAGGAAACCCAACCTCCAAGTGACACATCTAAGGTACTATGATTCCAAGATCACTGATCATATGCATTGCTTTAAAAATAAAAATGATTTGCTATGGTTAAAGACTGTTCCTAACCAGGACCAATGTGAGGTCACGTGCCAAGCCAAGTCTTTGCCGTCAAGCCCAGAAGAACTTTCACATAGCAGGGGCAGGAGTATGCCAGGTATAATTCAATTTAAGTAGAACTCGGAGCTAAAACATGTTTTCGGTTAATGCCTTGATCTGTCTAATCACTTACCCTACAGCCAAACTGAAGCACAAGAACTTTGAGAGAAAAGTTCCCTCCAACAGAAGGAAGCTTCCCTGCAATACCAAACAAACATGTACGTTTCTTTTCTTGTGTATGCTTCAGGCTATGTTTAACCAATGGTTGGTTATCACGGTTTCTTTCAATCCAGCAGAGGACGTAAGATTACTTCAGTCTGTCTCCTTTAACTGGTCTAATCTGGAGTGTGTAAAACAACGTCAAAAATCCAAGAAAGAAGTATGAACTGCACAACTAAAGCCGTGGAATCAAATCTCCAGCCTAAAGTGAGATACTGAACCACTGGGATGTTATTGAAGTGTTATATGTTTTAATACTATTCCTGTATTTACGAAAACATCCAACAATTTTTTCACACTGTACTTCCAGAATTAACAGTAAATGTATGAGAAGAAAGTGTATTTTATCTATATATGTGTATTGAATATATTCACCTTCCTTGTTGCCAAACCAAGGCGATCGCTCCTCAAGGAGTTTAATAAAATTATAGTTGTTTTAATTTGTTGCGTGTGAGAGGGCGTCTGTGACCCAGACTCGGGGTGGAGCTCTGAAATCGTGGCCTTCAAAATGTCGCTTGTGCGCGAGTGCACCCTCTCTCTGACTGTCATGGCGGCATTCATCGCAGTCCCTCATATTAGCCCAATGACGTCCATATTTTTTACAGTCTATGATGTAGAGAGATGAAGCAGCATTTGAGGGTGGAGCCTGGTAAGTGGGGGCAGACTTTGTTGATAAGGGCCTTTTAGCTGGCGACATTTACATCAGGACTATACCAATAAAGGGTGAGCACATGTATTTGCTTTAGGATTACCTTCTAGGGATTTTGTTCTTGTTTGTTTCTTATCACCATACATGACCATATGCTCACCAGAGATGCAGTGCCTCAGTGCACATCCTCACCTTCCATCATGAGATGTATGATAAAGTAAATATTTGCCCAGTTGTGTTTGTGAAAAATAACATTTCTCTATGTTGATCATTTTTATACTCAAAATGACTGTATTTTGCTGTTCAGTTAGTCAACAAAGTGAGGCGGCACTTAACTGTACCTCACATTAGATTGTGCAAAGCGCACAGCTTTTGCTTACTCAGTGAATGCTAGTAATGTAATGCTTAAAGGATGTTAAACATTGTATACATTTTTATTACATGCCCTCACAAATGTATTTCAAGTATGTGTATCACTGGTTTATTGCAGGTGAGGCAGGCTTTCTTTGGTGGCTGCTTCTCTTATATGTTTTCAAGAAATGGAATCAGTTATTTCATGTTTTGCTCTGACTTTCTGCAAAAGATGGCAGATATAATCTCTCAGTTCTTGATTTGTCTGAAGGTTTTACAGGTTAAAGTAAAACCAGTGTGCAATTCAGTACTACCATGGTGGGGCACTTTTGGGGTGGGGGTATATAATGAACCACTATATGGCCCAATATGTGCCTGTTACGTGTTTGACACCAGTATTATTTGACAAATATATTGGGTATATAACATGCACTGGTCATATTTGTTAATCTGCCCGATAGAGTCAGCACCCCACCAGCCACAAACCTCATGGCCCATCAATTATCTCACAGATAATCACTTTCGTCACTCCCCATTGAATATTGGAGGGGAATTTGTTGGAAATTAATTTGGATATGTTTGTTTTGCCAAAGACAAGCAGCAAAATAACGTTTATCCTCTTGTAGAAGTAATTTTCGTGAGTGACATCCAATAGCAGAGAAGTCCTGTTCAGGTGATTCCCTGGTTCACTGCTTTCTATAAACGCTTTTGATTATCATTCCCAAGCAATATGAAAGTGGCTACGCCAAATTACAATTCATCCACCAGCCACTGGAAACAATCAGCAATGAAGTTGTTTTGAATCCAGCTTCAATTAAATTGTGCCACCAGTATTAAACAAGGAGAGCAACAGTGTGACAGTGACTCTTAGTGACGGCCTGTACAGCAACTATACAGGCAACAAAGTTACGAAAAGTTTACAGCACTGTCCAATAGGAGCTTACTGTTTTTTGCATAGTTGTCCTTTCTAAACAACCTAAAATTACAAATACACACTAAAGAATGATTCACAAGACAGTGTAGACAAGTACTCTTGTTTCTGACATTTACTCCAAAAGGAGCTATTTTGAACGAAGGTGTTTATGAGAAGGTTTTAAGTAAGGTTTAAGTTTAATTAGTGTAAATGTATGCTTTTATAGAGAACACTGAAAAATGAATTGACCATTATTAAATAGGGATATAATTGTGATTTAAATCGTTTTTTTTAAACTAAAAAAGTATTCCAATGATCTTAGAATGGCTTTATTTCTTAGTCGATTTTGAAAAGTTGGTTGATGGGTGCAAAACATGTCTGATATTACCCACAAATATAACTTAGATTTTTAAGCCTTTTATTATGTCTGATCGTTGTGTGTCCGTTTTTTAAGTGTGTGTGTATAGATTATACTTCATTATTCATCTACAATAACATTTACAAGGATGTGTTTCAGCATTTTCATACTTCCCGGAATCGGAACGAAACAAAACTGTGAGAATGTAGATGGGTTATCTCCAGACCAGAAGAGGACGCTCTCACGGTGACCACACTAGGAGTCTTATTTGCTGCTCTCTCTCTCTCTCTCTCTCATTCACGACAGTGACGTCATAACAAAGAGACTGACACATAAGTCTGTAGGTTATATTAAAGTCGTCGTTTCTTTCGTTAGCAGGATGGCCAACCACGGACTTCCTAAACACGGCGACAAGATTGTAATGAGGCATTTGGTGCGTGACTGTCCTACTCTATCTCTATTTTACTTACAAGCTTCTCGACTGTCGCGTTTTATTTGCCACCTTATTTTTACAACTACAGCGTTGTCTATTAAATCTAAAAAAAAATCTTTAAACATTTCAATAATGTGTAAATGCACGAACGTTAAAAAACCAAAGCGAAAGCAGCTGCTTCGTTCAAAACGAATGTATTGTTTCATACAAGTCTTTCTAACACATTAACCCCTAACACATTAAGACCCGAGTAATAATGCAAGGTTTGTGGATGAACCTTTTGTATTCCTATGATCCATTTAAATGGGATAAAAAGTAATATACCTGGAAAGCTTCAAGGGATGTATTTTTTTTTTGCCAATTTATTTGGAGAGAAGTTCCAAATTGTCACATTTCTAAAACACTATCCAGTGAAATCGGTATCGGTGACATGAAACTCTGACTTTTCGTTCTCATCATCATTAAATTTCTACACAATGATGAACTCTTGAACTGGAATGTTGATTTTATCTCTGACACACACTGTATGTTACGATACGATCACAACAAACCAATGAAAGAGTTTGAAGAAATGTCTCATTGGAATGGTCTATGGATGAAGTATTAGTTGTTGGCAAATAAGGCCAAATGGTGATCAAAAAGTGCTTTAATAGAAGCCTTTATTATGAAGCATAAAGAGGAAAGGGGAAGGATGCAAAATTACACCGAGATGAGCTTTTTTAATGAATGTCCATTGTAAAAGACATGGGTCTGAAGAGGTTAAGAGTTGATTAGAGGGCTCATGAATTGATAACTTATTTTGAAATAATTGATTATTTAAAAATACTAACCATTTCACTTTCCTCAGAATATCCATGAATTTGAGGCCTGCAAACAATACGCTAATGTCAAAGGCATTGGAAGCTTCGTGGTAGGTTAGTGATGCTTTCATTCAAAAATTTAGCTGAAAATATTTGTGTTTGTTCAAGAAATTTCTCACACCTAGTTCTCATGTACTGTCCTCACCAGAGTTGCAGACCAAAGTTCAAACATCTCATGCTTTACCAAGATTTCCTCCGCTTAATACTTTTGTCTTGTCTCGTCTAGGCACAGTGGCCCTTATATTCACCCAGGGAGTGCTTCAGAAATGGATACCATATTCCAATAAGTTGAACATTCTACTGTCAACTGGTGAGCCTGTTGCATGTACATAGTTCAATATTTTCAATATATGTAACTATAACATTGATGAAAATAATGCACGTTTTGCACTTTGCATGTTTTTAATTTAAGAAATGCAAAGTGAGTGAGCAAAGAAAGAACTAACCAACATCAGTTCTTATAGATATCCTTTTACAAAGTCCATTTGCAGGATTATAGTAAGGCATACAACCAACCAAATATACCAAAACTGATTAGCAACAAGCTAATATTACAGTTAATATTACATATCAAATGTAATTATACACTTTTTAGAGCCTTAACAACAAAGGGGGTAATGCCTTTATTGGAATTAAGTGTGTAAAAGCCAACAAATTACTTTCAGTTTAAAGTTTCATATCATTACAAGAAGCAATGGCACTTGTGTTAAAGTGTCTCTGAGTCACTGTACAACCAGTACACATGCTTCCAGTCCACTGTTTTTAAATTCTACATCTTTCTTGTGTTCATTGTGAAACAGGTCATCACTGTACAACACGCAGTGCTATCAAAACCTAATCACCCCGTATTACCATAGTAACAAACATTGCTTTCACTTATTGACAATACAGCAGATTTCTCCATGGTTATTTCTCAGGTAATTTTTCAACAACCAGAATTAATTTGACCTTTTATAATTACATTCCAGTTGTATCTGGTGTCAGCAGATGCTTGGCATTAAGTTACTTTTAAAAATGTAGAAAAGGTTTCCATTTAAATAAATAAAGAGTGGATCCCTGACAGAAGTCTGTGATTAGTGGATGAACATCGACTGCTGGTACCATTCGAGAAAGGTTGACTATCTCTCTCCACATAATTCACCTTAAAGGTTCCCGGCTGGTAAAATAATCCCAACCCAGTCAAAAAAAAATCTTTCAATCAAGTATGTGATCATTTCAATGAACTCATTTACTCTACTTTGATCTGCAGCTTTTTCTGCTGCACTGACCCCTTACATTGTTCGCTGGGAAGCCAGGAAGTGCTCAGATATGTGGCCGTGTCTTGCAACAGGAAGTATTACCAGTGGAAAGATTGTTGGTAAGTTATATGTGTAATGAGTTTGTAAAGCACAGATTTAGGGTGATGTACTCAGCTAAACTCTGAACAAGTTTCCAGCTACTTTTAAAAAGTCTTGTTTACAAAAAATGTCAAAGTGGCAAAACATTGATGTGACTGTATCTTTACCACTAAGAGGAATCCTGCTCCAATTGCTTTAGACTTGGAGTGTCATCAGCACCTTAGCCCAGGTACATACTGATAAGCGTAATGGTTTTATTGACTTTTAAAGGGTCTGTATAATGCAAAGCAGCTTTGATAAACATTAGAGCCCTGTGTGTAACACTGCACTGGTAATAACTTTCTAAATGCAATATTAATCGTCTTGAATCATCTCGTATTTTTTGTCTCTGCAAAACGCACCGCTTACCTCCATTCCTTCCACAGCAATGCTTTCACCACGCCCCTTTTGGAACTTGTGGTTCAGGAATAATGTAGTGATTAGGCAGCAATGCTCTCTGTAACGTTGGGTGTGTTAACAAATCTAAGTTGTCATTCGAATATAGAAAAATAGTTTGACAAAATAATTGTAAAGAAATCATTTTTCCTTTATTTATTAGAATCAGTTTTGAATATTCATGTTATCAGCACAAACAGAATGGAATGAAACCAGCATGGACCAGTCAGTTTTCTCCCCTCTCTGCAGACTCAATGATGCGTCTTCTTTTCTTCTTCTTTTCCTTTCGGCTGTTCCCAGTTTAGGGGTCGCCACAGTGAATCATCCTTTTCCACCTAACTCTGTCCTCAGTATCCTCTACTCTTGCACCAACTACCTTCATGTCCTCTTTCAGCACATCCATATATCTTGTCTTTGGTCTTCCTCTGGACCGGCACAGAAGTCACTGGCTTGCAACCCCTGTGGCTAGATCAATGATGCGTCTTCTTTTAATTCTACTCAATAAGGAGCTGTAAACAAACTCAATCACATCAAACCAAAACAGACGGACAGAGGCTTGTAACCAGGACAAACCTAAATCCTCAGTTCATTTCAGCCTGTACAATTCTTTTAGTAACTTTCAAATGTACAACAATCTGCATCCAAATATATTTCTTGTCTTTGAAAGAGCTCTTCCTTACTTGCATTGTGTACACACTGTCTCTACTGGGCTTTTCTCAAATAATGAGTCTAATCAGTGCTGACTTTAACCATCCGTGTCTCTTGTTTACCCAGATGAAGAACCATAAACTCCCAAAACAACACCATATGGAGATGAGATAAAAACAATACACTGTGTTGCAGAAAAGACGACTATTCGCCGAGAGAGGGTCACAATTTCAGACAAATCTGTAACCTCTATTTGTATGCGTAATAAATAATGTTTTCTTTACCTGATCATATTTTTACTAGAGTTTTTTTTAGGCATATCCTTTAGAATTTCTACAAACACAATAATTGAAATTAACTTCCTTAAAGTTACTGCTGTGGGCAAAGAAACTGAATTGATTTCCAATGTTGTGAAAATATTGATGCTTGTATCGGAAATCCCAGAATGACCATCACAGAGGCTGGATTAAACTGGTAATCCTGGGTTTTCCACTAGAGACTGAAAGCGCTGTTTTGTCTGGTTCTGTTGAAGGCTGAAGCGGAAGTGAATCTTCACAAACAGAATGCATTGAGGGCAAACCACTGGGTTGATTTAGTAACATTCTGTCATGTGAAACCTCTTCTGGCCTCTTAAAACCTAATGGGAACCGTCTTGACTCCAGCCTTAGTTTTAAATACAGGTAAAGCGATATATCCACTTTGGCAATTTTTAGGTTTTGAGAGCCAGCTCATTCCTATGACCAATAATGTGTCAAAAATTTTAGGCACAAGTCAGAAACATGTATCGGTAAAAACCTTAAAACACGACTTGGAGTGAGTGCCCAAATTGCAGGCCCGGAGATATGCAGTAACGCAAAGGTCATTGATTTATGTTCAGTTAAGATATTTATTTTATAGTGCCACACAGTGTCTTGTCTATAGAGGGCGCTAGTCAACTGTTTACTGCCCCTAAACCTAAATGTGAATAAGCAAATATAGAAGATAATGTAGGAAATAAATGAAAAAAAATGTGTATAAAGCCATTTATATTTATGCGAAATGAAGTTGGCAGTTAGTAATTACGGCTTTTATTTCAATTCATGTTTCTGATTGGTCAGATGTACCTAAATGGTTTGTTTGAGCGCATAGACTGGCTTCTAAAGTGGGAAAATACAAAAAAAAATATTTTTAATGAGGTGATGACTAGTTAATTTAAATTTTAAGTAGTTAATTATAATTTTTCTTGAATTTAGTGATTATGAGCATTTTTTGAAACAACTTTACCCCAAAGTGAGTTAAATATTCAGAGAGGGACCAAATACAATCTGATTATTGTTCAATACACTTTAATTTAATTAACTGCTCAGTAGCAGTATTTCATTATAAGACGTTTGGGAGAGCCTAGGACGCGTACATCAGTTTTTCAAAGCTGTTTTTTTTTTCAGACCGGTAAAACTGATTTGAAGCACTTTTTAAAGAAAAGGTTGTGTGCTCTGAAGAACAATGTATAAAAGTAAAACTTCATGTGTTTAAATAAAAAAAAAAAAAAATGTGATGGCTTTAATGCAAATTTGTAGCCCTCTTTGACTTCTAGATTAATGTTGCACCCCTTAGCAAAAAAATAAAAAATACCAGCCTATACTGGTGCCACGTTTTGGTAACACCCTCTTCTTCAAGTCATGAATACAAATGCTTCTTACTGCTGATTGGCTACAAGCCAGTTGGGGTAGCTGGCCAGAATCTGTTGCGTAAAACGTTCTCAAGCAAAGTTTTCTAATGCATCTTTCTGGATTCCCTATTTTTGGTTTTTCATCCCTCACTGTTAAAAGAAATAAAAATGAATTTATAGACATGATTACTTTGTCTGTGGCCAAACATTCAACACCAGCAGGTGGTCAAATATTCCTTTCCTTCACAGTTTCCTCAAAGTTTTATCAGCGCTAACTAATCAAGTGCTTCCTTCAAGATGAGAAACATTACTGTTGCTTAAGTTTATTCTTTAAGCCATGTTTAGATGCAGATGTCTGTGTTTGTTTACATGTCAGCATGACACTGGAGCTGAACCAGCTGGTGTTGATCACTGATTAGAGCGAAGCAAAGCTTTTCACACTCAGTTTTTTAATAAGTGTTTTGTAAAAACAAAAATCTCAAAGTTTTTTTTTTTATTGGTCCATTAGCTCAAATGTGAAGAGATAAAACACTTTAGTTGCTCACTTCACAAACTCTAAGGAGCCATTTAGGGATTTTTAAAACAAGCCAGACAACGGCAACATTTGCTTGATCATTGCAGCTATGACATGAATGAAACTGTCTGGATCCAGGAGACTTGACATAAAAATCATTTTTCATACTAAACTGATAGAATTTTGTATAGAAATAAGGTTAAGCTTTAAGAGTTAAATTCAAGATGTTAATCATATTAAGATCACATACTATTCTACTGTATCTCGAACTCTTCCCCTAAAAAAACTTTGATAAAAAAAATCCTATCAAGACAATGATTACTTGAATTAATCCCCATCATTTTGTAACGAAAACTTCATTTTAAGGAGCAGTAACATTACAAAAGCAAAATGATGCATGTAGAAAACATACCAAAAGTACTGAACAGAATTCTGAAAAATGAGAAGGTGAGAAAACCTGCAGGGAGAGTACTGTGAGCTTAGATGGACAAGGGTTTTGTACTCCCCTATAGGATAAAAAAGGCACTTCATCTTATAGAAGAGTTAAATTACGGTACATTTGTTTCTTTGTATTAGTGCAACAGAATCTGTTATTTTTACATGATACCTTATTTTAATTACGGTAAATGATTGAAATTGTTAACCTAATTTTTTTGACATAACTGTCATCCCAATACGTTTTGTAAATATTTTAATACGTGTCATATTAGTATAATTACTTTGTAATTTAATCAGCGAATCAGAATTAGGTTTGAATTGTTGTTTTATATTATCAATGTCTGCATGCTACTTCTCAAGAACGAGCAAATAGGTACCGTTAACAGTTTTCTAATCATTTTATTAATTGATACTAAAAATGACATACAAAGACACCCAGAACCAGCAAATAATTGTTGGAGATAAATATTTCTTTTGAACCAATTACTTAAAAATAAAGATTCATTTGGGGGGAGTATAAAGTCTCTGTATGAGGAGAGAAGTTATGAGAACAACTGGGAATAATCGGTTTTTGCGTAACACAGAAGGTGTCTCTTGACGTCATGAACATGTGGCCAATCAGAGGACGCGTAACAAAGGATGAAGCAATGTCTGTGTTTTGATTGGTTCAGAGTCCGGACTAGGATGATGGAAGCGCCCTGGCGAAAGCAATCTGACATTCATACTCAGCAAAATGTCGCATGATTTAGAGGAACACTCCTTCTCTTACTTTACAATAATAAAGCCATTGTAACAGTTTGCTAGTTAGCGGAACCAGTGTCCTTTATTAAAACACTGTTAGCTAAAAGCAGTTTCCGGGAGAAGTCAAACTGTCCATCACTTGTGTCCGTGACTGAACCATGGATTTCGTTCTCGGTGGGGTCGCAGCGTGCGGCGCGTGCTTCTTCACCAACCCGCTGGAGGTTGTCAAAACTCGAATGCAACTACAAGGAGAGCTGAAGAGCAGAGGGACGTACCAGGTGTACTACAGGAATGTATTTCACGCCTTCTACACAATAGGCAAAGTAGACGGACTGGCAGGTCTTCAGAAAGGGTTGGTTGCAGGTTTGGTGTACCAGTTCTCTATGAATGGGGTCCGGCTGGGCTCCTACGCCATCATCGAGTCCTTGGGCTACATTCACACGGACGGAAGGGTCAGCGCCTCCAAGAGCACGGTGTCCGGAGCTGTTGCCGGTGTTGTAGGGGCTGTAATGGGCAGCCCGATTTATCTCGTGAGTAACGACGAGTTTAAGGTTTCAGAATGAGCACAAATCAGAATGAGCACATACACACCCTGTCGTTATGGCAACCCGCTGAATTTGAAAGTTGGAGTTTAGAAGATTACACTACTGTACCAGAAACTAACACTAACTAACTCTCAACAGAAGGTTAAAAATACGGCACACTGCTGTAACTGCAATACATTGCATTGAAAGCAGGTTTTAAAATACTGTACAATAAACTGCTGTAACACACTTTTCTAAAGAAACGGTTAAAATTACTGTATTCTGCTGTAACGTCAACACACCACACCGAAAACACATATTAAATGCAGTACACTGCTGTAAAGTCAACATACCACACCGGAAACAAATAAAAAACCACAACATACTATTCTAAATAAAGGGTTAAAATGACTATACTGCTCTAATGTCAACACACCACTTAGGAAACGGGGTTTAAAATACAATACATGGCTGTAACTAAAACACACTATTCTAAATAAAGGGTTAAAATGACTTTATACTGCTGTAACGTCAACACACCGCACCACCCTGGAAGCACTTATAAAATACAATACACTGCTGTAAAGTCAACACAGCACACCAGAAACAAATATAAAAACACAACATACTATTCTAAGTAAAGGGTTAAAATGACTTTATACCGCTGTAATGTCAACACTCCACTCCGGAAACAGGGTTTAAAATACAATACACTGCTGTAAATAAAACACACTATTCTAAATAAAGGGTTAAAATTACTGTATATTGCTGTAACGTCAACACACCACACCGGACGCACTTATAAAACACAATACACTGCTGTAACGTCAACATACCACACCGGAAACAAATAAAAAAACCCTATAACACAGAACCTTATTGTATGGCTCATAACAAAAGGACATCCAATGTTTTTATACCTATATAATTTAGCCAAAAAGCACGGAGCATCTTTTGTTTGGTGAGTCACACCCAATTACATTTGTACTTCCTTCAGGTAAAGACACATCTCCAAAGTCAATCCACGTCCACTATTGCAGTTGGACACCAGTACAAACACAGGGTAAGTTGATAGTTGGCATGCTCACGAATCCTACATCAGATCAGATGTTTAGTATTCTGTGAATGTGACAAAAAGCACTTCAATCATCAAGCCAGCTTTAAACCTTTTCATGAATGATTGCCGTGTTATATTAGATCAATCTTTTACTCACTTCTGTATACAATTTCTCTTCTCAACATGACAGGGAATGATGCACGCTCTACTAGCCATCCACAAACAGCATGGAATTACAGGTTTGTGGAGGGGGTCCAGTGCAGCAATCCCAAGGGTTAGTGTGGGATCTGCTGCCCAGCTCTCTACATTCTCTGCCTCCAAAGAGCTAGTCAGTGACTTGCAGGTACAGCCACCATATTCTAATCAAAGACCTGATGTTTTTGGACACATTTGTCATTGATGTTTAATTACAATGGTTACATTAAAAGGGTGCCCATCAAAATACAAAATGCCTGGTCATTTTTTTTTAAATCGTTGATATTCAGGACAGACTAGTTGGATATAGTGCTGACTCGTGTTTCTGTATAAACCTTTGAAATGTCCTGACACACCTATTAGTTTAAATAGGAAATAATAGATAAATGGAACATTTTGTCCTAGTAAACAACCAATGGGCTTTGAAAAATACCACTGAAAATGTAGAATTTTCATTTAAAATGCCCATTTGTTGTGTGGAAAGGTCAGCAAAACTGATTCAGATTCAGTTGCACTCATTTGTTCCCAGATCTACATTTGGAATTGAATCTGAAAGTATGAAAACAAAACCGAAGCACATTTTCACAAAATATAAATGATAAAATATATATGAGCTTTAGAGAAGTGAGATAAGAAAGGGTTTTCATCTGCAAGATTGGCGATGCCTCTCAAAATTTAATCTGAAGATGAACAGAATATGTAATGTGGAATACACAAATCTTTTAGTTTCATCAGCCACTACTGTAAAACAGTCCATGCTTAAACCATTTGAAAACAGCAAAACTAATAAAAAAAAGCCAAACTTGTCGCAATTGCACCCCATTAAATTATCTTCAATAATAATTCCCCTTAATGTTTGAAAGTGTGTTTATTTTAGGCCAGAGACAAGCAAATGCTTCGATAATTGATTTCTGTGCTTTCTGAGTGATTTTGCGCTGTAATGTTTCCTTACAAAAACCAACTGAAGCCAAAGCCCCCTAATGAATGTGGTATCCATGTAATTTGTTCATCAACAGTTCACAGAACAGTTTGTTCCCTCATAGAAGAGCTAGGAAGAACAGATTCTAAACCATTGTTTTGACAATAATGCTTTCTTCATTTCTTGTGTTGGTAGGTGTTCCCTGATGGGAGCTGGTTAGTCGCTCTGAGTGCTGGAATGATCAGTAGTGTAGTGGTGGTGATGGCCATGACCCCTTTTGACGTGGTCAGCACTCGACTCTACAATCAGCCTGTGGACAATCTTGGCAAGGTGAGGAATTGTAGTGAATTCAAGCCCAATTTAATTCTTTAAAGATTACAAATGTATGGTTTATGGAATCATTATCACATCTCAGTTGCTATCATTCAATATTGTTACCTGCTGCACGGAACATCAACTGAATGCCTGCAAACTAACTTTCAGCCTCATTGAAGAACACAAGCATAAATATAAAACAATTCTAACAGTGAATTGATAATCACACCCCTCATGTAATTATGTAAAGAAGGGCAGAGAAGGAACACGGGGTGGAGCTAGAATTGATCCTTTGTGTCAGAACTCTTGGGATGTTTTCAGCAAATTCATGGTGATTTTGAGTTTAAACTTTTTCTCTGTTTCAGCAAATGTGAGTATTTTTTGGTGACAAATCTTATTTTTTACAGATATTGAGGAAAAATGGTCTTTTTATCTTTTTTATCTTTTTAATCTTTTTATCTACCTAATTCTAATTGAACCCACTATGTATTTTAAACCCAGGAATTTTACCCTTTTATCACAGTCTTAACATGTCAAAAATTAGGAACTACATTTTTATTTTTGTGTTTTGCCCCATTGACTTCCAACATAGATGGTCTGTTAACAGCCACGAACAACATGAAAGTGTAGTAAATTTGAACAATGCACAAGGCTTAACAGCTTTCTTTTTGTAATTCAGGGTATACTATACAGAGGGTTTGGTGACTGCTTCTCAAAGACTCTGAAGAAGGAAGGAATGACTGGTTTGTATAAAGGCCTCGGAGCATCCTACTTCCGCATTGGACCACACACCATTATTTCGCTGCTCTTCTGGAACGAGCTGCGCAATTTGTACCAGAGCTACCGCTAGTGTTCTGCTATTGGAGAACAGAAGTGATGGATCTTCCTATGATCCAGACTAAGATGTGAAAGGGCCATGCTGTTAAACAGTGTCAAAATGCACAGCCTTAGAACAACTTACTAACAATGCAGCATAGATATATTTCTATTTTAAAAAATACTATTTTCTACTACCCTAAGAATAATCATTTTAATCTGTCAATTTTTAGATCTTTACTATACTAGACATAAGATGTTGCTATGCAACTAGGCTAAGGGTGCTACATGAGGCACAGTGACTTGCTAAAGAGGCTCTTAGCACGATGCTAGGGCTGAAACTACAGCATGTACAGTACTGTACACAACCCATTACAAGCACTCCATGATGTACTGTATAGTTCAAGCATGACACTAACGCAACCTCAACAAGGTAACCTCTGGCTAACGTGGTAGCTTGGGGTCCTATTCTAATGTCTAAGTTTGTAAGGGGAAAAAAAGTTGGATAAACCATTTTTCATATAATTTGTAACTTTAAATGTTACGTTGAAGTGAAGTTGCACTATAGTTGGCCAACATTTTTGAGGTTTCAAGTAAAGCACACAAGCTGTGGAGATGGATGACCTTCACTCAGTGAATCAACGTTACTGTACAGTTTTAGCACTTCAACAAATGGGTTTCTGATTATTACACATGCTGCAAGAGTGTTCACCAATTGAATGACTCATTCGTTATAAAGGGAGAGGGTGTGAATTTTCATATCAAGTACTGCGGCATTATGGGAGCTTTAGATGTCTAGGTCACCCGGCTTTGCACAGCCATCTTAACTATTTTGAGGCCCTACATAAAAGTGAGATACTCTGTGACATTCTTTTAAAATGCAGCACTTACGCTCATGGTTTGTTATTTTCTGAAGATATTTGACCAAATGGACCATAGCTATTGCCTGAATAACACCTGGTGACATGATTTACTGTGTAGACCAGAACTTTTAAAACATTTAATATTTTAAACTATGTCAACAGGGTTTTGTTTTTTTTCTAAACAGAGATAAGACAAAGTGCTGGTTTATTTCTTAAAAAAAAAAAGCCTATTTCTAACATTCTCATTTCTGTGCCCTCTTCTGGAGGTGGTGCCCTGGGCAGCTGCCTTGGTCACCTCTAGCACAAGTCAAAGCTTGCTTGATACATAAATAAACAAAAACCCTGCCTCCCTTTAAAGATTAAATAACTGCACATAAGCTTATGGGATGCCATAACCAGATATGTTTCTAACATAAATGGTACAACTCTGAAAATGTGGCAAAGCCTTCTTTAATGAAATTTATTTGTATCATTGAAATTTAAATGCAGTCGTTTAACACTAATTTTGAACTAGAAACCTAAAAAAATGTAAACTGGGAAATATAAAGATGCTAGTACACAGGAAGTGGTGGTAAATTCTAATTTAATATATCTTTACAAACTGTTGCTTTAATTATAACTAAACTACGATGTATTTGAAGACCTATATGAAAATATTACAATCTCCATCTTTCATGTAATTATCAGAACATTTTAGAATGTTAAATTGTGAGCTGAAACATCACAAGGAAAACTATTAAAAATATTAGAAAGTTCATTTTTTACCCACAAGTCATTCGACAACATTCTCTCAGTTTGATTTGTTTTGTTTTACCGGAGTATTTATTATATTAGGCATGGTCGCTGTTTAGTCTCATTCTTTAGAATTCAGCTAAACCCGCTCTTGAATTATTTGAATCTTGTCTGCGCCTTTGCCACATCAAGCCTGTACTTCAAACTTGCCAGCATTTTGAGAATATGTTCTAAACCAGAAGACTCACTAGTCTTTTCATATCATGCCATTTTTATTTTTTCTACAACATGTTACAAAAAGTTTAATGGGCCAATAAAGATTCACCATTTGCCTTATAGTAAAGCGCTGTTTGATGCTTGTTTACTGTCTTCCACTTAAACTCCATATAGACATAGATATATTTAATGGGTCTGTAACATGACTATGTATCATTTGATAATAAATTATTTTTAAAAGAAGCGTGTCTTTGTTCTGAGAATACAAACACTGGATGATGAGTCCCCTTTAAGAGATGGTTTGGGAAATTAATGACATAAATGTATAACTGGAACCATCATCACAATGCTTTAAGATGAAGACGTGAACTCGTAAACAATAGGTGAAGGGTCTGAAGAGGTTAAACATTAGTTAGGTGGTTGGAGTCTGTCTGAAGACACTGATGATTGTAAATCTTTGATGAGCTCTGAATGATTCAGCACAAAACTGAGATGTCGAGTAAACACTGGCTCTTTGCTTGAAAAAAAAAACATTCTCTATTGACACATCCTCAGAGATAAATCTATGTAAAATAATTTAGTGGATAAAAAAATTACTTGAAAACAAAAGCAGGCATTAATATACGTATACAATATTACATATATTAAATGAGGAAAGAAATGTATTTCTACATTCCTTTTGTGTTTATTTGTCCACATGCTAGTTATGTAGATGATCCTAAGCTGATTCGTTACATTCTGCAATATATTGGCTCATGGACCAATGGTTGATTGACTAGCTAAGAACTAGATAGAGATTGATTGCTTCTACCCGGTTTAACCAGATGACCAAAAACAGTTTAGGCTGAAGTTAATGCTGCAAAATTGATGGCTAAAGTTTGATGTTGGATTGTGCGGTTTCTAACATTTTCAGAACATGAGCTAAAGATATACTAATTTAGTGAACAGTCTGGTTGCTATGGTGGAGTCAGTGACATAACATGTTTCCCATGTCAAAATAAACCAATCCCCATGTCTCTATGATTTTTACAAAGTTGAGAAAAGATATGCCATATTGATAATGGCAAACAGTGTGGTTCCTATGTGGGAGTCGGTGACAATGTCCCCCAATGTCACTGTAACATGAACAATACTATCATTTAGCAAAGCTGAGATAGACTTCAGAAATTTTGGTTGCTAAGGTAAACAGTTTGGTTTCTAGGGAGCTGTCAGTGATGTCATACAAATAAGTAGTTACTATGATTAACAACAACCCCCCTTCTTTTTTTGTACAATATTTGAGTTGCCCATTATAAGTCAATGTTAAATATTTAACCCAGTCTAATACTTGTCACAGTGTTCAAGTACTTTTACACAGTGATTGGTGGGCTCTTGCACTCACTGATAACCAAGTTTGTTGAGTTTGAAGTTTCTATGAGGTTCTCAGTTTGAGTTACAGCTTCAAGTTGACCCCATGTTAAGTCAATGGAAAATAGTCCAGAATTCCCTTCCCAAGTGGAACTTGTCTGAGTCAAACCAGTTTGGATGTCTTGGAAAAGTTTTGTGGCTGTAGCTCAAACCGTCTCTAGGAGGAGATGCATTTAGAAATTTTTGTCCAAAGCAAAAGAGCATTCAGACACAGAAAGACAAAGGTTTGGTGAGATTTAGAAATACATTATTAAATGTAATGTAGTCAATTTCAAATTTGCTTTAACTCAAGTAATTTTTCGTCCTCCACAGCATTTCACTAAAATAAACATTTTTAATAGGCACTTCTCAAGAACATACTCATGTTCGTTTGATCTTGTACCACCCTTTAAACAATACATCACAATGCGTCCACGTTTCTGATCAGATCCTGTGCCTTCAGCAGAAACTGATACGTGTGAAACGTATTTCTTCGAACTAAAATACTTCTTTTTGAAAAAGTTATGCTGAATATTTTTCAGTGGGAAGTACCTAGCCAAACACTCCGGGGTCATGTAGACACAAGGACTTTAGAAGAGTCTGGAAGTCCTGGGACATCCACGGAATAGCTGCCATGTTTCCAGCAGCACTGGTGCTGAGGGGACTGAAATAGAGGATTGGTATTAAAACGGATAGAAATGGAACTCTGCCTTTTTTTCTCGTCATGGAGACAATAGTCCATCATGTCCGCTGGGTATAAAGATGTACATAGCAGTTAAAAAAAAGAGCATTTTTTGTGCAGTGCATACACTGTTTTTTAATAGCTGAAAGAATCATACCTCACCTTTAATAATACGTTTAATTTTTAACGAACAGTAAAGCTTCACTGGATGGAAACAGGGTCGTTGAACGTCACTAAGATGTCGGTGGTGAACTGTGGAAGTCTGAACAAGCCCAGGTGAACATTCACAGTGTTCTTTGCCTGGAAACAAGTCATTTAAAAGTGTGACATTTCAATTTTCCTATTTCAAAACAAAAGGAGAGACCTATTATTTTAGAATATACACCCCGACCGTGAGAGACAGAATAAAAGTCACGGTGTATGATGTTTACATAATCAAACTCCATCTTAATTTATATAGAATTTGTTTGATCAGCTGCTTTTTCTTTATTAAGCCTCTGCCCCCACATGTATTACCTTTTTACCTCCACAAAAAAATACTGGTCTGAACATGCAATCAAACCTCTCCACTATGTGCAAGATCAAAGAGCTGGCTACAGAGACTAGAGACAAAACTGTAGACCTGCAAAAGGCAAGAGGGCAATAACTGTTATCACAATTGTAGAGTAAAAAGCTTGGGAACCCCTGCACTACAGAATCGAGTATTAAAATTCAGAGAGAGGCTGAAGTTTGCCAAAAACCATCTGGAGCCATAAGAGGCATCAAAGAAGGGCATGTGATCAGATGAGACCAACAAAAAACTTTTGGGTATAAACTCCACTTGCTGTGTTTGGAGAAAGAATGTAAATCCCAAGAACACCAACTGTGAAGCATGGGGGTGGAAACATCTTGATTTGAGGGACAGGATGTTCACACCATTTTGTTAGCTTGGATAGGTTCACATTTCGCAAGACGTTTTCCACAACCTCATTAATATCATTGAACATTGGCCATGGCTGGGACAGAGTGGCTACATAAGAACAATTTTAAAATCTTGTTAAGTCTACAGAAACCAAATGAAAATTACAAGAAAAAGTTGAAATAGACAAAAGACACAGCCCCATCACCTGAAATATCTGAAGAAGACCAGATATTGGTGGAATGAAACATGCTAAAGGCTAGGAATATTTTATCTCTGTAATTATGTCTATGCCAAATCTGTAATCAGACAATGGCATTTATCTTTTGTAACTGTAAGTGATTTCTTCATTTAAAAATCATACTTTGATTTTTTTTTGTTCATCACGAACACTCATTTTTCCAGCAGCAATGTACGAAATATTGTGACACCATTTTAAGATTTATGTTGAGTTTTTGATTGATGTGATTCCACTCTCGGCTCCAAATGGAAGTTTCTGTTAAAGTTTACTGTGACCTATTCCACCTTCCCATGATCCAAATGCTCTGTTTTAATAAGACAGCTTTTTACGATCTTGATTTGGGGGATTTAAACACCATATATCTCTCAGAAAGAATGCTGCAGGTGACGTCTACTCTAAGCGGAGTTCCCAGTGCTGGAGTGTGTTTCCCTTCAAACACATGTGCAGTGCACTGAGAACTCTCTGGTGCTGATGAAATCTGTACATCTAGGCTTAACATGAACAAATGTTTCCATGACAAATGCACAACATAAAAGGTTTGTGCACTCATACCTCCTCATTGAATTTAGAGACCAGCTGAGCTCCAGAGAGCAGCCAGGCAGAACTGCATTCCTGCAAGGAGAGCTCTGATTGGTTAATCTGCTCCACCCCTCTGACTTCCCAAGAGTTATTCTCTGTTGCCTTGTTGCTGGCAGCCACATCCTCAAAGTGATACCTAACAACACAAGATGCAGCAATTGTGAAAGATCAAGTAACTTGTGAGAGAGGGGTCTGAAAGGTAGTCACAGAATAAACTGTAATATGATGCTGTAATCCACAGCACAAAAGACTACTATTTTATATGGGGTTTTATAGGGTGAAAAAAAAAACATTTAATGCATGAACGTGGAAGACTATTAAAAAGGAAGTTTTTAAACGAAAAAAAGCCCACAAATCCCATTTACTCAAAAAACAAAAACAAACCTGTATCTCAAACACTATCTGCTCAATACAACTGAACAGAACACATTTTTGCGTTATCTTTTTACTTTTGCCCAACAAACACCTGGACACTGTGCACCTTTTTTTAAGTGTTTAAAGTATTTTTTTTTTCAAACAAAAAGTGTTCTTCCTGCTTAAAAAAACTTTAGTGGGGACTTAAAATAGCAATTCTATTGAGCTATCCCTCCCCTCCTGTATATTTTTAGTTTAGTTGTTTGGCATGTTGTTTTTAAGTATAATTTGGAAAGACAGTTTTATTACGGAGCGACATCATCAATATTGCGCCACATGTGTCGCAGACGTTGCAGGGGAGCAACACATGAGGCGCAGGCGCAAGAATGGAACAACACATGCGGCGCAGACGCCAGAGTGGAGCAACACATGCGGCGCAGACGCCAGAGTGGAGCAACACATGCGGCGCAGACGCCAGAGTGGAGCAACACATGCGGCGCAGACGCCAGAGTGGAGCAACACATGCGGCGCAGACGGCAGAGTGGAGCAACACATGCGGCGCAGACGCCAGAGGGGAGCAACACATGCGGCGCAGACGCCAGAGGGGAGCAACACATGCGGCGCTGCCGTCAGAGGGGAGCAGCACATGCGGCGCAGCCGTCAGAGGGGAGCAACACATGCGGCGCGGACGTCAGAGGGGAGCAACACATGCGGCGTGGACGTTAGAGTGGAGCAACACATGCGGTGCAGCTGTCAGCGGGGAGCAGCACATGCGACGCTGCCGTCAGAGGGGAGCAGCACATGCGGCGCAGCCGTCAGAGGGGAGCAACACATGCGGCGCGGACGTCAGAGGGGAGCAACACATGCGGCGCCGATGTCAGAGGGGAGCAACACATGCGGCGCAGACGTCAGAGGGGAGCAACACATGCGGCGCAGACTTCAGAGGGGAGCAACACATGGGGCGTAGACTTTAGAAGGGAGATAACACATGCGGCGTAGACGTCAGAGCGGAGCAACACATGCGCCGCAGATTTCAGAGGGGAGAAACAGGTGGCACAGATGTTGGAGGGGAGAAACAGGTGGCACAGATGTTACAGGGGAGTGACGTCACAGGGGAGCAACAAATGTGGTGCAGATGTTGGATAGGAGCAACACAGATCACAGAAGTGGAAGGGAAGTGACGTGTCGCAGATGTTGGAGGGGAGAGACATGAGACTCAGGAGAGCAACACATGCAGTGCAGATTTCAGAGAGGAGGGGCACATATCGCATGACTTTTGAGACAATTTTTTATTTTTTTATGAAAGTTTAATATTTTTAATTTATTTTTCTGCCATCTATACTTGGACGCGATACAAAACTGGAAGTTGAAACTTTGGAAGCCTGTATTTGTTATACCTGGCTGCTTCAGCATCCTGCACTTGACTCTGATATTCAAGCAGTTCAATGATAATGCTCTGATCAGTCTGAGAGTGAGCAAATACTTCCTGGTTATCAGGAATCTCCCTCAGTTCACTGCGGAGGGAATAAACAACGATAAAGCTCATTTCAAGAGCCTAGTTAACGGTCAGTGAAGAAATAAACACAACTACAAAACAGCCTTTTGAATTTGAGCAATTACCTGATATCCTTGGAATTTGGGGGAATAACAGCTGACAACGCACCGCCAAATAGATTTTGAGACATATCTCTGCAAAGAACGGTTCTTCGTTGACACTTTAAGATACTTAACTATTAAAATCCAAGACAAACTCCAGTGTTTCACACAGAAACACAGTGTTTAGAAACACTCACGGCATGTGAAATACATGGGGATAAAGCAATGTTTCAGTGCAACAGACGAGCGTTCATTCTTCATGTGACTTCCCGCCATTGACAGCTTCCGGGAGTGACGCACACCGCGGTCAAGCGTACCCTCTAGTGGTGGTGGTGTATAACTACTTCTTCTTCTTCTTCTGGTGTTTTTTGGCGGTTTGCAATCCGAGTGTCTGTAGCATTACCGCCACCTACTGAGCTGTAGTTTGGTCAGGATTTAGATTAAGGAAAGCATTTTTTCTGTTATATTATTATTTTACATGACTCTAAATTCTATGTATTATTTGTATATGTTTAAGATATGTTATAATTGTTTTGTATGATTTGCTGTTACTTAATAAATTGTATACTTTGTCATGTTGAATTTTTTGTTTTCTCAAGTTTTCTTTCATTTTTGTTCTTTCTTCATGGTATGCTTTACATTTTATCAAGATATGTTCAACTGTTTATTTTTCATTACATTTGTCACAATTACCTGTCGGATGATTGCCCATGATGAATTGTGTGTAGTTTAAGGCTGTATGCCCAATTCTGAGTCTTATTATTGTTTCCTCTTTTCTGTTAGTTATATACATTTCTTGTTTTTTAATCTTTTGTTGTATTTTGTATAAATGCTGGTGGTGTATAACGGAACTGAATAACTGCCTTTAATGACCTAAGGTAATGACCGTATAAATGCAGAAAATAAACAAATAGTGTTTAACGCCATATGTTAGATTATTAAAAGTACCACCCCGCGTTGATTTGCAAACTCTGGTATATATGACGTAGTCGGCCGAAATGTTTTACAAAGGGCCTGTCCCAAGTGGCAAACTCCAGACTGTGAACTTTGTTAACTTTCACATTAGAATGGCTGACTGCTCCACAAGGGGGCGCTGGAGTCGTATTTTGTTACAGATTTGATCGATGCCCAGTAAATAAGGAAAAGGTGTGGAGATATGTACAACATTAGGCTGACTTTACTGTTTGCTGTTAAATGCGATAATACTGTTAAACACTGTTAAACGTATAATACTATAATGTGTGTGCGTGTTACATTTGTTATCAGTTTGAGATGTTTATCTTAGGTTGATGGTATAACATTACTGCTATTGTTTTGCTGAAGAAAATGTAATCACTTGTTGATTTCACTGTATATATAGTAAAATATATGTCATTTTTTAACAATTTTAAAATGTTTTATGGTAAATTAAATATACAGTGTGTACAAGTGTGAGAGAGGAAGGAGGCAGTTTAAACATTATGTTTAAACATTTATAGTATCTGTGCAGAACAATGACACCCCTTAAATAAAAAAGAACTCAGCATTTTATCAATAACACTGCAAGAAAAAGAGCCATGGAGCAGCGGAACCCACAATGTCCTCAGAGCAAGTGACGGGAATGATGTTGAGCAGCAGATAAGTAATCCACAGGTTTTGTTAGCAGGAGTAGATGGAGAACTGGAGATCATTTGAACCGAAACCACTCTTGATATTCTAGACATCTATGTCTTTGTATCTTCAATTGATAGTTGATATTGGGACACGGCCAAAGTCTTATTTTCTGAGATGCCAAGAACTTTATGGCTTTTTATGTTGGCTTGTAACATCTTCTTCTTCCATTTCTTCTGACAAAAATTCTACCGGCAACTCCTCCTAGCCCGTTCGAGTTACAGCCACGAAACTTTCCACAGTCGTCCAAGCTGTTCTGAAAGTTGCTATATCTTTTTGGATTGATTTAACCCATGGTTTCCCAAAAAATCGTGAAAATCATTCCCCATTGGAGCCCTAGAGTATGATGACATCACCCCACTCTAAAGTAGAGTAAGCTCGGCCTTTTTAATACTTGCACTGTTTTCTTAACTTGAAATTAATCTTTTCAAACACATTTTATATTTAAATAGTAGCTATTTTCGTCCTCTTTCAGTTGGTGATGTTTCCATTTTTAAAAAACATACGTTTTTACTTTGTTGATGGCTATTTCTAGCTCGCCATAAATCATTCAATTTTATCACAGGTTCACAAACTTTACAGCATTCTCTTCCTTGAAGCCTTACTGATTCTAACAGTAAAGGAATTATTTTGACATGTTTTATCCTTCTTTCGTAATCCTTATTTGTTATTTTCTTATTATTATTCCTTATTATTCCTTATTTGTGGTTTTCTGTGTTTTTGCAAAAACTCAAATGAAAACTATTTCTAGCTCACCATAAATCTTTTAATTTTAATCACACCTTCACAAAATTTGCAGCATTCTCTTCGTTGAAGCCTTCTGCTGCTGACAAAAGAATTATTTCGATATGTCTTACAGTTCTTCTTTAATCTTTATTTGTTTGAGGCATGGTTTTTAGAAATTCTGTGAAATGTCTCATTGACTCAAAAACTGACAGTTAGTCCAGGTGTCAGTGATTTGCATAATAAGTAGGTCAAGGGTCTTTATTGATTTTACATGGTGCATTAAAATGAATGGAGCACAAATCCCATAGGATCCTATTGTAAAAGAGCTTCTGTAATCGTTGACACTGGAAAGTCATACTAGCATTAAGGAAGCAAATCACTTATGCAGCCAATCATTGCTTGTGAATTAACATAAATTAATTAAGCCACACTCATTTTTTGACATAATTTTTGGTCAAATATCTTCTAAATGGAACATAGTAGAGACATGGGGGTTGCTTTATATTATTCTAAGTGGAAAGTAGATTACAATATGACGTCACTGACTCCTCCCTAGCAACCAAACCGTTTGCCATAGCAACCAAATTGGCATATCTCTATCTCAGCTTAGGAAAATGCTAGAGACATGGGGGTTGGTCAGTTTCACCTATAGTGAGAACTCAAACTTATTATGTCAATGACCCCTCCATAGTAACCAGACTGGTTACCATAGCAACCAATATAGCAACCAATATCTCCATCTCAACTTAGGAAAATCATAAAAACACACAGGTTGCTGTATTTTACTCGTATTGACATGGGGAACATTATGTTAAGTCACTGACCCATCCATAGCAAGGAATTTTGCATGTACCTATCTAAGCTTATGAGAATCACAGAGACATGGGGGTTGCATTATGTTATGGTTGCAGAATTGACAACATTTCAAAAATAGGTTTAAACGGCACCAACACAAGCCAACATTAAAGGTGGCATGCAAACTTTAGCCATCTAGTTACCTTTTTTCTATCTCTCAAATCCTCTTGGTTTGGATACCAACTCCATACTATCATGGAGACCAGGTCATCAAACCTCATTAAATACTTGGAAAGATGCATGATCACTGTTTCAGAGTATCACAGAAAGATCTCAGATTTTAACCCAAGATCATTTCTGAGGCTGGTGGTGACTTGAATGGAGGTACCCTGTGGAGTAAATCACTACATACATTTGCACCTCTCTTGTGAACTGTAAATTATATTACATTAATTACAGGTTTTAAATTGTAAAAAATAAATCTTTCTGGGTGGTGCAGATGCATCCGCACAGTCTGTTTTCCAGAGGGTGACACTAATGCAGCCCCTTTATCTTTGTTAGTCTATTTGATCTATTAAACCTGTTTTAGCCGGATTAGCAAGCCAAACATTAAACGCTTGACACCAAACAACATTCTTTAACAGCCAGCCTTTTCAGACAGTCCCTGCATGCTCGGGTCCATAGTTGCACATTTCTTGAGGATGTGAGCTGCTCCTGGTGGTAATCAGCTAGAGCAGCATTAAAAGCCTCTTGTTGTGTTTGAGTCATTATTTTATCCTTCTGACAACGAGTCTTCAAAACTTTTTTGAAATCGTGTCATAGGTCAAACCTCACTTAGCCCAATAATCTCATTTCATCTTCTCCAGTCTCTCTCCTCATGTCTCCTTTAGCGCCATGCTCTCAATCTCCACTCTAAGATAGCTCCCTCCTCTGAACCTCTTAAGGAAAACAAATCCGCTCTTACCTGCTAGTACCTCTACAGGTACTCACAGAGTTAACCTGATAACTTGAAAATTGGCTTGACCTAAAGGTTTCTTGCTCAGGAATAAAGAAAGGATGGCAAAATTAAGGTCAACTGATTATCCTATGGTGAATTTTTCTACGACAAAACCACTGAAATGCTTCTTTCTATGGCAACATTGGGCCAATTCAAACCAATTTGCTTGTAAATTTTGCTCAAAAATAGTCCAGCTGGTGGTGAGAGACTGGAACAGTACATTGTAATAGTGATTTGCTTACACTCAATTCAGAACAAATTACACATTTACGCAGGGATCACTGCTAAGTTTTGAGTCCACTTTCACTATACTAACAAGATCACTTAACATTGGAAAAGCATGCCAAAGAAAATTCCCTTTTTAATGTAGTCACAGTTAAATAAGATTAAATAATTAATTCTACACAGACTTCCAAGATATCAGGTACTTGCAGAGAGTGCAAGATACTACATATTTTTGGGACATTCTCCATCCATAAAATAAAATATGCGATGCCATTTAAGGTTTACCTACTTTTAGTTTCACAACATAACTATAGACAAGTTGTTGCAGCAAACCAGTAAGTTGCCTGGCCGTTAAGTTTGAGATTATTAGGAACAAGCAAGAGTCCATGCCACCAAAATGTACATCTTTAAAGTAAAATTTAATGTATGCTTCAAAATAAAGAATCTTCATTTCATGTTTGAACAAAAGAAAGTCCAAAAAATGAAAGTAAAGTGCTCCAAAATGCATTTAATGCACAAAGAAAATCTAATAAATAGACATAGTTGCTCTACCACCACATGGTTTGCCATCATTACCTTACTTGCTCTCTGAAAGAGCAATTATTTATGAGGAGCACATAAGTGGCCAGGATGAAAATGAACGGAATGGCTACTACACAAGTCAAGATACAAATTTTATCCATTTAAGGTAATGATGTTGCACTGAATGCCTTGCGCAGATAACTGTTCAAGGATTATGCTAATGTTCGCTAGTTACGCTGTTGATACATTTGTATTGTTGGGAAAATCAGATGATTCAAGAGCTTCTGGACACGTCTTTGTTAAGACGATTTACAATTAGAACCCATTGATGGCAACATTATTGAATATTAATCAACCTATTGTTTATGAAGTGAGCATGGCCAACATACTCAAATAGCTCAATCCACAAGAAGTAAAACATTTCCTCAACGCACAAAACTCTGAATGATACGTATAGAACACAACAGCAGTAGTTCCAGCTACCAGCTCTCACACATTACCTTCAGGAAATGCTAATTTTGTCTAGTTTAAGTACTTGTGAAAAGCTGGATGAAAAGAATTGTGTGGATAGGGGAACTCTTATATAGCTACGGCATAGTAGACAAGAAAATACAGGACTGGACTGGACTCGACCACAATTGTAGGCAAGACTAACTCTTCACAGATGATGCAGTCATGTTGGCTTCATCAGACCAGGACCTCCAGTGTCCAATGAGGCGGTTTGTGGCCTTAGCGATACGGTAAGGCTGAGAACCAGCACCTCCAGATCCAAGGCCATGGCTCTTAGTCTGAAAAGGTGGAGTGATCCTGCTCTAATTGTAGGAGCCAAAGTATCTTGGGTTCATGTTCATGGGACCTATGGAACAAGAGACTAGGAGCATCTCTGCAGTAACACAGTCAATGTACAGATGTGTAATTGTGAAGAGGGAACAGATCCTGAAGGTATAGCTCTCAATTTGCCGGTCAATCTAGGTTCAAACCATTAAAGGCTATGAGCTCTGGGTCATTAGCAAAAAGGATGAGATCATGGATACAGGCAGCCAAAATGAGTTTCTTCTGAGTTACTGGGCATTCTCTTTAAGATGGGATGTGGAGCTCAGTCACTCAGGAGGAGCTTGGGAGTAGAGTCGATGCTCCTCCAGATTGAGGAAGCCAGCTGAGGTGGTTCATGCACCATATTCAGATGCCTCCTTTGTGGGAGATGTTCTGTACGTGTCCTTCTGGAAAGAAACCCCTGGGAAGACCTGAGAGAGAACATGTTAGTGTCTGGAGAAAGATGAATCAAGCCATATAGTGATAATCTACCAGTGAATCAGCAAGAGAGAGAAAGAACAGGTGGAAGACGAAAGTGCGCGCACAACTTCATTCAAAGGCAGGTACACCCTGGACAGGTCTCCAGTCCATCGCAGCACGCACAACCTCTGAGGAAATACCCCTCAAAACAGAAAAAAAAATCTGATTTTAAAGTAAAATAATGAAGATTCACAATGAAGAAACCCAAGAAAATACCTCAAATCAGGAAGAGGAAGAGGACTTAGAGAGATTGAGTTTGTTTTGATAACAAAAGGGTTTCATTATTAAAGGTAGTGTTTTAACATCAACCCTAACATTATCTAAGAGAAAGTGGAGGTCATAAAAATGACAATTTGCATTCAGTTCTTTACTTTGTTGTAATTTATGCAGTTTTTTCCAAGGAGACAGATGATTTACGGTAGTTAATCCGTGATGTACCAGTGAAATAAGTGCCATTGCAATTCCAGGAGGTGGATGAGATAAAAGGGCTGTGATCTACATCAAATCAATGTTTGGTGTGACCACACTTTGAAATTAGTGTAGTTACACTTTGTAGTTACACTTGTAGGTTGTTAAAGATCTCTTGAGAAGTAACCACAGATCTGCTGTAGCTTCTCTCATTCTCTTTGTGTAATCCCAAAAACACTGGAGGGTCTGTGGGGGCTGTGGCATCACTACCAGTGCTTCTGGTTCGTCTCTACACTGAAGATAGTTCATAATGACTTTATCTGTATGTGTTGGGCCATTGTTGTGCTGCTGAATGATTGTGAGATGCCTCCTTGTAATTCTTGGCATTGAGAACATCATTAATCACCAAATCTCCCACTACATTGTCCAAGGAACCTCCACAATGCTTCACTGTTGCCTACAGAGACTCATTATTGTACCATCCTCCAAACCTTCGACAAACCAGGGCACCTACTGCCATTTTTCTGCACCCCAGTGCATACTTAAGTCACCTGGCCTTGTTCCCAAATTCGAGTTTTGAAGGTTTGTCTGCAAATCTTTCATGAAGACCACTTCTTAAGACAGTGGATGGGTGTACTGGGGTCCCTCTGGTATTTGTTGTTTCTGCAATCAAAGGGTAATTTGGTTCATGGCAATATCACCTGTGGCAAGTTTCCTTGGACAACAACCGAGTCTACAATTCTCAATGTCGCTCATTGCTTTGTAAGAGCTTGAACAGCACACCTTACAATAAACCTGTAAAATCATTGACTCTGCATGTGTATCTAAAAGGATTGATGCTAGTTTGAAGGCAAAAGGTTCAACAGCAAATTTGATTTTACCTTTAATAACTTCACTAGCTACCCATTAATGATTGAATGATACGTTTAAATCTCTTTTCTCACTATTAAAGCACTGCCTCCTTTTAACTTTCTGAACCTGTTTGGTCTTCTCGCACCCTTCACTCTTTTTCCTCATGGTTCCACCATGAACTTCCATCAACAAAGGTTTCTCTTGTAAGGTGAACAGAAAGCTTGTTATTAGTAAATTTAACTTCTATTTTAAAAGAAATCCTAAAACATTTTGTTTGCAAGCATAACTTGCATCAAGTGGCATGCTGCCATTTCACTCTGGAACTCTTGACTTCTGACAGAAGACCAGCCCAAGATGGAGTGGCAGAAGCTAATTTACCCTTATCAGGGGCTTCTTGCTTGTGTTGTGCCCTTTTGATTACTGATGTGACCCCCAGAAGACTTACACTAATTGACTGTGACAAGTCTCTTCCACTCTAAGCCCTGGGCCATAATCCACACAGGCTAATGAACTATCGGTTTGGATTTCATCTGGACCATAAGCTCCTCCTTGCTCATCTCACTGATTTGCAATCAACACGAGAGAGAAACTTGGGAGGGAAAGAGGCGAGCCACTGAAGGAGGTTATCTGGAGGCAGGTGGAGCAGTGGACAGTCCCAGATTTACCATGCTTTCTGAAGCAGGCTGGGGTATACGCTTTGGATTTGGTTCAAGGAGTTGTTAAACCACAATTGGTTTAGTTAATCACTGGATTCTTCAAAGGGGAGAGGTACAAAAATACAGGTAAGGCACTTTCTGGAGCCATTTAAAAGGTCAGGGAAGAACCTTAGTGTAATACTTATCAAAACTGAAACTTTATCGAGGGAGGATTTCTTTTCACTTCATTCCAGATTTCTTTTTTAGCTGGGATTTGGACCCATGACGTATGCATTGTTCAGGCTGCACTCTACCGACTGAGCCACAGGAAAGCTTTTCTTAGAGTTATTTCCCACTCAGAAATTCACAAATACGTATAATATTGTTTTGTCTATTGAGATTGAGCCATTCATTCGTAAGGTAATGCTGAAAAATTATGAATTAGTTTCAAAAATTATGAACTGATTTCTGTCATTTTGGGGGGTCCTTCTGTATTTTCTTCATGTTTTTTGTGCCTTTGAGTGTCACTTTTTGATGTGAAACATAGATGTGCATAGTGTTTCTCCCCAAGAACAGGTAAGAAACCCAATGATAGACTTGTCTTTTTACCTGATTGTATTGTATGTGTATATAAAAAGGTAGATTTATGTTTATGATTTATATTAATTTGATTATTTTTGCTTAATTCCCCTTGTTACAGTTTTTAAGAAGCTGCTTTGATTCAATCTGAATTATGCGTGAAGTGCTATATAAAGGGATTTGAGGTTTAATGTGTGGCGACAGCATTAAAAGTGAGAATTAATTGGATGAGTATCAGGGTCATTGATCATGACAGATTATCAATACTTAAACTAAGCAAAGGATAGACTCCACCAGATGGTAATGTGGAGGAAATATGTTTTGAGCTCGAAAATATAAAGAGGCAAATTCTGGCTCAAGTCAAATCTGAAATTTCAGGCAAGCAAAGCCATGTATATATCCTCATGATGCACACTACACAAAAAATGTGCCTTCTGCTAGTGCAACATGCGCTTTAACACTGAAGACTGCCAGCTTTGTTCCTAGAAATGAAGTCATGATTGTAATTCAGAATGATTCTTAATGTAGATCCGTTAATTGTGCTCCAATGATGTTTGATAAGCTTCAAATCAAATATGTGAGACAAATAGGCCAGCATGTAAGTGTTGGGAGTGCATGGATGTTCACTTTTCGACCTGTTCTCATCCACCAGACATCAAAGCTTATTTTATTATCGCATCATGCATCTGTCCTCAAGTGCAAAAAAACGACAACAATAATTTCTGCATACAGACTGCAAAAAACAGAGCATATTTAATGTGAAGCAAATAACCAAAATAGGAAATGCTCAAACTAAACGAGTGAAAACATAACTGGTGAACTGTAAAAATATGCTGTCTCCTGCCATTGGGTCATTTGCTGCCCAAATGAGTGAGAGTGATGCTGCGGTGACAGCAAGCAGGAGTCTGCACATGCTCAGAAGTCATTTCGAGGAGAACTTCAGCAGGTTCCATCCGAGAGCAGTCTCGATTTATTTAAATCCAACCTGTTCATTGTATAAATAAGAACTGACAATAATCCTCATCATTTAAACTAACATACCTGAATTGCAATCAGTATTGAAGTATTTCCAAACTGCAGCTGTGCTCTAGGGGGTGGGCGTGGCACCTTGGGTAAAAATGATTGAATTTCGATTGTAGAGCCACTTGTCATCTATTCTCAGGTGTTGATCCAGGGTCAGATTACAAGCAGAGATGCCCAGACTTTGCTCTCTTTAGATTGTTCCTTTAGCTCTTCCTCATCATCATGCCTATCTATGCTGCCTCCTCTCAACATGGGGGAGTAGAGGTTCTACTGCAAGTTCCTCCTAAATTCCAAGAGACCCTCACCCTATTTTGGACCTATTTTGGGCAACCTCATATAAGCAGTGCACTATTCTCATTATCATGGTGTGCATAGATAATGGCAAAAATGTGAAATTCTTCTAAAGTTGCTTTGTTGTTTTTTTAAAGATTTAGATCTTTAATGGATCTTAACTTGTATTTGGACCTGCTGTTCATCTTCAGTCCAGCTTTTTGCTTATTGTGACGGATAAAACTACTCTATGACATGACCAAGAGTAACCAGAATTGTGTCACTTGTGTTCAATCTTATATGTATAATGACAATAGTTCAGACAATTACTGATTCTTCTTCTTGGACAGAATGGGGAGGTGATATTCTGTTGATTAATCTCTGAAATGTCACAATGAAGGCATGTGGGCACCATACTTCCAGTTGCGTTCATGTATACTGCACTTAATAGTGCTGAGAAATGACCTCTGCTTTTGTTTGCAAGAATGAGCTTCAATCCTTGAAAATATAGTCAAAAACATCCAATGCAACATGCTATTTGCATCAGAAACTATGTATAGGTCTTTGTTTCACAAGCTTAGTAGACTGAAGTCAAGAGAAATGTCAAAAAAGCTACAGAGAAGTACACAGCTTTACATACAATGTCTCTAGAGAAGAGTAAACTTGGAAGACGTTACATATTTGAAACAATAATAGGATAACAAGTGGACAACACAAAACAAACAGGTATGCGAGCACACGGCCAATAGGAGTGAAAAGCTATGTGCTCAAACCTTTCCACTCTTACGAAGTAATCTCAGGAGGGTTTGCAGAAGTTGTTTGTTTTGACCAGTCCTGGGCATGAATGTGCAGGACGTATGGAGAGACATAAATGCTATTAGACTCTTCCAATGTGAAAAAAGTATGAACTTGTTTCCTCCTCTGATCTTCATGTAAATAAGCAAGCATGAAAGCAGACGGAGAGTGTATTGTGTTTGCTTCAAACATATAAAAAACATTGTAAAAGCACCCACCCGCTTTCCTGTGGCTCTGTCAGTAGAGCATCGCGCTAGCAACACACAAATGAGTTTGAACTCCAGGGAAAGCAAGAACTGATTAAATGCGGTCATTACTTGAATTTTAACTGCTTTGAAAGCAATTAAATATTATAAAGCAATTATAAAAGCCTTTACAAAAGCATAAATGTAAAACTGCTAATGTAAATATGCAAGTGAATTTGGGGACGGATCAGTATTTACAGATTGAACACAAACCTGTGGGGAATTGCAAAAAGGTTAAAAGGGAGAGCAAATGTGCTTGTTCACGGAACAGACATAAAGGTACAAAAATGCCTGATTCCAGATCTCTGCCATACAGAAACAAGACTATTGCGGCGGTCCATCAAACATTAGTAGCTGCCTGACTCAGCTTGGTATGGCTTAGCCCTACTAGCACACTGTTTGTGTTTCCACTGACTCCATTATTGCATCAGAGTGGGCTTGTTTTAGACATGTCACTTAAGGCGCATTACTCCGCTACATCATTACAGTCCCACTTAGTGATAACCGTTGTAAACATAAAAACTCATAAAAATCAAAAGAAAAAATGTACACAAAACGAAACACATGTAATGTATAGTGGTCAAATGACAGGCTCAGATTGCCATGAGGCTGTACCACATTTTTGAACCTGTCATTATTTCCCAAACCTGTCATCATTTCCCAGCCTTCCTCCCTCTCCCCACTTTTCTTCTTGTCATTTTGTCAAGACAAATGGCCAAAAAAAGAATATGTAACAAAAGTACCAATAAATGGTACATAATGATACAGGTACATAATGATACAGGTACACAATGATACATAATAAGATGGAAAAGCCCCTAAAAGTTGCCAAGGCACTGCCATAAATTGGAAAGGGTATGACAGGTAGAACATTAATATATGTACCTTTATATTATTTGTTTGTAAAAAAATGAAACATGAACGCTGTTAATTAATGAACTACCAACACTGGTAAGAAGAGGCATGTTGACCGAATGGAAAGTAGACTGATTTACCTTTTGAGATCCATTTTTCTTAAGATGGATTCTCCAGACATTCTGCTGAATTTAGTTTTGTGACTTTAACGGTTCCTACCTGCATAAACTTAATTTGTCTAAATATGTCATTGTAAAGTATAGCTAGTAACAAGTTCATGGATTCTCTTTCTCTTCTTCAGATATGGATATTGGAGGCTTGGAGACTGTGGTGGCCAACTCGGCCTACGTGTCGGCCCGTGGCAGTGTAGATGGCGCTGCAGCAGCTACTATGCGGGACAAAAAGTACCGCGCCAAGCTCAACCTCCCCCACATCCGTGAATGTGAATCCATGAAGGCCACAGTGGATTCTGCTTTTGACAGTATGTGTGTACGCCAACCGATTGGTAAACGCCTCTTTCAGCAATATCTCGAAAGTGATCCAGCACACAAGAATCCAAGCGATTTGTGGAAAGATATTGAAGACTACAACATTGCGCAGGAAAAGGACCGGGCTAACAAAGCACAAAAAATGGTCAATAAATACTATGAGTCATCCTCAAAAAATTACTGCAGCTTCCTAGGAGACAAGGCTGTGAGCAGGGTGAAAGAGGACCACAAGAATGTCCGAGGGGATCTGTTTAAAGAAAGTGAGCAGCAGCTCCTCGTTCATCTTGAGGCTAAAACTCTCGCGGGCTTCAAGGAGAGCATGTACTTTCTGCGTTACGTACAGTTCAAATGGCTGGAGAGCCAGCAGGTTACTGAAGACTGGTTCATGGATTTCAGAGTGCTGGGGAAAGGAGGCTTCGGAGAGGTCCATGCTTGCCAAATGAAGGCAACAGGGAAGATGTATGCAAACAAGAAACTCAACAAGAAGAGATTGAAGAAACGTAAAGGTTATGATGTAAGAAAGATAAACATATACATTTGCCTCAATGCCTGATGCAAACAACTCTAAATTTGCTTGTCTTTCAAGTAAATTCACTTCAAATCTAATTGTAAACCAATTGGGCAAAACTGATTGGAAGACATTTTGGATCAGTGCCCTGCCTTAAAACAACCTAAATGTGTGGCCAAACAATACTAATGATTTAAAAATCCAAATCTATGTTACTTAGAATAACTAGAAAGACTTTCTACCAATCTCAAAACCCAGACTGGGAAAAAAAATGAATGTATTCAGTTTAAACAATGATGTGCACAACAATGGATGACATCATCATCAGTATTTGCATGAACGTCTATGCATTGATGTTGGTAGCCAGTTGCTTGTTTTTACGTGGAGAAAAAAAGTTACTTTCTTAGTCACCATTGTGATTGTTCTTCAAAACATAAAAATATTATAAGATGAGTTTCGTGACGAGCCTAGTGCCGTCCAGCTATTTCTCAGTATGCACATCCCGACACTTCTGCCAAGAAAATTGGTCTTTGTGACCGTTGAGTGAGTGACCGTTCTTATTTTAATTGGATGTTGCCCGGCATCAACTTTTTTAGGAAGATTTTGAGTGTATTATGAAAATTTTCATCTGCAAATGATCTGACTTTACTCAAGTTAACTCATTGCTGAGGTCATGACTTCATGTCTTTGAGCATGTGTGTTTAATAATGTCATAAAGGTATTGAACTGTCCAAAATCTCTGATCCAGAAACATGTCCCATTGCTGTAGAGTGCAGTGGCCATACTTTTTAAAACTGCATCTAATGCTTTGCATTGCACTTGGTGATGTGTGGCTAAGATGCAGCTGTTTGTCCATAGAAACCCATTCTTTACTCACTGTTGAGAGTGAGTGGGTAAAGGTGAGTTCATAATTTGGGCTATATATTTTATATTGCCCTCTAGGATAATTTGTTGGGATAGTTAACCTGATGCAGAGGCGGTCATATTGGTCAGAAGAAGTCACTGCATGGCTAGAGGCATTCAAAAGGAAGATGAGAATTGCACCAAGACACAAATTCATCCGCTAACCCGCCCATAATGGCAGTGATAATGTCCCAACTAAGAATGAAAGTATACAACCCAATGTTTATTGAAAGCATAAATGGTGCACAATTCATTTTTATAGCTTGTTTCACGCCCCATTGACTTATAGTGGAGTAATGGAGACAATTTGGAACACAATCAGTAATGCAAGTGAGACAAAAAAGTGTTAGCTGAAAGCATTGCATATCTAACAATCTAATTCTACCATTTACAGTATGTAAAAAGTAACTGGCAAGAGGGAAAAGGACACATAGAGACATGAGATTAGATTAACCTGCGAACATGGTTTTAAGCAGCTCTAATCATAGTGTATTGGCTCAGTGAAAAGAGGCTTGCAAGCTCTGCTTGATACTCCACAAATCAGCTCAGCAGCAACCAAGCACAGAGCAGAGAGATGAAATAAGCAGAGGATTTTACAGAAAAATAAGAGAAAATTACAGGAGATGATTTTATTTTAACACGAATGTCCAGACAAGAAAAGAGTGAAAATAGATCAGAGTACAGGAAGTAAAATAAAGATAACCTACTAGTATTTAAAACATGGAATGAACCTTTTCACGAGTGCCCAAGTTATATCTTGGATTAAATGTTCTTGGCTTTTAAACAAGTTTTATGACAATATGTGAGTAGAATACCTTTAAACGAACAAGTTTAAATTCTATCGAAAAGCCATAAATTGGAAAGAATTAAAAGAATTTCTCACTTGAAAGAATTTCACTCAAAGGAGTCTACAGATGATTCAAAATCTTTAAAGGCGGTGCCATTTAATCACCTTTAGAGCTGCAAAATGCCAACATCTCACTTTTTCTTGTACTGAAATGCCTTTGTCATGCCTTGTTTTCTTGCAGGGCGCTATTATTGAGAAGCGCATCCTGGCTAAAGTGCACAGTCGTTTCATTGTCACGCTGGCCTATGCTTTCCAGACCAAAACTGACCTCTGCCTGGTCATGACCATCATGAATGGAGGAGACCTCAGGTGATCATCAATGCTCTAGATTCACTTGTACTCTTCACAATTGGTGTCAAGAAGCCAGAAAGTGAAGCAAAATTCATGATGGATTTCCCTGAAACTCTTTGTAATGCTGTGATATCCATTGTAATCCTAGACAACAGGAGTCAATGTAAGCTTAGGAACAGAAACAGTTTAGATCCCATTTTGGTTTGGATAATTAATAGAAAATACACAGTATACTTAATTTTTAGCTTTATCTTTCATTGTCCAGCCTAATTAACATTGGTGAAAGGCATCTGACATTTGTAAAAAGCCACTTCACTTGTTGTTTTAACTACAACTAGACCTCATCTACCTTCCATTAGAGTATTAGTAGAGTATTAGTACGCTGCTAGTTTAGGGCTAGCTAGGGTCAGGGCTTGGGTTAATAGAATTGACTTGCATGGATTTGTGAAGTTACTTATAGTCAGTGAAATGACTGTTGGAAGGACTTAAGAGGAAAGTGTTTGAGGATATGAAGCCTCCAGATACGTCTGCGATTTAAGATGCTTTTTCTGCATTTACTCTGAAGCACAAAAAATAAAAACCTTACCATCCCCAATAGTGTTATGGGACAAGCCAAACAATCTGGAATCTTATCATATAAAACTTTGGAAGATGACTGCTCTCACACTTTCAGGTTAATCGAGGAGGGATTAGGTGGATGCCATTTACAGAAAGTTCCTCAAAATACCAATTTGCCTGTTGCAACCCTTGTTCAAGTGGACCAAAGTGTTGGTCATAAATGTGGTCTTTTTTGTGAACGGCAAACTGTACAGCATCCATCGTAGTGTCAGTGGGAACCTCAGCAGCTTTTCTCCTAATCCGACATAATCTGCAGAGATAATCTAAGCAGCAGCATTTCTTTTCTGAAGGTGTAGGATCTACTTACGTTACTGACAGCTTTCTCTGGACTTGTTATAAGACAAGCAGGATACATTGAGGAAAAGAAGCATTTAACCGCCATTCTGTTTTTGAACATTGAATTACCAGATGTCATTAATTCAAGTAGCCAGTTGAGATTAGACGGGAAAAGTCTCCTGTTGCCTGTCCACAGTGGATGTAGCACTAAACAATCCATAGACCCACAGTAATCCCACAGCAAGGAACCAGCCCATTGGTAACATGACATGCAGTGAAGAAGTGGTCACTTTGCTCAAGAAAACAGACACATAAAAAGTAAGCCAATGAATCAAAGTGCAGTGGTCAAATCAAACTTTTAGGCAACTCAAGTGATTGAGGAGAAATGCTGCCTTTGAACCTAAAAAAACATCCTCACCGTTAAACATGGTGATGGACAACTGCATTGAATCAAAGGGACAATGAATGGGGCCATGAGCAAATTATTTAGAGTGAAAACCTAAATATATATTTCTCTCAGATGTTCAAGAGCAATTCTCTCACTGTTGGAATCTATCTACCTATAAATCTATCGATTGATCCTTTGTTTGGGCGACAAATACTTCTTACCGTTATGTGCATGTTTATGTGCATTGTTGTCATCAAGGATGGGGTAAATCTAAAAGAAACTTTATACTTCACGAGGCTCCCCCTCAATTTACATAAATCCTGGCTTCAATTAAACATTGCTAATTGAATGTTTGAATTTGAAGGGAAATAACATTTCTAGCATTGTGGCAACTAATTTTTTATTTATTAAACTAAAAGTGAAGTTAAGCTCTTAGTCCTGAAACTACAAACAACAATTTTTAATATATTTTTTTTATTGCCAATTTGAATTTACATCATACTTCAGAAAAAAAAAATTACAAAAGAAAATCCAGAAACAATGAAAGTCCTCCTACACATCCCCCGATCCATTGAGTCCTGGCACCACCTAATATTCCCTAACTCATTATCTTGTCTGTAAAGGATAAAGTTCTCAGTCTGGTAGACCCTGAAGTGTGGGTAAATGTGTAATAAACAGTTGACGTTTATGATAAAATTTTGCAGTATTGCCACACAAAGTGCATTTAATTTCTCCAGTTTAAAAAAAATGCTAAATCTTTTAGCCTCATTGAGTGAGATGGTGAGTTTAGAAGATTTCCATAACAGAAGGAGGTGACGCCTTGCTAATAGCGAAGTAAGGTCAACTGTGACTGCTCATCTGTAACACCACAAATAGAAATCAGTGAGCAAGGTATCAGATTAATACCCAGTATAAAAGATATGGTAGAAAAAAAACTGACCCAAAAGTTATTAAAGCAATTTTTGGCAGGAGAAAAACGTGCAATTTAGAAAAAGATATGATCTTAAATTTTATAAGAGGGAGTCTCACACATGACGAAACTTTATGAAGCCCTTCTAAACCTGTACACCACCACTTTTCCTCAAGTTCCTTCTACTTCTCCCCATGCATTTCTTGTTTTCAAGATGGTTTTGTCAGAAAAACCCAGAATCTGACTGTAAATCCAACATACAGCACCTTCGCGATCAATCTTGGTTATCAGCAACTTCTCCCCGTGTTCAAAAAAAGGAAGACAAAGAACATTTTTAGAAACAAAAGCCTGAACTTGAAAATATCTGAAGATCCTTAAAAAAATTACATCAATTCTACTGTGCGTGTATTTGATCCCACTGTATATAGAGTAATACTGACTGAGAAAGAGTTATTCAATGAATGACTTTATTTAGTTCATTTTTTCCAATTCTGTGATTGACAGTTCATTTTTCTATAGATTCCGCTTGTTAACAAACAGAAATAAAATAAATAAAATACAAATAAATCACTAATGATCTCATCAAAATGTTCTCAATTACTCATTAACCTCATCTGAGCTGTTTTTATCCTCATTAGGCGTATACCATTTCATATAAAAGGCCATAAAATCTTAAAACTGTCAATTCTCTTTTTGCAAAACAGGTTCCATATGTATAATGTGGATGAAAAGAATCCAGGCTTCAATGAAACTAGAGCTTGTTATTATACTGCTCAGATCATCTGTGGGCTTGAGCACCTGCACCAGCACAGGATCGTGTACAGAGACCTCAAGCCAGAGAACGTCCTCCTGGATGATGCAGGTGAGAAACTCTTCTTCACTCTTTGTTCATCGAACTTTGCAGTTAATTAACCGCCTCTCCCTGATTTGGCAGGACATGTGCGCTTGTCTGATCTGGGTTTGGCCGTTGAATTACCACCTGGAAAAGACAAAACTCAGGGATACGCTGGGACCCCGGGTGAGTGAGTTTACAACATTCAATTTAGCAAATATTTAAATTAAAGAGGAAGAATGAAAAAACCCTACATTAAACTATAGCAGAATAATTGATTACTCAAAGTTGAAAGAAGTAAGCTGCTTCTTGTTTATTGTAACCTAAAGTGCAAAGCAAGCGTAGCGTTAGCACAGACAGTACAAATAAAAAGAATCACTGTAAAAGAAATGTTAAGGTACATTATGAGCTCAGGCTAACAGACATCTTTTCAGAGTTATACCCACAACAAAAGTCTAGACTTTATGTAAATTGTTATACAAAATTAAGTCTGAAAAAAAAAGTATCCAATGAGGCAATGGAAGTAAATATGCAAACAAAATAATTGCTGAGGAATGAAATACACATAATAAAGAAAATATCACCACTAAAATGAATGCACCAGTGTAATCTAAACAACTGACAAGAGATACAGTCTAACACGCATTCCTTTGTCCACAATTTTCATGGCACATGTTTCTCATGTTTCAGCAGATGAAATACTTGGGTAGCACATTCAACAACACACAGTTCAGCTAACAAACAGAACAACAGCCAATCTTGACACAAACCATCATATCATTCTGGAGCCTTAGGTAATATTTTGTGGTGTTTGTGTTAAAATATGTTTCTGAAAATCTAATTTTATAAGACTAATATTAACTAAGCAGACATCTTTAAATTTTGTACAATGACAGAGGTAAAAAAAGGCAACATTGTGTGTTTGTTGTAGAGTCTCTAATCGGGCAACTGAGGACAAGTGAGACTAATTCCCAAGTCCTAAGAATACCACTAATACGATTGTTATTTATGAGATACAACAGGTGCTTAGAAAAGATACAACACTTGAGACTGACGTGACTTGAGATAAACTATTGTGATGAATGGTGTAGAAAATGCTTGAACTCAAGAATAATAAAATGACTGACACTGACTGACTGTCACCGACTGATTGAAACTGACCAACTGTAACTGATCCAACTGACACTTACTGACTAATTGACACTGACTTACCATCACTAGCTAACTGATTGCCACCGATTGAGTGAAACTGACAGATTGTAAATGATCCGACTGACACTCAGATTATCACTGACCTGAGTGACACTAACTGACTGATGGCCACCTAATGAGAGAAACTGACTGTAAACAATCGGACTGACACTGACTGACTGAATGTCACAGACTAGCTGAAACTGACCGACTGTAGCTGACCGACTGTAACTGATCAGACTGAGATTGACTGACTGATTGACACTGACTGTCACCGACTGAGTGAAACTGACCGACTGTAACTGATCCAACTGACACTGACTGACTAATTGACACTGACTTAGCATCACTAGCTGACTGATTGCCACTGACTGACAGTGATTGATTGACTATCACCAACTGAGTGAAACTGACCGATTATAACTGATCCGACTGACGCTGACTGACTGTCACTAATCCCACTGACACTGACTAATGCCGACTGAGTGACACTGATTGTCACTGACCCACCTGACACAGACTAACTGAATAACTGATATACGCACTGATGGAAAGATGGAATGACTGACTAACTTGGACGGACTGTAAGAATGATGGATGGATGCTGGTATTGACTGACAGATTGACTGATGGATGGACAGGTATAAAAGTGGAACTGAATGTTGTGATTGATTTACTTTCTGTTGGATAGAGACTGGCTGATGGATGGATGGATGGTTGGACTGATGTATGGACCAGTTATAAACAATTGCACAACACAGTACAGTTGCACAAATGAAGCATAATGTTTGTGTGCCATTCTTAGGGTTCATGGCTCCAGAACTGCTCCAGAAGAAAGAGTACGACTACTCGGTAGACTACTTCACTCTTGGTGTAACCCTTTATGAGATGGTTGCTGCTAAGGGACCTTTCCGTGTTCGAGGAGAGCAGGTTTGGACACTGATGTATTTTTTCTTTTTAGCAAAACAAAAGTTTATCGAGTGAGTGACAATTCAGCTTTGCCTCTGTATTTACTTGAACCACAGGTAGAAAACACTGAAGTGACAAGGCGCATCCTGAATGACCCAGTGTCCTACCCCCCAACCTTCACCAAGGAGTTGAAAGATATCTGTGAAGGATTGATGGAGAAAGATCCAGAAAAGAGGCTTGGCTTCAAAAACAATGAGTGTGCTGAACTCAAAATGCAGTCTTTCTTCAAAGAACTAAACTGGGGAAGATTAGAGGCTGGTATGGCACAGTAGGACCTAGATGATCCTAAATAAATTTGGACCCAAACAATTTTTAAATTGGATGTCTTTAACAATAATTTTTCCTCTATCCCGCAGGAATGCTTCCTCCCCCATTTGTTCCTGATCCCAAAATGGTCTATGCTAAGGACATAGATGATGTGGGAGCTTTCAGCACAGTCAAAGGTGTGGTGATCGATAACAAAGACACTGACTTCTACACTGAGTTTGCAACTGGGAATGTGCCAATTCCATGGCAGGAGGAGATGGTTGAGACAGGGGTGTTTGGGGAACTCAACATCTGGGGACAGAATGGGAAACTCCCCGCTGATCTGGATCCCAACTATGTGGAAGCAAAAGGAGGGGGGTGTGTGCTGCTGTGAAATAGAAACAGAAAACAGAAAAGAAACTAAAGAGTGAACTGGAAACATTTAAATGGAATGAAGTGTGAGTTTATTAAAGTACATGCTTTCTACGGCTCAGAGGGTCTCAATATTCTAAACAGGGTTGTATCCTAAATCACCAGCCAGTAAGCAATCCCTCCTGAGTATGATTTCTTTGGAAATTGAGAAGTTTATGTGTCTGATGGAAATGCTAAAGTATTGTAGTGTAACATTGCTGCAAATGTTACCTGTTACTTTATATTTATAGTTTCAGGGGATACATTTTGATCTTAGAGGATGTTTGCAGATAAACAGGAATTAATCCTAGGAAACTCAAAATGCAGGAACTGATAAAGAAACCCTTTCAGCTTAGACATCATAGAGGAAGTGAGATCCCTCTTTGCTTTTGTTGTTCAAACGTATTTTTTAGACAAATCCAAAGATACAGTTTGTAACAAACACAGAATCCTGAGTTTGTAATATATACAAGTGTATAGAAAGTTCTTAAAATTCTTGACAATAAAATACTTTTATGCATTAAACTGAATCTGGTGCTTTTCTGACAGGTTTTCACTTCTTAGAGGGGCTTTCGTGAATACATTGCTTTAGTAGAGCACAACATAACACTTTTTATAATATTTTAAGTGACACCCTGCTCAAAAATAAAATAACATTTATACAGCAAATCTGAAAATAAAATGCACAATCGAAGCCATGATGAGGACTAAATATTTGGAGAATATTTCATGGAAATTCAAAGCACTCAAAATAAAAGTGAAAGATCACGGGCTGATCCAAGACCTTTCAAAATTAAACTTGTGTGTTTGTAGGTGTGCGTGCGTGTGTGTGTGTGGGTGTGCATACACTATCTGGAAATGCTCCTGATGAAGTGGCAGATGGCCTCTGGGTGAGGGATCTCCACCCAGAGCAGGACACTCTGTGGATGGAAAGAGGCATGCCATCCTTAGAGTTCTCTGCTGGATTCAGATCTGAGGAAGGCCAGTCCATAGCCGCAGTTCCTCCATCTTGCAGCAGTTGCTGAAACACTACTGCAACATGAAGCATAAGAAGAAACCTAAGGCTACTGTACCACCATATTCAATCTGGTCCCATACCATACTTTCTAACTTCAATTTGGTCCCCACAATACAATTAGAACTATACTTTCTAACTTCAGTGTACTGTCTAATTTCTGACCTTCTAATTTCAATTTGGTCACTACAATACACAAAATTCATTAATTTTCCTGCCCGCTTATTCACTTTCGCAGTCACGGTGGTCTGCCAGTGCACATTGGGCTAGACGCAAGGGTACACCCTAGACAGGTCGCCAGTCCATCACATGGAATTTAGATTAGTCAATTAATTGGGATTGTGGGGGAAACCGGAGTAACCCGGAGGAAATCCATGCAAGCACAGGGAGAACATGCAAACTCCTTCCAGGAAGGTCACAGCTACCACTGGCGCCACCGTCCCGCCCACAATTAGAACTGTACCTTCTGATTTCAATTTGGTCCCTACAATACAATTAGAACTAAACCTTCTAATTTCAATTTGGTCCCTAAAATAAAATTAAAACTATACTTTCTACTTTCAGTTTTGTCCATACACAATTGGAACAATCCTTTTTCACTTTATCAATGCATTTCAGCTGACCTACTCAACAATTTGAAGAGTTCCAACATTATCTTAATCAATTTAGTTAGTAATGTTATATAGTATGGAATGGTTTTGTCAGTGTTATATGATATATAATACAAGTCAACATTGACCAAACAAAAAATGTACTCGAAAACATTTTTGTAGGTTTTTATAGGCTGTAAACAAACTAAATTAGTCTCAAACTGCATCAAAATAACACCCCAAATAATAGTGCATTTCCTACTACTGTATGTTGTCCTACTTCCCTCTTATGCTATGTGAAAGCGCTGAGGACAAGCAGCGAAAGGAGAAGTCACAACTGTAAGAGTCATTTTTCTACAGCACTCGACATTATGTTTGCTCACATGTCAGGATTCCATATCTCAGCAGGTTTAACTCTTCTCAGAACATACCTTATGGCAGCACTAGATGTTCTCTGAAAGGTAAACATTTTTCTTGTATTAAAGACTAGAAATAGAGATGAAATGTTGCTGGTTGAGATAATCAGAGATTCTGTTGCATTTGTTTTCAACAGGCTTTTTTCAAATGTTTACCATCTTATTAATCTTGATTATTTGTACACAAAAGCGAATCAGAAAAAATGGATCGAGCATTCCTTCACATATCCAATGGAAAACCCTCAGTTCCACTTAAACCCAACCTTCCACCAAAACCAAACAAAAAGCCTGTAAGTCTGTTTGGTTCGCCGAACAGGTTGGATCAAGTTTTGGAAAATTATGAACCGGCAACAAACAAGCAAACACCACAACAGTACCAAAGCGATTTGAGAAAAGGTGGACAACATTCAAAGGATGAAGGTAGAGAAGGTAGGCGAGAAGAAGATTCACCCCCTTTCTCAGGACTTAGGAAAAGAGAACAGAGAGCACTCAGAGAGCAGCTGATGGCGAAGGAAACAAACCAACGTCAGGCGGTGGATGTGAGTCGTTCAGGTAAAGTGAGCAGCTTCACTGGGTCACAATCGTTTTTGCAAATATGCATTTGGTTCCAAGACACCACAAACAACCAAATAATAACCTTGTATACCACTGGGGTTATGACTGGAGTGATGAAACTGAAACCTTTGAGTTATATTGGTTATTTTAAAGGTTATTGGAGTATATTAAAATACATGAAAAAACAACTTTTGCCAATAGTTTCTCACCTACCTATCTCACATAGGTGGCAGTTTCCTTGGTATTGGCTGCTCCTCCAGTGGCAATGATTGGTTTTGCGTTCAAACAAAATGTTGTCTAAAAAATAATTTTAAGCAATGCTGTAAAATATTGTCCATATAATTAACTGCAAAATATAAATGTTACAGAAAAGACATTTTAGATTCATTTCACAAACAAGTAATAATCCTTAGAATTTACAGTCAAAACATGTAATTTGTTTTACAGAGTATAATGTAAAATATGTCTGTAAATTTAACTTTAAAATACTGTATAGATGCTAAAGTTAAAAAAAATTATATCAGTGATTAGTTCAATACAAACCTTAAAGACAGCTCTGAAGAGTAAAAAAAATGTATCATGAAGCATAAATATTAAATATTAATAATAAAAATTGTATATTGGTGAGCATAACCTGTTTTTATAGCAACACATTATGTTTTAAACCTTAAAAATGGTAGAAATGGTAGAAAACTGTAAAACCAATAACAGTGATATTTGACGCAAACGTTCCGTCAACCACAGCTACTGGATTTTTATCTCAATTTTTCATTTTTACTCTATACATTTATTTCTGTCCCTCAGATCCTTTGAACAGCACTTCTGTCTTGGGTATTGTGAAAACTTTGAAATCTTTAGTGGAAAGGTGATATGATTCAGATAATGATTCTTCAAGATTCCATACTGTTACCTATAAAAAGACCTGTTACCTGTAAAAACAGTTCATCTGAAATGCTACGAAAGTAAAATACTTCTTTTCCTCGCCATATAAACTGTTAAATGGCTTAGAAAAACATGCAAAAACGCATAAAGTCAATGAATATAATGCACAAAACTCATGGCAAATAACAGAATTTTGTTCAGCTAATATACAACTTAAAAAATGCTATTCTAAACACATAGACACTAAAGAGCAAAAGGTGTAGGCAGGTGTGAAAAATGCTGTAAATAAGAAAGTTTTCAGAAATGTATAATGATGGTTTTGAAGTTTAACAAATGCAAAGTGAGCGACCACGTTTTGCTTTCAAAGCATTAATACATACAGGAATGTTTGTCAGACCTTTTGTAGGATTATAGTCAGATGTTTGAACAACTAATTACACTAAACAGGTTCTAATTATGATTAATGTCACCCAGTTAAAACCATCTTTGACCTGAAACAGAAACTACTGCGTAGGAGGCTTGAAAGTGAGGAACAGCTAAACTCTGCCACCAAAGTGAGGTTGTTAGTTTCTTTTTATGGTAATATTGAGTACAGCAACAATAGGTTGTTCAGTAGTACCAACTAGGTCTCATTTAGACAAATATTTCGAGGGAGACTGGTGTTTCATGATTAACTGCTCTTTTGAAGAAGCATAAATACACCAGTAACTTCAAAATGTCCAGGACCATCAGCTCAGGACTGGCAGAAACCAGAAGAACCCAGATTCATTCCTCTACACAGACAAATGCTGAGAGTAAAATTAACTCTATTCAGGGAGCATTTGGTCCCTCTCTGAATGGGGTTAAAATAGAGGCCGAGTTGATGTTTATTGTTTTATATTCAATATTTAATTAAGAGTTTTTTTTACATTAGTGATGACACAGAAACACAACAGAAATAATTGTTCACAAATTCAGAAAATAGTAACGAAATAATGGTCCATCTCTATATAGAGTTGAACTGACTCTTCCTCAGAGTATAGAGGGTGACCAATATACTTTTAATCCAAGGATTTTATTGTGTGTTGTCTGGAGAAATCTGGCAAGAAGTGGTCTTCATGGAAGAGATCAAGTATGCACAAAAACATAGGAACTGTGGTGCAGAAAAGGGCAGTAGGTGCTCTGTGTGGAAATATTTGGCTGTGACGAAGGCAGTTGAAGGCTAGGTAGTACAATAATATGTGTCTGCAGGCAACAGTGGTGGTGGTTCATTGAATGTTTGGGGCTGCATTGGGCAAATGGAGATTTGGTCGTTATTACGTGTGTTCTCAATGCTGAGAAATACTGGTAGATCCATCTGTAATTCTATCAGAGAAACATATGATTGGTCCCAAATGTATTTTGCAGCAAAACAATGACCACAAACTCACATCCAAAGCCATTAAGAACTATATTCCGTGGAAAGAAGAACAAGAAGAACTGAAAGTGATGGTATGGCCATCTCTGAGCCCTGATTTCAACATCATTGAGTGTGTTTAAGATAACTGGAGAGACAAGAGAAATGAAGGACGAGAGAAAGCTGTGTTCACAGAAGATCAGTGATTTGTTCTCTCTTATGTTTGGCACAACCTACTAGCTGTACCTTAGACGAATTGCTGGTGCTTTGAGGACAAAGAGTGGTCACATAAATATTTATTTGATTAAGGTTTATCTTTTACGGATTCACTGAATTTTGTTTATTGTTGCAAATGATTGACATTTTCATTTTTTCAATTGTTTCAAAGGTCAGCACATTACTGACCTTTGGGGGGTATTATATGTTTTTCAGGCATATCGTGTCGTTTTATAGCACACTCCAGTAACAATTTTACCTACAGTTGGATTGTAATCGCCGTATTTGTCATAAACAACCTCATAGAGATTTGACTTGGCATCTTGGCTGCCCTGATATTCACCTGTCTCTTTAAGAGACGAGACAGGATAAACCCCTCCCCTCCATCTTTAGGATAAACTTTAGGACGTATTGAATTTGACAGAGCTTTCAGAATAGTGTGAGCTCACCTCTTTCATCATCAACAGGGGAGTCTTTTAGTGCAGGACGTCTTCTAAACGATACGTGTGCTGTTGTTGGGTGGGTGAAAGTCAACAAAATTACATTTTGTTTCTTTATATAAATGTTACAGTTGGCAAATTGAATTGCTAAAGCTGCAAATTAACAAACAGTACACTCTCCCTCAGCTCCTGATGGCAGAGAGGTTAATATCACTGGAAGTCATACGACAGAAAAACATCCAGCACCATCAGACATTTCCCATACGGAGCTCTGTCACTGTGTCTGCCACCTTCAGAGACCCGGCATGAGACTGGTCTGGGTTCCTCTACAGGAAGAAATGGATGCCATCAAAGAAACAAGTCATGACCATACAAACAGTAGACCAGGAAATGACCTTCAAAAAAAGGAGGAGGGTCTATATCTATCAAAAAGTGAACGCGTTAAACCAGAGAATGCATCGCTCCCATGCTTAAACTGCAAAAGTTTTTTACTTCAAAAGTTACCAACAGATGGCTTAAAATATACCGAAGGGTCAACACAAAGCTGCTTCAAGCCACCGCTACCACCAAGAACTTATCGGTCTTCACAATATCACAATGTCCAGCAGTATGAGCAGCTTGACCAGCCTGATGGTCATGTGTACTTGGATCTTTTACCATCGAATGATAAAGTTACCCAACCCCCTGTGCCCCCTCGACCTCCTTCCAGAAAGTCCACAGTGAATCAGAAAACAGGAAAACGGCCATCACAGCCATCACTGGCCTGGGTGGTCTCGCCTCGAGGAGGATACGTGCCAATCCCTATCAGTGTCTATAACAGCAGAAGCACTCCTGTCCGGAACCCTGAAGGTGAGCTGAGAACACAAAGCCATGGCTGTCAGAAGCATTCATGTTTCATTTCTGCTTTACGTCTGTTTTCTAGCTCAAAGTTATGAAAATGAGTCTTTAGAGGGTTGGGAAGCCATCAATAAAGAGGAGTAAGTATATTAAATTCCACAATTGTTCTAAACAATTAAAACATCAACTTTGTTATTGCTTTGATTATGTGTGGGTGAAATAAGTTAAATTTATAAATTCTTTATATACAAATTGTTCATATGAGTTTTTTTTCTTCTTTTCAAAATTTACTTTTAAATATATTACTATTGTAGGCCTTGAGCAGAGAAGATGCATAGAACCGTATTTTATTTGCTCAGAGTATTATTGTTTCATGGCTTTTGGTGCATTTTTTGAGGGCTTAAAAGTGTTCAAAAGTGCACCAAATTTCTCACACACATCAGAACTGGTGAAAATGTACGTATGTTAGTCATAGGTGAATGAAATTTGGCACACATGTGTAGCGTACCAAGACTTAAATATAAGTAATATAAAAAACGACAGTAAGTCTCTAGCCACTTTTACTTATGCTATACTCCTAGAGATTGTATCTGTTCATAGGCAAACTCCATGAGTCTTATCTCAAGGTATTTGAAATTGCGACGTTTTTTGACTTCTTTAAACTGTGTGTGCACGGAAGCCGTCAAAAGTCAAAATTGACAAACAGGAAGTTGCTAATTTCCATTATTTTTACTGCTATTTCAAACTGTGTTGAATTAAACTTTTGAAAATTGGATTACTTATGTAAGGGACCAAGACCTACAAAAGAATTCTATTGAAGTGGGTTTCCAAAACCAACAGGAAGTGAATTATTTTGTAAAAACCTCATTTTGTAAACCTTATTTTATAAGATTAAGATATAAGATTGCCATGTTCATAGTTTCTTACCTCACAGTGCAACAAACTGGTCACCAAGAGACGAAAGGAGGTGCTTGAGTCTTTTTTATTTTTAATTATATTTATTTGAAACACAATCTAATCTCCAAGGTTGAGCAGGTAGTGCTCCTTTCATTAGGTGTTTATAGCTGTAATTAATTCAAGCTTGTGGTTCATGATTCATGGCCATGTTGAGTAATTATGTAATTTGTTCAGGCTGTTTGAAAGCACAGGGTCCCCTCGGAGGATCTCCAGTGACTGGGAGCCAAACAGTGACTATGGTGAGCTACTCGTCAGAGCCGTGCCGTTGAATTCCACTCATTGTCATAGTAGAAAATTTAAAGAAGGCTATACAGATTCAAAATGGACTCGAAATAAACGAGATAGTGAGTCCCACATTCAAAGCGATATTCCAGCACCAACCTTTTATTGCATGAGTGGTAAACACATAATTAATGATTCCCCTCTGCACATTCTTTTTGACTACACTAATAAATATTCCCCTTTTTGACTCCTAATTTGCCTTACATTTAAAGTGGCTGTGAATTGCAAGAAAATGCGCAAACATCTTTCAGTTTTATTTTACAGACCCCATATAGGTGCTATAAGTGCCATCTAGTGGTATAACCCTTGGAAGTACAAGACCTGTGACATAGCTTGAGTGTTTCTAAGTTCTAGCAAAAAAAGTGGCACAGTGGCACAAAAAGTGCCTGGAACACTGTATAAGGTTTGGGAAAAATTCACCTTTGCTTTTTGGGAGGATTTATGAATTTTTGTTTTATCTCTTTGTCACTTTGTTATAAAACATGAAAACTGTTAGTTCTCAATATCAGACTATATTTACTGCTCTGAATTCTATTTTTTTGTAAAATTTCAGCATTGTTGTAAAAAAAAGGACGCTGGGGTTGTGCTAAAAATATATCAAACAGTGCCACAAAAATCTGTTTTAAAAGCAAATTATAAAGTAGTAAAAAACCATTCAAATAGCCCCAAAACATATGCCAGCTCCATAAAAGAACAGATTAAATAGTTGCTAATGACTACAACCATCTTCATGCTTATTCCCGGAGTTGCACACACTTGTTTATAAACAAAGAAAGCAAAACAGCTAACAGCCAATGACCTGCTTCTGCGTGTCCTGCTGTGAACCCTTTTAACTGTTCATTTTAATAATAATAGATAAAAATGTAAATATTATTTTTAGCCCAGTGGAGTGTGTGTAATAGTTATATAACTCTTTAAAGATGACGGAAATGCTATTTGATAATATACTTTTATGCCATGGCCTGACCAGTAATCTCTGCCTCTGAAAATACATGAACAGAAGCTAGTGCTAGTATGTGCCAAAAATGTAATATGGAGGAAATCCCTTTTTGTTTCAAACAGTGAAACTTGTTTATTATTTCACTACACGAAATAAGTTCAGTGAGTGAAATATTTCAAACATTTATTTTACCAATCTGTAAAACAACTACTATCATGTACTGTTTTTTGTTGGGCCTTTGGTGCCCTACATTTTTACAAAATCAAGGGAGTGATCATTCTTTGGCAGAGGTGAGGACTTATAGCAGCCCAAGTTGCTTTCAAATTGGCCTCAGCTCATCTGCATATTGGAAAATCTGTTCCATCATCTTCCTCATGATAGTGCCTCATAAAATTCAAAGGGGTATAGGAGTTGCCTATATCGAATGCCTTTATTCCATCACTATCAAACCATGATCTGAAAGTTTTGGCTTTGTGGACAGGTTTAATCGAAAAGGGCAAGATGACACGGCTTCCCAAACCATCACACACTGGACTTTACGCAGCTTGTCTTTTCCGTCTCTCCGGTAGTTCCCTAAATCAACATGTGCTTTAAAAGAGGAATTGGAACCACTGGGCAACAGAACAGTTCCTTTTCTCCTCACAGGCCCTTCTGATATTGTGTTTTGCTGAGAACATGAGTGGCTAACACATGCAACTCTCCAGCTGTAGCCCCTGTTGTACGCATGTCTGTCTGTGGTGGTTGTAAATGCTCTGACACCAACTCCGTCCATGATTTTAGAAGCTCCCCCAGATTTCTGAATAACCCTTGCATGATAATCCTCCAAAGGCTTTGCTAATCCCTATCATTTGTGCACCAGTTTCTCATTACGCTGTGTTTATATACTTCAATGCTGGGCTCCGTGGATTCTTTTGAAGTTGTCTTTTGAGACCTTTTCACCTTGTGGAGGGTGTCAGTGATGGTCTTCTGCACAACTGTCAAGTTTGCAGTCTTCCCTACAGATTAAAACACATTATTTAGTTTACTAGATCGGGCAACATGATTAAAATTTCAACAAAAGTTTAGTTTTAAACAACTAAACTTTCCTCTATTTCACATACTAGTGGCTTTTATTCATTAGTCAGCTGAGCCAGATCTTTTTCAAGGCAATTTAATATTTTCACATCTCTGGGTCAGGGAAACTTTTCATGAACTGTAGCTGTGTTACCAACTGAAAACACTGTGACCTCCTCAGAGCCCTTATATCAGATCTACCAAGCTCAAGTCACAAAAGAAGCCAGCCAGACTCCTACTGAAAGTCCAGATTGCTACAGGAGGAGTGTCAGTGAAACCCTGGGCCTTGAGGGTCCTGGAGGGCTGGGGTTGGGTTGCACAGTGTCAAAAAGAGGCCCTGAAGATATCACACTCTGGCAGGATTTACCTGTGGTGAAGGAAAGCGGAATGTTACAAAAACTCAGTCGTACCGAAAAGCAGAGGCAGGAGGTGAGAATCTCAGCGAGTGGTTTATTCTTTTCAGTTCAGTTTGATGCATTACTATGATCTGTCTCCACGTTTTAGAGCATGTTTGAGGTGCTCACCTCTGAGGCCTCTTACCTGCGCTCATTGCGGGTTTTGAAGGATCATTTCCTGGGCTCAAGAGAACTCATCGAGACACTAGTCATTCATGACAAGAAGGTCCTTTTCTCCAACCTCATTCAGGTCTACGAGGTCAGTGAAAGGTAAGAGGCATCAAAGAATCAGAGATGAAATGAGGCCACGCAAGGGTGCATTTCCATCCAATCTTCTCGTCTCTCTCTCTCTTTCTTGTTCTCTCAGACGAACAGTAAGTCATGAACTTGAACTCTATGTAGCTCCACCACAACTGCAGATGTTTCCACCATGTCGCACTGAATAAAACAATCATCTGCAGTAGTCTTTAAGGTAGACTAGGAGAAGCAAGGGATCAAGTGTATGCTTGATGAAGGGGCATGGACTGGAGACTGCAGAGATGGTTTAGGTGTGGCATATAGGTAAATCTTTGTTCAAACTGAAACCTTAGACCGGCATGCTCAGAACCCAGAACAGCACGCTCAGAACAGGTCTGGCACATTTTGATGGGGCTCTAATCATTTTTTGCTATTAGGGGTATAACAATTATGGTACACTATATTGCAATGCAAAAATGCAAAAACAGCGATAAGACTACTTTTTAATGAGAAATGTTGGTAATTTGGTAATACTCCAATGTTTATAAAATAGCTTGTAAAAATGCTTGACAAAATTAAATTGCAAGGAAACATTTAAATTAACCCCTCAAAAAATAATAAAATAATATAAAAACTATAAAAAATATTAGTAATTAAAAAATAAACAAATAAATTATTCATTCATTCATTTTCATTCCCGCTTATTCCCTTTCGGGGTCACGGGGGTCTGCCGGTGCCTATCTCCGGCACACATTGGGCGAGAGGCAGGGGTACACCCTGGACAGTTCGCCAGTCCATCACAGGGCAACATTCACACACATTCACACCCTAAGGGGAATTTAGCTTATTCAATTAACCTATCCGCATGTTTTTGGGGATTGTGGGGGAAACTGGAGCACCCGGAGGAAACCCACGCAAGCACAGGGAGAACATGCAAACTCCTTCCAGGAAGGTCACCCACTGCGCCACTGTGCTGCCACAAATAAATTAACCCTTCAAAAAAATTAAATAAAAAATTTGAAAATAAAGAAAAAAAGACTCCAATGGTTATAAAATTGCTTATAAAAATGCTTGACAAAATTAAATTGCAAGGAAACATTTAAATTAACCCCTAAAAAAATAAAATAATATAAAAACTATTAAAAATATTGGTAATTAAAAAATAAACAAATAAATGAACCCTTCAAAAACAGGACAAATGTTGTTGAAGAGCTCTCTTCCTTTTTTACGTTCATTCCTTGAGTTGATGTCCCCTAGATTTTATTTTATATTGATAGTTTCAATAAATTGGGTTTGTAAAAGTAAATTTTTTGATAAATATCGTAATTGCATCACAGACGTAATGTTGTGGCGTGTATCGTATCGTTACCAGTGTGCAAGCCCAGTTTGTTATACTTTAAAATTGTGATTTTTAGCATGAAGTCTATATTGTGCAATACTACTTTTTTTGTGGTACCCTCAAATCGTATGTTGCATTGTCTGTCACTTGACTGCTGGGTTTATGAATAGGAGTAGGAAATAGTTACATGGAGCCAAAGTGTGTACTGTACCTCACATTGTGGAGCCTATATTCATGTACATCTACTGAAGGGTCCATGACTATTGCCATTCGTTTTCAGAAGTTTTTGAAGGCCCAAATGGCAGTCATGGAAATGTATTACTACCAGGTAATTATACTTGGGCAAAGGCATAACAGAGGTGGGACCTGGGCATAGCAAACATTCACGATTCACTCCCTTCATGGTTTTTATGAAGGGCAAAATGGGAATTTGATCCTGGCCCTAATTTTTGTTCTGCTTTAAAGTTGACCACTTTAACTTGAGTGTCATTTAGAATCTGCTCACTACTGACACAAGCATAAAGTGGTCAGTCACTGAATTGCAGTTTCAATTTCTTCACGTTTCCTTTAGCTAAGATTATTTTTGGGACAATAATTAGAATGAACAGGACAGAACATAGACAGGAATATAAACGGCTAGATGGGGAGGTTTGGGAAATTAAGTCAGGATTGGGATTAGAATCTGCGTTGACCACACTTAAATGCCCAGTGCACTGTCCACTACACCACCAGGCCATCCTTTACACTGCCTTTTATTAACTTCATGACTATGCAAACCTGAAGGTTCCTTGTATAGCATACTGTTGCACATATTTTACTTTTCCCTTTCATGGAAGAAATAATTCATTAAAATCTTTTAAAAATATAGAATATTGTAGATTGTTATAATGCTTTGCTCATTATGAGGGTCCGGAATGACATGTTTACCCTTTTCAGGTTTATAAAAGATCTCCTCACCCGGGTAGATGAGAGCGTGGTGATATCTGATGTGTGTGATATCATTTATGAGCACTCAGAAAAGCATTTCTCCGTCTACATAGACTATGTCAGAAATCAGCAGTACCAGGAGAAGACCTACAGCAGACTGATGTGAGAGCTTCACACACACAAAAAAACCTAACACACTTACAGTTCTTGTCATCACTCGAGACATTGAAAAAAATACATTTACACTCACTGGCCACTTTATTGCACCTTGATAGTATCGGGTTGTCTTCGTGGCGTAGATTCAACAAAGTACTGGAAACAACATTCATCAGAGTTTGGTCATGATAGCATCATACAGTTGCTGTCAGCTGTAAATCTCCCATTCCATCACATCCCATAGGGGCTCTACTGGATTGAGATTTGGACACTGTGGAGGCCATTTGAACACATTTGTAGTTGGACAGGTGTACCTAATAAAGTGGCCAGTGAGGGTATTTCCAGATCCCTGCCTAGAAACATTCCATTATTTATATGCAGAGTTGTCAGCGATGTTGTGTTGCTATGGCAGGGAGAGTAACCAAGAATTTTCAGTGGTGATGAAGCGGCTGGAGTTGTCTCCTCTCTGCAAGCGCCTGCCATTCACTTCCTTCATGCTTTTGCCATTCCAGCGAATCACACGCATCAAAATTCTCATTCAGGTCAGACCAATGAAGCTTTTTTTTGAGGCAGTGTGTACTTCTCAATGTCAGATAATAATGAGATCATCCATTCCAACCTTCTGCAGAGCATTCTAAAGCGAACCACCAAGGGCAGTAAAGAAGAGGAAACAGCTAGTAATGCCCTGGCCTCCGTGTCTGAGGTAAGATGCAGAAATGATAGCCCAAAATCTTCTTTGGTTCCTCTAAACTCCAGTTGAGAAGCATAAAAGTCAAATAAATGTAAGTTGTCAATGCACAAAGTAATATTAGTTCATTTTCTCTTCTCTAAGCACTTTATATAGTCCCCATAAATATAAACACTACTTCCTGGCACTCTCCATGAAAAGTGATTTATTTAGTTCCCATGCAAAGGATAATACCTCCTGGTGCACTTCTGGTACCTTATTTATTCCCCATCTAAATTTTGGCTCCCTTTTCTAAAAGATGTTTTATTTATTAACAAATTCTGTGACTTAATAAATGTAGTGAAATTGTATAAAAATGTATACATGAAGTTGGAACTTGTATTGCAATCTGTTATTATTAAATAAAAACGTCATCAGAAAAATCTGAGATATGGGCATCAAAAGTACAGTTATTGTGCTAATCGGAACCTTTCACCGTGCCACCGGTCATCACAAAATTAAGTTTATTCTGTGTTGTTGAGAGCTGGGCATCAAATCTACATGATTTTACTTCGTCTTGAAAATGCAAAATTTAATTTTTCCGACATTGGCTTGTGTTCTTTTGCATGCTCTAAACTGAGAACGACAACTCAACTCCCACCAACTTCAGTTGGAAATTTTACAGTTAAAAATGTACATAAACAGGCAGTTGGACCAAAATGAACAGCACGAAGCTATGTGTTTTTATGCATATTGTACACTTAAAGCACAAAGCATTATTGAGTCGTGTTGCAAGCCATGAAGTGGAAAACACGTTGAAAAATCAACAAATGGAGCAAGAGTGCTGTCAAAAACATAACTGATCACATCCACACACAATCTAATACACTCCTCTACAAGTAATTCATTTAGTCCCAACATAAAAAGAACATTCACAAAAATTTCCCCAAATACTTCCATCCAAATGAAACATGTAACGGTAACGTTTGTTCCTGATGGTGTTTCGTTACTCACGTTATCTCACGTCGTCTGGCTTTTATTGTGCAGCTCATCACTCTGGCAAATGCACAAGTGGGACAGATGAAGCAGATTGAGGAGCTCATAAACACCTCCAACAAACTGGAGTTTGACAAGATCAAGGTTTGCAAATTCCGTTCTTGCACCATTTGTGTAAAGGAACTTTAAATGTAAATTATTTAAAATTCTAAAGTGTAGATGCAACTGATGTACAAATGAGTAAACATTAAAAACACAATGTTTTCTCTTTGCACTTAGACAATCAAATCTTTGTAGTATCATAGCTGTATCTGAGGAGTCCTTTAGACTGCTAGCAGGCCACAAGTAGCACAGCGACTCAGTGGAAGCTCTCCCAGTAGAAGTCCTTCCGGATCTTCTGTTTTACAAACATGATTCAGGTCATTTAGTTACTCATCAGGTCAGTTCTCCTGCTTTGGGCGGGCAACCAGTCCAAGGAATACCAGCACCAGCAAAACCCTGTAGCCCTGATAGAAAAAGCAGGTAAAGAGTAGATGGCTGAAGTTTGTACACAAAACTTTGATGTTGACTTGTAAAATTGCCATTTAAAACTATTTTAACCTTTTTGTAACTAGGGGTGAAATAAACTTTACCTCATTTATCACAGATTTTTTTTTAATTTATTGGTTGCTGGGGTAAACCCTCTGGTTGATAGTGTCATTGATAGATTCCCTTCTCACTGCAAGTGAGCTGTACCAAGATATTGGCTCATTTGGTTGCTATGGTGAACAGCCTGTCACTATGGAGGGGTCTATGGTGATATAATACACCATAGTGATATAGTGTTCCCCATATCAAGATGAGTAAAATAAACAAACGTCTGATCCAAATCTCAACTCCTAAATTAGCATTGGTAAAATTTACAAGCTAGGGAATTGTCAATGATGTCATAAAACAATTAGTTATTACTATAATTACCATAAATGAACCCATTCATTCTTCCATAAATGGCTTCTTCCATTTATTTTCGCTGGCCATTATAAGTCACTATAAATCTTTAACCCTTTCTAGATCCCAGTATTTCAATACTTTTGCACAGTGGTTGGTATGTTGTTGCACAAACTAATCACTTCCATGAGGTTCTCAGCTTGAGATACGGTTTTGAAAAGTTTGACCCTATGGTAAATCAGTGAAAAACTTCCCAGCAGTCTCAGTGATTTTCTCAGAATTCCTTTATGGTACCATTCTGAAAAGATATAGCAACCCAATTCAGACCAGTTTAATGTCTTGGCAGTTTGGTGGCCGTAGCTCCAATGGTCTAGAACTAGATGCCTTTTTTTTGTCTGAAGCAATTAAATGAATAACAATATGTTGGGTTTTACAAGCCAAAATAAAAACCAATGAATACATAGTCTGTTGCCACAAAAAAACCCATAAAATTCCCTCTGTACAAGCTGGCAATCCCTTATGGAAAACTAACTCGCTGTTTACTTGGATCACAGCCAAAACCAACAGGAACCCTTGATGGTGCATCCTAAAAGGCCCCAGGGAAGCCTTGAACCAGGAATCCTCTAGCTAAGAGGCAGCAGGGAGTGCATAAGGGTTTAATGTGTTAGACTAGACATGTCCAAAGTCCTTCTGGCTGTAGCGCGCACAGATTAGTTCCAACTCTCTTCCATACAAAAACCAATCAAGCACAAAAAAGGCAAAGAAGACGAATTAGTGAGGTCCGGTGTGTTTCTGGAAGGTTACGATTAATCTGTGCATGACCACTGAAACGACTTCTAACATATCTCCCAAAGATGGACAAAAAAAAAAAAAAAGTATTATATGGTTTACCTCCACAGGCCATTCCAATAATTTCGAAAACGCGATGTCTAGAAAAACACGGAGAACTACAAGAGTTAAGTAAACGGGCATCTCTCTTCAGTGTCCGCAACAAATGCACCCCTGTGTACATCTTCCTGTTTAATGACCTACTCATTTTCACCACCAGGAAAAGGTGAGGAGCTCATTTTTGGTTTCCTTAATAACACACCCTGTTTGTAGTATAAATTTTACAGCAGTGGATAAACGTTACCTTTACAATTTGTAAATTCCCGTATTTCTTGCCTTCACTCCTCATTATTTAAAAATGCAGTTCTTGAAGAATATATTCATTTGATTTTTGTGTGTCATTTACATCTTTGAAGTAATACTACCATCCTTTCTTTCAGTGGTGGTCTGGAGCGCTTTGTGGTGGTGGATTATGCTCATAGGTCTCTGGTTCAGGTGCAGACCACAGTGAACAGTCTCGGGCCACAGTTGGATCACTGTTTCAGTTTGACTCTCCTGGAAAACCATCGAGGAAACCCCTGTGAACATCTTCTCAAGGCAAACACAGAGTATGACGCATACACCACAATTTAAAATTGAAGTATGAAAAATTAAATTGCACATAAAGCTTTTTATTCAAGCATTTGTTACAAATCCAACAATAGAAAGGTGAAGGTTGAATGAGGGAGAAAGCATTTATTCAGATATTATTATTATAGCACTTTAAAGGTTGGTCTTTGTTTTACCAAGTGACAACCTCAAACGGGAAGTGAATGAACCTGTAGTTCCGTGACTGACCACTTGAGGCTGGTGCCAGAAGCAAGTGTGTCACACATGGCTGGCCCCATGATTTTGGAAAGTCATCTATACAGTATTAAAACTTCAATAGTTTTTTTTTTGTTTATTTAAGTTTATTTTTGTGTGGTTTGTGATGAAGTGAGAAGATTCCCATTTCCCATTGTATTACCCTTCAAATACCCAATAACTCTAAATAATAATTTATCAGTGGAGAAAAAGCCAATTAATATAGTTTTACTACCAATTTACAAGATGTGTTGAACCTTTGGAACAATGAGGGTATTCATATTATTCCAGAAAAAGCGTACAAGAGAACAGTCATAGAAGACATGTAGTCATTTTCTTCTGATGAGTCACAAAAAGAGCAGAATGTATCGAAATCCCTCTAAGGGTATCTAAATCTCTTAAGGTAGCATTTTCAGGATGGTTCTATAATTTACCATTATACTTCTGATCTGAGTAATTTTATGTAATATGCCATGCCAGAAACTGTTTTATATCTTCTCGTGTGCTACAGAGGTGGGTATGAACTACCGTAATTACATTTACTCCATAACATTAATATGATATTTACAATAGGCATGTACTTTAACTACAAGGAGACAGCAGCAATGATGATAGATGTTGTATTTAAGATTTCATTTCCATGCTTCCATCCAAATGTCTGCTTGTTATGTGGCTGTTTACATGGCAACAAAGTTAAAAATTCTCTCATTGTCTCTTATTTTCTCCAATACACATTCTTTCCTAGGTCAGACATGCACAGGTGGATTGCTGCATTTCCAACAATTAAAGCGACAGATAATGAGGAGAAAATCTATGAGGATTGGGGTATGTTTCTAATTCATTCAAATGAAAGCGTAACGTAGACATTTTATGGCTGAAAGTGGTAAACACTACTACTACTCTGTCCATTTTCTGGGTGAAGTTCTCGTTTTCAACAGGATTATTTTTGAGCACTTTTTTCCTCCCACAATTAAAAAAAGTTGACTTATATTTGACTTAAGAACCCCTGCAATCTACTGGAAGCAGGCTGAGAGTGCGAGCCGGCCTATTCGTACTAAACAATAGAAGACATCGTTTTGATCCATGTATGACAATCTTAAGGAAACGAACAGACTTTTGTTCTGACTGATAAAGGCAAATAAAAAGATGAACAAAGGGGAGGAATGAGTTATCAACTGAGAATCTGAATTCCTGTTTTTTTTCCCCCAATTAGACTGTCCACAAGTGCAGTGCGTCACTCAGTACAAAGCGAAACAGGCAGATGAGCTAAGCTTGGAGCCGGCTGATGTAATCAACGTCTTGCGCAAAACAAGTGAAGGTGCGGATCAATCAAGTCACTTAGATTTGTTACAAGTCCCACATTAATTCAATGTCACTTCTAAAGGTTGGTATGAAGGAATTCGTCTCTGTGATGGTCAGAAGGGCTGGTTTCCAGCAGAAAATACACTGGAAGTAACCACAGATCACCAACGACGAAGAAATGTGAGAGAGAAGTACCAACAGGACAACGCAATTACTCAAAACAGTCCGAGCTGACTCCTACAGATTGCCCCAGGCAACGATAGCTCTCCAATGGACCCCTTGTCAAGAAACAGTTGCCAATTTGGAAATCTCAAGAACTAAATCTAGAACTTGGTTATTTTTCAATGGGAGAAAAGACATGTTTTGGAACAGATCGGTACAGAAAGGAAGCTAATTTCATCAAGGACTGAAATTTTGACAAATTGTTACGGTTTCCTTTTGTTTTCAGCACTCACTCTCGTTTTGCTCCAGCCCCCTGCCTGCTGGTTTCTTCCAATTACCTCCTCACCTATTCCTGTTATCTGATTTTCTCCCTTTTATATTGTCGTTGTTTCCTCTGTTTGTCTTGCTCAGTTACACACTGTCCTCTACTCCAGATAATCAAAGTAAGTTAACTGCTGATTTTTGGTTTGTTACTCTTTGAGTCTGTCAAATTAGCTTTTTATGCTACATATAGCACTGACTCTGTTAGAGTTTACTTTATGTTTTCTAGTAAGTTTACAGTGGGTTCAGTTTTTTTAATATATTCAATAAACCTATTTTTGTAATACTCCACCTCTTTGAGCCTTTTTCCCCTTCATGACCATTCCGCACTTGACAAATATGCAACACCGTTTCAATGTTGACTCCTAATTAACTGCACACCTAAAGAAAATGTTTGAATTTTTAGCACCGTTTACGAACATTACTTTAATGCTATATTGTTTTAGGGAACATTTGCACCTCTTGTTAAAATCTTGACTTATCTCCTTCGAACAAATCCTCAAAATTTGTAAATCGTAATAAACTTCAATTGATATACAGTGCTTTTAAGGATTGGCTTTATAAGAGCAAGAAAAACATGGGACCAATTTGCAACATTTTATAGAAAATATGACTTAATGTCTGATAAATCTATTAAAGAACAAATGAAGATGCTTAAAAACAAACAAACCAAAGCCTATATCCTTCATCAAAGCAAACTTTATTGAACACATCTCCACAAAGTGACCAACACGACGAGCCCCGTCTATTCCCTCAAGGCTTTGGCTTCACAGAACGCACACTGCCAAGTTTTTAAAGCTACAATCAAACAATAAAAAAAAAATCTCTTCATTTAAAATCTCTCCATTTCTCAAAAAATAAAACAAAGTTATTGCATGCATTTCCTTCAAAGCTTTACCTTGGTTGACATCATCCTCCAGAAGGCAGGGAGTTCAGTTTTTGATCTAGAAAAAGAAAACACTTTAATTGCCGTTCAAACAACTTGTTGAATGGTAGATAAGGTTCCCTCGATTCTGTTAACTCAATGTGAACATAAATCTACCATCGTTTAGTTAAAATGTGTCTAAGCAAATTTCGCAATCACAGGTGCAAAGATTGATAATGGAAACTTGCTAAACTTTTCTCACTTTTCTTAAAACATTACATGCAGTAAATTACAATAATTACTGTACATAGAAAAGAAGGTCTAGTTTGAAAAACCACAAAACAGATTGTAACAAATCAGACAGACTTGAAAGTATCTCAGAGTCGAAGTTACAAAAAAACAAGTAACAATGTTTACTGGATAATACTAAAACTAATTTCAGAGTGGTCATCTCCTCACCTCCATCTTTGAGCTGTTTTGGGTATGACTGTGAGGCTGTTTTATGCATGTGTCCAGCAGTGGGAATAGAAGACGGCAGGAAAATTGCAATAGTTCGATTGCCATTCTTGGGATGGACGCAGCCAATCGGAACCCTGAGAATAAAAAGAATGGGGTTAAAAAAAATTCACCAAATCCATCTGAAAGTTGCATTATCTATTGCAAATGATGGATTGATTTCACCTGCAAGAAAAGTGTTTCACCTGTAATGCGAGTGAAGGTGGCTGAGAGGTCTCAGGTGTGGAGACAGAGGGAATATGTTTCTTACTTCATTTGTGTAAATTACATGATTACCATCATACTGCAGACAGAAAGAGGTTAACGTTTAAAAAGATGTTTTTCCTCACTTTTTTTTTTACTGTTCAAGACCCATACCTTTGCGACAGTTCCACAGGAATCTATAGAGAAGCTATACAGGGCTCTGGATTGATCCGTTTCCTGTGGTCTACAGGATGGATCCAAGAGGGCTGTATGATTAGGATTCACCGGGGGAGAAATTCCAGATGTGTCGACCATCACCACGACTCTTCCATCGGGGAGACAAACTGCCGTACAGGCAGGGGTTCATATGAATAAACAAAATTAGTGTGTGTGTATATAGTACAAGCAGTGATGAACTGTGTGTAATAAACTCACAATGGATTGAAATGGATTTCAGCTCAAGAAAAAAAAAAGTGAATTTACGATTTTTGCTGAAACCAATGATTAAAGTTGAAAGCCATTGAAAAGAGGCAACATGGAGAATCAGTGAAAGTACAAAAAAAACATTTCCACAACTGCAGAGTAAAATATATATACACCAATATCATAAAGCCTGATGGGTAAAGTATGGGATTGGGTGTTATGAAACAAAAGACAGAGCAGGAATAGTGCCAGAGTTGTTCAAATAATTGGTCTCTGGTCATTTACTAAATATCTAGCGGGTCATAACCAAGGGTCCAGTGGTTCGTGAGATTACCCAGGAGCTCTTTGACCGGGAATACACAGTGCTGCACATGTGTCTGTTCTTCTCCTGTTCCCACATGAACTAGACTTGTCAGAACGCTCACCAGCAAACCCTGCAGTCCCAAGCCCTAAAGAAAGCAGAGTCACACAAGTCCAAACCAAATCTTCTTGCTTCATTTTTTTTTCCACAGAATTTCACAAGTACCTCATACGCCATGCCAGGGGCAAACAGAGGCACTTCCAGGATGAGATGGAGTTCCTTGGGTTCCAGGGTGAATCCATATTGCTCCACCAACTCCCAGTCAAGCTTCATGCCTCCCACATATAAACTCCATTCAGAGGAGTCTACATTCCCATAGTAAGCCAATGTACGGACTCCCCGCTCTGTGCACTCTCCTTCCAGCACTGGCAGGACTGGGGAAAAAAAAAGTTATGTAAAAAACATGCAATAAATTTCTTTCTTTTCTTCTTCTATTCTTTGAGGGGCACTAATAGGAATCACCCAGTTTTATTTCTAACCCAGAAATAGACAATCTTTAAAACGGGCAACTTTCAGTGTGAATCATTCACTGCTTCAATTGGCCAACTTTGAATCTTCAGCTGAAATGATCTGAAAGGAGCCAAAAGAGTGGCCAGCACAATAGAGTGAGCAACAGTCTGACAATGAGATGTTATGTTTCAAAGAGATAGAAGGCAAACTGGAGCTTTCTCAATTGCTTAGTTACGAATCTTGTGTCAAAACTTTTTGTATAGCAAACATGTCTCAGTTATTTTGGCCCCACAGCTGAAAAACATTACTGTTTGTTTCTTTTGTCCTTTAGGTGGGAATGATCATCATCTCAAGAAGGATGTTAAACACAATCATTTTTTTACATTTGGACTTACACAGAGATGATAAATAATTGCTGCTTTTTTGAGTTATGAAATCAGTCTATCTCAAAAAACAATTATTTACTCCATTATTGGCAAACCTGTGATTTTAGACTTAAAATGTAGTTACCATTAGCTAATAATAAAGGAAGTATGGCTTCATTCCAAACCATCAAAAAAGATTAAAAGATGATCAGCTCACATTCAGAATAATAAAATTCTATAGGAATATACTCGGAGAAATCTCTCAGACATTCATGTACTGACAAGTTTCACTAAATATATTCCGCTTCGATTTTCGATGAGGGTCACACTCGTCTTAAAATGAAAAATTCCACTAACATGTTGATAGGATTTCAGCTTGAACCGGTGATCAAGCGCATTCCCAGTAGAGTTCAAACAGGAATATGATATCAGAAAATAGAATCTAGTAGCCTATTCTTTCTCTTTGTGTATAATCACCTGGATACACTTGGATAATTCAGCAAAAACAACTTTGCAGAAGAAAGGGAGAATTCAAACAAATGCTTTTATCCAAAGCGACTTACATTTGAATGAACATATTTTTTCTGTCAGTTCTTGCTTTCCCTGGGATTTGAACCCACAACCTTTGCGTTGTTAGCGCAATGCTCTACCAACTGAGCCTCAGAAAACATTTATTCTAAAGGTAATCTCCAGAGACAAGCCTCTGTTTCACCTCCTCTGCATCCTTTCTTGCGTTTTTAACGGCAATCTAGGTGCATGCCATAACTGCGCACCACAGAGCTTGACCTGAGCCTGTGTACTATTATATAAATTAAGCTCGAGCCCTGGGCCCTATCGGGTTTGGGCAAAGTCCTCTGGGTACTCCCCCACAAACATATGTCAGATTAATTGAATGATCTAGATTCCCCTTAGAGAGTGAAAAAATATAAATGTGTTTTTTCCCACTAATGATGAGCTACTGCTTTCACATGACCATTAAAACGAACATCAGATTCCAGAACCATCACAAGATTTGACCCAATTTTAAGTTATTTGACCTTTTGAGGCATGGTAAGTTTCATCTTGTGACCATTATCCATTTTTAAAATACAATGACTTGGGTCGAGTTATTTTTATATTTTATCTCAATAAAAAAAAAAGTGTAAAATACTTTTTCTGTATTTTTGACTATATTCGTCAATACCCTTTACTTAAATCAGAGTTAGATCCCATTTTATGATTGTTTTCAGAAAACAAAGCTAACATACATTTTTACCATTGTACTTTACCAAATGTTTGTACATGGAGGAATTTTTTTTAGGCAAGTTCATGCATTCACAATTTGGCTTAGCGAGGGAGGCTCTTTTCTTACCAGCATCTTGCAGCTTCACTTCAACAGTGGCAGGATAGTCAAACGTCTCTCCAACAGGAGATACAACGAAAGAGAAGACCCCAGAAAAAGAGTACCTCCTGAGCCTTTTTCCCAAATACTAAATGAGATAAGATTAAAAGCATGAAATATGAATTGACAGAAAGATGACTGTTCAGATTTTAACAAGAGTGTGTGGTTTTTCACCTTCTGAGAGACAAGTGGGTGAGAGAAGGGCATCTGAAACTGATAGGTGTATGTGTTGTTGGGAAAAGAGTTATGTGAGAGCTGAATTTTGCTGTTTTCCATGTCCTCCCAGAGCATTGGTTGTCCTGCGATGCTTATGTTCACCAGAGACACGTCATGAGGGAAACAGCACAAAGAGAAGGAAAACTCCCCTTCTGTGGGCTCCGTCACTACATCACCATGAAGAGAGAGAATAGCAGGGCGTCAACTGTGCTTTGTGACAATTCCTAGCATAATCTAACAATTAGCAACACCCCCAGGGTTGATGCCAACACACATTCGCTTAATCGATCACTAGATCAGCTTTTGTCACTAAACATGAGAGCGAATGAGGGTAAATTGGTTTGCTTACAGTCCAGCAGTGTGATTGGTTGAGGCAAATGGTTAATGACAAGATTTCTGAATGTACGCTGCTGAGTCAGACCCCACGCTGCATCCTCCCACTCGTGTAGCAGGAACACATCCACAGAATACGACTGAGAGTAAAGACCATCAACAACCTGACTCTATTTGACAATGTGAGAGAGAGAGAGAGAGAGAGAGAGAGAGGGAGAGAGACGGTGGAGCTAATTTAATCAGAACATGATTTAAAGTCAGTTTGGCATTCAGATTTGTATACCTTGACGAAGCCTCCTTCAGCTCTGAAAGGAATCCGGATCTCCAAAGTTCCATTGTTCTCATGAATCACATATCCCCGCTGGTGGGCGACACACTCGGTCAAATATCGTCCTCCGACACCCACCTTCAGGCTTTTTTCTATGGTAGGAAGTTGTACCAGAGGGGGAATATCAAGCGGGACAGACCACAACACATCTGAGCCGTCCATTTGAGCCGGACCTGACAGGCCATTGAAGAGATGTGAGCTGGGTGCTGATTAGAACATTGGTGCTAAAACTCAAGCTGAAGTACTCATACTCATTGTGCAGGCCACAGACAGGTCCACGGTCAACAATGTCCATCTAAGTTTGTACAAAATGGTGGCACTGACCACTTCCACTAGAGCCTCCCCCAGCTGTAACAAGCAAACACAAGTTATTTTAGTCACTTTTGAATGAAGCACATATACGTGCTTTTTTAGATTTTCTGGATTTGCTCCTTCTGCATTGCTAAATTAAACCCACTAATTAAGTGAAGACTAGTCTATTTCTTTGAATGTTTATAGTCAACAGGGGGTCAAACTACTTTTGTCTTGTCCAAACTGGAGTATGAAACAAGGATCTGCAAATGTTTAACACGTGCAGCAATCTTACTGCAGCTATCTTTTGAAAATTTTGTTTACGTATAAAACCACTGCAGAATGCGTCTCAATGTACATCTGAGAGAGTGAATGAGATACAAGAAAGACAAAAACATGCCCATAAAATAGAAGAGAATTTTTACTAGATGTAACCTAATGATAGAACACCAAACGATAAGAGATATGCAGTAACCTTAACACTTTCTTTCGTATCTTCAGATACAGTGAGGGGAAAAAACTATTTGAACCGCAAATGTAAGTTTGCCCATTAACAAAGAAATGATCAGTCTAAAATTTCAATGGTAGGTTTATTTGAACAGCAATGAGACAACAATGACAAAAAAATCTGAAAAATTCGTTTCAAAAAGAGTTTCATAAATTAATTTGCATTTCCATGAAGGAAATAAGTATTTGATCCCTTTGAAAACATGCTTCAGTACTTGGGTGGCAAAACCTTTGTTGGGAATAACAGAGGTCAGCCGTTTCTTGCACACATCTCAGGGGGGATTTTTGGGGTCATTGTTTTGGGAGGATTTTTGGGGTCAATGGTGTTTTGGATCATTGTCATGCTGGAATACCCAACCAAGACCCATTTTCAATGCCCTGACTGAGGGAAGGAGGTTCTTACCCAACACTTGAGGGTACATGGCCCCATCCATCCTTCCGTTGATGCGGTGCAATTTTCCTGTCCCCTTGGCACCCCCATAATGTTTCCACCTCCATAGTTGACGGTGGGGACGGTTTTTGGAGTCATAGGCTGTATTCCTCCTCCTCCAAACACGACGAGTTGAGTTGATGCTGAAGAGCTCAGTTTTGGTCTCATCTGGCCCCAACACTTTCACCCAGTCTTCCTCTGAATCAGTCAGATGTTCAGTGGCAAACTTCAAACTGGCCTGAAGATGGACTTTCTTGAACAGGAGGACCTTGCAGACATAGCAGGATTTCAGTTTTGGTGAACTGTTTTGGTGGTGACTATGGTCACAGTTGCCTTGAGATCATTGATAAGTTCCTCCAGAGGTGTTCTGGGTTGATTCCTCAGTGTTCTCATTGAAACTCCATGAGGTGAGATCTTGCATGGAGCTCCAGACCACGGGAGATTGGCAGTTAATTTATGTTTCTTCCATTTGCGAATAATTGCACCAACTGTTGCCACCTTCTCACCCAGCTGTTGGCGATGGTCTTGTAGCCCATTCCAGCCTTTTGTAGGTCCACAATCTTGTCTCTGACATCCTCGGAAAGCTCTTTGGTCCTGGCCATGGTGCAGAGTTTGGCATCTGGATTGATTGCTTCTGTGGAAAGGTGTCTTTTGTACAGGTTTATACGAGCTGAGAGGGCTGCCAATGTCAGCTCGTTACCTGTATAAGATCCACCTGGGAGCTAGAAATCTTGATGGGTAGGGGGTCAAATACTTATTTCCTTCATGGAAATGCAAATTAATGTATAACTCTTTTTGAAACGCATTATTCTGCATTATTTTGTCTTTGTTTTCGCTCACTGCTCAAATAAAAATACCATTGAAATTATAGACTGATCATTTCTTTGTTAATAAAACGCACTGGGTGGATCGCAGTAGCTGCACCATCAGTGGGGGCTGTGATTCTTTCCTACCTGTACCCTGTATGCCAGAGAAGATCCATAGGCACAACGCAAAATGATCCGGGTGTTGGTGGTATTAACATGGTAACCCAGCAGATGAGCCATTCTCACTGGCACAATCTCTTCCCTCATTGCGCCCTCCTGGTGGAGTGAAGGTATACGAAACACTACCCTCCATTCCATAACCAGGTCATCCAGCTCCTAGATGACCAAAAAAAATTACCTGCAGAAATTTCCCTGCATATTTACAGGATTGTTGCATCTTGTGACATTTAAAAATTGGTCCAAAGAAAATATTTTTTCACCACATTTAGGCTCTACATTTTCATTCTTAGACACATTTAGGGATCTAGTGATATGTTTGCTTGCTAATTGTATTAAATAAACCCAGGTTCTTACCAAAAAGGCTGGTGTTCCCCATACTACACCCAAGTGATTATCCGGTGGTAGCTGTTTCAGCACGGACACCTAGGAAACAGCAGTGGGATTAAAGATGGAAGCATGAAACCAGCCCTGTTGCAGTCCAAGTCTGCCACAGACTGATGCATGTTTAAATTTTAACTAAAATGGGCACTGAATGAATAGGAGAGTAGTTTCGACCTAACTTACTCTGTACTACTGCGCATTCTCACAGTTTGACTGAAGTTGCAAAGTGTCTACATCGTTTGATTGGACCAGTCACAGTCGGTCAAGTAGATTTTAAATGATCCGATTCAGAAAATGAGATTTCAAATTATCCAATTTAACTCAAATAGCAGACACTGGCGATTGTTTAACACACAAAATAATAAAGATAAAATTCTACATGAACTCTTTTATGACCTTATTTAATAAATAAACAAATAGACTATGAAACAAAGAATTAACTTATTTAACCTCCATGTAGTTCTCCTCGCATATGAGCTCCCTAGTCCCCCACGGGACCTGAAGAGCACATGTAAGCAGTAGAGGGAAGGTTTTTTCCTCCCCATTTGAGTTCTGATTTATGAACCAAACCTGCAATCGAAACTCAGACTCCCCCTGAAAACAAACAACAAACCAAGAACACATTTCTTACCAGTATGTAAAAAAAGATACTCAATGAAAACAGATTTTTGAGCATTTCCACAAGACCATGTGCCAATTGTCGGACATTTATTTCAAGATGCATCTATATATCCAAAGATTTTATAATAGAAATGCATTGTATTTCATTTTGGTGCACTTCACATAGAAAAGTATAATTAAATTATAAAAAAAAAAGATCCCCCTTTTAAACACACAAAATAAAACATCATTTTCTATAAATAGAATTTTATTTAAAAAAATAATAAATAAAAGGCAGATGTTGATGTCTGTATTCTTTACTTTTCTAAGTAAAACATATGCCACTTTCATGAAGGTACTTACAAAATTGTTTAAAAGTCTGGTTATTGGTGCACCAGTACAAGCACCATACATAATATCTATTTCAGTCCCTAAAACAAATTGAGAGTTCAGAGACAGGAATGTACATTTTTGCCAAACATATTTTTGTCACTATGTGCACAAGAAATGTTTACATCACAAAGAACGAGTGGAAAGAATGACATAATATGACCATGTGTTGCGAGCTCAACAAGGTGAACCAACCTTTGAGTTCTTAAAATGATGGTGCATGTGGTTGTAGGACCTCAAGCGGTTCAATTGACCGGGGCTGATCTTACCTGGTTTTCCACCAGACAGGCGAGGTAGGAAATCCTTAGATGCAGGTCTCCCCATGCATCACGAGTCAATGTATAGCCACATTTTGTCGCCCACTGATCTGACACATCAATAACCTCAGACCCTGCTGCGAGAGGGACACCTTTCATGCATCCACTTCAATTCAACAAATTTGTCACCTGAACAGATTTCAAGTTCTCATGTCAATGAATATGGCCATGTGTCTTAAAATACCTTGAACGTTAAACCTAAACTGATGCCCCAGGAAATTTGACTTAACAGTCAGCCAAAAATGGCGATCATGGCACTCCGTCCTGAACATTCCTGAGAAACAAATGAATCATGTACAAATCTCAATAGATAAAAGTATAAATTTAACTTAAACTTAAGATTTACTTTCTTACCAATAGGAATGGAATTAGAAGAATTTGAGAGGGGACATAAACCAAACAAGAAAAACCTAAAGAAAACGAGTATTTACACGTGTTAATTCACATGTAAAACATGCCACTTCTGAAAGACAATCAGTTTAGTTCCTGTTTATACTTTTAATCATAACATAACTCACCATAGCAGATTAACGTAATACATGGTCATAAAGAATATTACTGCCAAACGTATAGACTTAGAAATTGCTAATAAGATTATTGAAATTATAACGGGATTTAGAGTCGCTGCAGTACATCAGCTGTCTCGTGCTGCTTTAGTTTTACTGGGAAGAACACCTGTCAGATTGAAGGAACTTAATCAATTGGAGCGTCACGTGAGCACGCGTTACCCTACTATTGGTGGAAAACGTTTAGACAAAGCGTTCAGTAAACGTTTTAACACTGTTTAAAAAAAAAAGTTAAAAAAATATCTAACCCAATAATAAATTAAAACGTATAACTATACTAGAAAAATGTATTATTTTACAATAAAAAAGCGTTATAAAGTAACTAAACAGTTTTTAGCTTTAAATGACGAAGTTACGTTAAAAAAATAAACCTTTATCACCCATATGCTTTGCTTTTTCTGTTATTAAACGAATACTGGGTTTGCTTGTTGTTTTTTTTTGCAATTAAAAGAAAAGAAAATAGATCACGTGACTTAGAAACGTCAGGCAGAAACAAACATTTTACTTCCGCAAACATGGAAGCTGTCATAGATGAGGTTGTTAACCCAAAGGATTTAGAGGTAATTTGAAGAATTTTGTAGGAATTTTACAATTAACTATTTGTGTAAATATAACAGCGATGATGTGTGAATACGTCCGATCTTTATTCTTATTTCCACATCGTCCACCTTCTCTGTAAAATAAAAACAATAGTCCTCGATTAACATTTTTTTTGTCAAGCCAAGATTTTGTAATATTGTTTGATCCGCAGAAATTCGAGGAGAAATACAAAGCAGCGTTGACGGCAGGATCTGTGGCGAAAGACACGCAGTTCGAGTACGGATGGTGTCTGATAAGAAGTAAGACCCCGGATGACATCAAGAAGGGGATCAAGCTACTTGAAGGTATCTCTTCTGTAATGTTTGCAATGTCATTAGCAAAAGGCCAAAAATTAAAGGAATCTAAAAAAAACTTAAATTATTTTAATATTTTTAATAGCATTAGTTTATTCATAATTGTGATATCTTGCAGATTGGTTTCTGCAAGAATCCAGTGAAATACAGGGTCTTTCTGGAAGAAGCTGTTTTCTTTAGTAGTAGACAATACTTTGTAGCGAACATTTGTACCATTTAAGTGGATATCAGACATTTAAAGAAATGCTCCACTTTTTAGAACAAAGGCTCATTAACTATATCTACTATATTAGCATAACTCGCCGTTAGCCTAGTTTAGGTTACATCATCAAAGACACTTGCATTTCCATTCAAAATGATCAAATAATTAATGTTTCCTAATCACATCAGGTGGCCCGTAAGGACCACATGAGTCACCGGTACCTACTCTTATATAATAGTGCCACTTTCCAGTGAGCTGAATCAAATTTAATATGAATGTTATTTGTGTTTAAATGACACTTGCACGTATAGTTAGCGGCACAATGTGGGGAGATATTTCACGACGGGTCACACAAGCTACCAACTATCCACAGAGCAGTGCGCTACCAACTATCCACAGAGCAGTGCACTGTAGAAAAGCCTACGAGTTGCTGAGATGCATGAGATGCACATCTGCAAGACTCACTCAGAGTACAACATACTGGTAAACTGCTCGCAATGCCAGGCTTCCCAATAACTGAAAGAAACAGATACCAGATTTGGTGTCCAGTTCTTGTTAGGTTCAATGTGTTTGTAAAACTGTGATTTAATATTTGTACATTGAATATTGTGATTTCCTTGGACTGTTGTAGAAGTGATCATTTTGAATTGTTGTAAACATTTATAAATTGCAAAATATATTACATTTATAAGACAAAATATGAATATAAAGTGTTGCATATTAATATCTGTTTCCTACCTTGTTAAATCATTCTTGATATTAATTGTGAGAAATAATTCACATGATCAGTGTCTTTGCAGAGATGAATATCCTTAATTATTGATAAATTCAGAAGAGGGTATCAAATCATTAATACCCAGGACGTAGCTCTCGGTTTCAAAAATGTTGGTGACCCCTGTCATAAACAGTGTCTTATCTGGATTCTAAATCTCACACGTGGATTTTCTGTAAAAGAAGGGGTTGTAAAGGATTTTGTTTATAAGCAAACTAATCTGAGCTAAAGTTCAAGATTTCATAGCTTTACTCTAGTTCCATATCTTATCAAGCTGACTTTTTCACACCCACACGTTTTATGTTTTAGAGCTATGAGTGAGGCAAATAAAAAGAGTGGTTACAATGTAAAGGGAACTTTATGAACTTAAAATGAACTTGAGATATATTTCTGCTGTAAGTAATGAAAACATTATATAATAGACTCAAGTCATGATTTATCTTCATCTGTCAGCTGACCTCTTGATGATGAGATGATGACAAATTTGTCTAAAAGTTACACATTTCTCATTTAATTCTCTCCTTTCAGACTTCCAGTTCGTTCAAAAGATGGATGACTATTATAGGTTGATGTAGGGCGTGACAAAGAGAGAATGATTGGCTCATTTCAGAATTAGAAAGAAACAATACAGCTAAACTTTGCTATGGGATCTGATCAGATTATACTTTTAGAGAAGTTGGAAGGTTGCTATTGACTTAAACAATATTTAATCTATGAAAACAAATGGTTCCTTTTCTCTTTGACAGCATGCTTCACAAATCCTTCTCCCACTCATGTGTTTTTAGGGGGTTCCTTGCTGTTTTTTTTTTAAAGGAAACTCACTCTTAAATATTTTTGCAAAAACAAATGTGTTTATTTTCCATTTTTATCGATATGGCACAACAGGGTTCATGGTTCTGTGTGTTCCTTGGTTTTTAACCATGGTGTTCGATTCTGCTGAATGGCCTAGCAAATGACTAAATTACCTTTCTTTAGATTGCACTAACAGATAAAGGTAGGCTTTCCCTTTATTTTTCCTTAAGCAACAAGATGTACTAATTTTGTTTTTATAAAGATAATGTTTATAAACAGTGTTTTTTTTAATTTAGTTTTGTTTTTTTAATATCTGAAATGTCGAAAAGGTGCTTCCTTTTGAGATAATGTTTCCTCTGTCTTTATTCAGAGCTTCTTCACAAAAGCGGTAAGGATGACCAGCGGGATTATCTGTTTTATCTTGGCGTTGCTAACTACAAACTCAAGGTTGGTAAATAAATCTTTACACTCAGAGTAAGTTTGGTCTCATTTTGTGTTGTGTACTTCCAGGAATATGAGAGGGCTCTGAAATGCATCCGTACTTTACTGATGAATGAACCAGGAAATACTCAAGCTTTAGAACTTGAGAAACACATCGATAAATCAATGAAGAAAGGTAAGTGTGCTTTTTGTATTGACTGATTATTGTAGTGACAGTTGTTTACAGTTTCTGACTCATACACACTCAACAGACTTTTAATAAATTAAACATTACCACCAATGACAAAAAAATACTTTGAAAATGTAAATAATCAAAAATTCTTTTTTGCTCACTTCTGACACATCCAAATCAAGTGGTCAGTCAATGAATTGCAGTTTCCATTTTACTTCCTGTTACGTAGAGAATCACACATTTTACTGTTTCCCTTTGAATGTGGCTTTTTCTGGTGGGCATGGGTGGGTTTCACATCGTTTAGGAGTCGATAGATATTGCATTTAATTGGAACCGACAGGACAGTATGTTGACATGAAAAAGAGGGGTGTTGGGGAAAGGATGACAAGTTCGAGATTTGAGCCTGCGTTGACTGTGGGATCCACTATATAAAACGGCCAGACAGGGTTGTACAATTTTTTGCAAGTTGAAGCTAATCTACATAAAGTGACGTTTGCATTTCTGATGTGGAGAAGGAGAGTTGGAAATTTAATGTTGTGTAGTTTCACAACATTATGTACATTGACTCGAGTCTGTTAAACTTCCATTTCCAGACACCAATGCTTATTGAGAACTCTTGTGCCCGGTGTTCTGTGTCATATTCCATGTACAACTGAACTAATATTTTCAACATACAACATGTAGTACTACCAGTGTTAACCGAGAAGCTGGGCTCGGAAGTAGTCAATATAATTTTTTTATGTGGATTTAGTTATACCAACGGCACAGATTATGCAACAAATTATCCAGTATAAAACCATATGTGGGTCCGGGATATTAAAGGAGTCATAAAGCTCAGGCAAGTAGCATTTCTGAACAAAGATATCATGGTATTTAAACAATCACATAAAAATGGCACTAAAGGAAACACAAGTAAGTCATAAAATGCCACTTGAGGAAGCCTTTAAGATAATAACACTAAGAAGGAACTGAATTATCATCTGCAAACAAACCAAACTGGGACACAACATCATTCCATTTCACCAATTCCGTACGTGTTGCAGTGTAACTTGTAAGTTTTTGTATGCATTATTATTGTGTATATAATTCAGGCCCTATATATTATTATTATTGTTCTCACATAAGCACCTGCATAAATATTCATGCTTTAAAATGTAGATTTAATACATTTGTGTTTTCTAGATGGACTGGTCGGTATGGCTATTGTTGGTGGCATTGGACTGGGTTTGGCTGGACTGGCTGGCCTGGTTGGTTTAGCTGTGGCTAAAAAATCAGCATAGGAAAATGAGCTGCAGCAAAAAAAAACAACAACAGAAAAAAAAGATATGAAGGGCCATATTTGGGTTTGGGTACAACTAAATATCTTAAAAACTTTAATGCCTTACTTCATGTAGCCTAAAAATCCAGTATCTAAAAGGGTTTTTCAAGTGTGTGCGCGCGTGTGTGTGCGTGTGTGTGTATATTTAATATGCAGCGGTTTGCTACCTTTATCTCTTGTTCTCATATCAGTATTCCTTTACTGTTTATTCTAGTTAAGATGTTTACATGTTTTTGTTGTTGTCAAAAGCTAGATTTCTTTATTCTGTTAATACGGTTTCATGTTAATTGTATTCACTTTAGAAAGTATAATAATATTTTGACAGTGTTTAACCAAAAGTAAAGGCTTAAGTAATGTTTAGCCTCACAGAAGACAGAGGCAAATGTTTAATTATGTATTTATTTAAATTTATATTTTTTGTATTATTTACCACTTTTATAAAAATGCAAAAATGTTGTGTTTATTTCATGTTTAAAGTCCTGCCTTCCTGTTCTTGAGGCCAAATATCTGTCTTAAGATGATCCAACTGTTTCTTTTCAGTTGTTTGACTCAATTTCAACAGCACGCAATGTGGCTTCAAATGGTTGGCCACCTACTCAACAAAGAAGTTGATGTGTTCGAATTGGGTCTCCTTCAACATCCAGAAATATGCCTGTCAATAAAAGTGAGTTAAATATGGGTCTGTGGTAGTCTGTTGTCTTGAAATCTTAAACTAAACAATTTGAGATTCCATGGAGCAGAGTAGCCAACACACTTTAGTAGAAAATTTTAGTACATTCAATTTAGTGTATTTTCCCTCCTTCAAGCATGTTTCACGTGATATCAGCTCACAGAATATCACTCATTTACTGCTGGTATGTAACTCTAAAAGTCAGGTTTAATTAGGAAAATTTTTGTATAAGCTACCTTTGGGTGTAGCTTTCTCACATGCTTCTGTCGTGTAATCATAGATGCACTCAATATTTTGATCAGCACTCTCTGGGGGCCATGGCATCACTTTCAGTATTTCTTGTTCTTTATACAGATTGTTGTTCTTAATCACTTTGGCTTTAGTTTGGGGTCATTATCCTGCTGCAGAGTAAATTTGGGGCCGGTCATACGCCTCCTTGACTGCATTGAACGATGGATAACTGTATTTCCCAGCATTGAGTACCGCCATTAATTCTGACAAAATCTTGACTCCATTTGCAGAAATGTAGCATCAAACTTTCAAAGCACCTCCACCATGCTTCACAGTTACCTGCACCCACAATATTGTACCGTTTTTCTGTTAGTTTTCAATGAACAAACTGCCTTCAAATATTTCAAACTTTTCTGTTTAGAACCCCTTACTGCTATGAATTCTAAGGACAGTAGATGGGTGTACCTGAGTTCCCATTGTTTCTGCCAGCTCTGAGCTGATGGCAGTGCTGGACTTTTCATCAAAACTGAAAAGGTATTGGGGGACACAGACTTTAATTGAATTAAGTTAAGATTAAAAACATAGAGTTGTGTTTAAGTTTAACAATCAAACGATTTTCATTTTTGGATGATCAGCCATATCATCATCCTTTATGAAAAACTCAATCATTAACGTCCTTTTGAATTGTTTGAAGCTAAATTGTTGTGTACTGAAGTAGAGTTTGAGCTAAAAACGTACATAAAGAACATATTTGAACACTCCCAACATACAGTCATCAATTCCATCCTTCACCAGAAGATATTTTGATATTCTTTTATTCAAACACTCCAATTGAAGCAGTAGTAAATAAATGGTATGGTTTTATTTGAGTAATTTAGGATCTAGTTATTTATTAAATGTCTGTAGTGACTAACAAAGTCTCTAACCTAGTTTAGAAAGAGTAAGATAGTGGAGAGGGTGTATCAAAGGCTGGAAGTCTTTATCTCAATAGCTCACCGTAAATTGCCTGGTACCGATAGGAACACCTGGCACTGCTGTTAATGAAATTTCTTTATGATTAATGCTATGGAGTCCAATCCATGAAGGTCAAGTATGAGGTGAAACTAACGAAGAGTGGGTTTAGGCGAAAAACAAACAGGTAATCTGGTCTGTAAATAATAATCAGATGCCATCATGCCATTCTATTGCCATTGGTGGTCACAGTCAGTCAATGCCAATAAAAAAACTAGTTCAGGATGTAATAACAAAAAATGCTACTGTAAAATATTCTTCAATTTTGGATTCTGATGTTAAATAATACTTACTATAAGGATGTAAAGAGTTTTTGAAGGCATCCATTAGAGAAAATGAGAAATGAAACCTGAAAACGTTCCCAAAACACAATTCTCGTGAATTAACTCTAAATGCATTTCTTCTAAAAAAAAATAAATAAATAAACAAAACAAGTTCAGGGTTGAATAACTCAAAAATGCTACAGTAAACATTACTTTAAGAGTTTTTGAACGTATTCCTGAGAGAAAATGACAAATTGAAGCACAATAAAGGAGTTTTATAAATATCAGATTCAACATCAATATCAGTATTTATAAATAATAGATTCAACATGTGGAACCACAAATACATATTTCTGTTTTAACAAAAATGAACAGATTGAGTACAAAACTTGTGCAATATAAAACGACGTGTTTAGATTGTACCTGATTTAATAAACACGATTAGAGCTTTGTGGAAATTCATAACAGCACATATGAAGCTGTTTGAAATGAAACTGTAAAACAGCCCTGAATAAGAAACCACACAGGTACAGTCCAAACAATAAACCTGTCATGAACAAGGAATTATGCAGATCACCTTCAATAGCGTGAAAATGACAGTAAGCATTGTGTCTTTTTAAGGCGACAATAAGAAGCTGGATTTTTTATAGAACTTGTTAAATCTCAATAAAACTGTTGTTTAATTTAAACTTATTTTATTTCTTTCAACGAAACATGTCATTAGAAATTGCCCCTAACTGATCTGCAACCTACTCGTGTACCTACTGTGTGATTTGGATGGCGTGCTGACACCAGTCATTCAGAATGAAAGATAACATCCAAAAAATGCGGATTTCTTAATATTGTAAACTCCTTAATAATCTTAATTCATTTTTAAAAAATCTTACAAGAAAATTCAAGGCAGAAACTGGCAATATTGTAAAGAACTTATCAGAGTAACGTCTGTCAGCTACCATTGCAGATCATTTATGGCCCATCGAACAATCCCAAAAGGTTAAATTCCATTTATTGGTGCAGCATATCTTCAGTGCTTCTGGTTGTTGGAGACTTCCTGTACAGCTAGGAGTGGTTCAGGGAAATCAGGCAGTCTGGTACAAACACTGAACAAGCATTGCTTTGGGTCGCTCATAGAACCAAGACTAGATTTAACAAGAGCACTCTACACTGTACATTTGGATGTGCAGTATGAACAAAAGATCTCGGACCTCCAGAGCAGCTTGGAAAGCAGAAGATCTGTGGATATGAAAGACATTCTGGAAGTAATTGCACTTGTCTTGGGGTTTTTGGGGTGTGGATCTGCCGTTCTATCATTAACCAATCACAACTGGAAAGTGTCAACAGATGATGACAATGTTGTTATCACCGCTGACATATATGAGAACCTGTGGATGTCCTGCGCCGATGATTCTTCAGGGAATTTCAACTGCCTCAACTTTCACTCTCTGCTCGCTTTACCAGGTAATGTTTATGAAAGGGTGTTAACCAATCAAACTACTCCATATTGGCTGAATTAAAAAAACATTTTTCCTAAAGATGTGAAAGTACGCTTAGATCTGGAAAATAAATCATAGACTTTACTTTTGCATTATGGTATTGTACATGCTGCACACCAGCACAGTGCACCACGATAAAGACTCATGCTAAATGTTTCCAGTTCAACTCTGGCTTTCTGCAAAATGGCACATTTTATCTGAATTTCCTCTCGGTACCAAGACAGAAGCATGCAAGTCAAGGGAATTGGTGACTAGTTCCATGATTTTTGCTCTATGTGAGCTAGAAATAGAGCAGTAGACACCCTGAAGTGGTGTGATGGCTAAAATATATTGTGGCCGTTAGGTCCAAAAACAAATATCATAAATATAGAATTAAATAGTATTAAATATAGGTTCCCAATGTACAAGGACCCAAAGCCTTCTCCAAACTGAATAGAGTAAACAGTAATCCTGATGCATTTGGGTTTTTTTTTTTCATATTTATGGTTGTCTGGATCATTACCGCATCTGGTTTCATGTTCGTTGCATTCAGAATATATGTTATCCTCTGTATAGTTCTTTCTCCTTTCGTTCCATATGTGTGTCTTGTGTGTAAACAGAACATGGCTGTGAAGTCGAATGCACAAGACATGATGTCACTCAAACATGGATTCTAATGCAACTATATGTCACTGCATAGAATTATCTAAACTCATTTCTGTGAATAACTGTCATCTCCCGAGAACTGTGAGCATGTTGGAGTTGGGCTTTGCTTGTTGATCATGTTGTTGATCTATGCTATAGACAAAGAACTCGTAGATATTTTACACTCCTAGTGTGACACCCTTTCAATGAAAAAAGTCAGATAAATGATGTTGACTGAGGTTGCATTGATTCAGATTTTAAACAAACTAAACTATCAAGAAAATAGATGATACAGAACATATAGTTGATATGGAGAGTTTTCAGACCCCCTAAAGTATTCATGGCTGTACTCGATCAAAAGCGTACTTCTACTAAATACTGAGCAAAGGGTCTGGATCTCTTTGTATTAACCCTTAGTTTTGTACTTGCAATAGTTTTCTCTTCTTTTCACCACTAAATGGCACTGATTTGGGGTCCATAAAAATGAAACTGAAAGACGATTGTGTATTTTCAATCACCTTGCAAATTATGCGTTATAACTCTTGTAATGTTTGTTTGGAATTAAAAATATCATAACCTTTTATGAAACTAATAACCTTTTTGAAACTTCCACATTATATTTGAAATCAAAATTAAACAGTTGCTGAATTGCGTCATTCCAACTTAATTCAAAACAGTCGGCGTGATTGGAATGCACTGTTGTGTGCAGATACTTCTAGGATTAACTAATAAGCTGCAAAAATGTTAACAATTGTTTATTTATGTCAATAGGAGGTGCAGCGTGAACAATGAGGAAAAAAGTCAAATTATTAAGAATTGTTGCAATCAAACATTTTGAAGGAGTCTGAATATTATACACCCCTGTATATTAGCAAAAATGGGTTGACCAACAATTTAAATATGCATATTTTTCTTTTATTAATACATTTACTAAGAGAAAAAAAAAACATATTTTTGTTAGATAGTTTTGAAGATTTTCTTTTGTTTTAACTTTCCCCTCTGCCATTTCAAGTCCTATAACTCTTTATTCTCTGTTGTAACAGGGTTTATCCAAGCATGCCGTGCATTAATGATCGCATCCATTGCACTGGGCACCTTCGGACTGGCAGCGACTTTAGTGGGGATGCAGTGTTCCAAGATCGGAGGAGACAATCACAAACTGAAGGGTCGGATTGTTGTGCTCGGAGGAGTCTTCTTCATGTTACAAGGTATAAATATCACCAGCTGATGTACTTTACTTTTTTAAGGGAAGGTAAAAGTCAGCAAATGTGTTTGTAAGTACACTATGGACAATAGTATGGTATGCTTCACCACTGAAGATTAATCATATAAAAATCCCTTAGATTATTTAACATATATTTGTATAGTACATTCATGGACTTTCTGTACATATGGTACATTGGTAGAAAATTGGACATGTTTAAAAAATGTTGGGCTTAAATTTCTAGTCATGCAAAAAGGGAGTTAGGACCCCAGTTACGTTTCTCATCAGATGTACATTACCTCATCTTTATAAGCTTTAGGTTAAAAAGATTTGACAAACAGAAGCCCGCCACCTGCTGCCAGTTGGAATGTAGTGTATGTGTATGTGTTGAAGAGGTAAGATGCATTAAAAATGGGTAGTGATGTCCTGGAGCATCAATGTTTGTTGACGGATGATGTCCAGGTACCCCCTCCCCCCCATTCCCTACCTGTCTAGTATGTATGTAAAATAAAAGAACAGTCTTCTCTGTCGTAGATGGAAGGAAGGGCCACAGATCGGCAGCCCCACCCAATGGCCCTGGACGAAGAGACTAGCCCTCCATTCCCTAATGTAGCCCCTGAAGCAAGTCAGTTATTGACCTTCTGATCGCTCCAGGAGGCAGGCCCCTCTCCAGTGCCCTGGAGATCTTCAGTGTCTAATAGAATTAAAACTGAGGGTCCCAGACCTGTGGTAGGACAGGGGGAGCGATTGGCAATAGGCCACCCCCACCCCCTTTCATTGGCTAGCTGTATAACCAAGTTGCTTTTAAATAGTTTTTCAATCTATCCCAAATTGAGTGAATAGTTTGGGGACGGCCACTTCTCATCCAAACGTGACTGTGCACAAAGCAAGGTCATGGGCTTTCATGGACATGTGAACTTAAAGTAAAAGTTCTCTAGTGTCCTCAACTCGATTTTGGAATTCATTAGAACAAGGGTGTCAAGTTCAGCTTCTGGAAGGCCGGAGCTTTGCAAAGTTTGCCTCTGACCCTCCTTCAACAAACATAGACCTGGCGCTTTCAATTTTAAGGGGCTATTTAGGTGCGTTGATATAAGGTTTTGAGCTAAATTCTGCAGGGTTGTGGTCCTTGAGTTTGACACCACTACCCTGCATGGAATATTTGTGAATCAGTGTCTGACCTCACCCAGGCTTCTGGTCGAAAACTGGCATAAACACACTCTTAAACCATGTGCAAATCCTTCCCAGAAGAGTTAAATCTGGTGTATCTGCAATGGCTGAGATTCAAATTAGATGACACTTATCTTCATATGTGCGGATACTTTTGGCAATCTAGTGTAGTTTGTTCGAGTTTTAAACATTAAGAACTTAATTAAATTCAGAATACATAGTGTTTAAAACACAGTACAATTGCAACAGTGATACATCATTGTGAGCCCATTACATCTAAAGAATTCTTGTATTGCAGGTCTGTGCACAATGACTGCAGTCTCATGGTACGCTTCCAGCATCACTCGAGAGTTCTATGACCCACTTTATCCAGGTACAAAGTAAGTAGAAAAGCCGATTTCTACCAATGTATCCACCATCTTGTTTCCTTAAATCTGATTGAGATGAAGTATTGATGTGGCACTAGTCGTTGAGGAACAAAGTGCAAATCTCCATTTATAATCCATCACTGTATTTGTTATGATCAGGTATGAGATTGGAGACGGCCTGTACATTGGCTGGAGTTCAGCCACACTGGCCTTGTTTAGCAGCATTTGTTTGCTGTGTTCCTGTGGACTGCGTAACCCAAACGAAGACAAGTATGTTTCTTTTGCATGTGAATCACACTAAATTCATTGGTTTTTGCCACCTCTAAAAATCACAGCCTGTAAAGGGATGTGGCCGGTTTGTAAGGCTTGATATTGAACCTGGCATGTCATGTAAGTATTTGATGTTCTATGTGCCAAAATAGAAAATCCATTAAATTAGATTAAACGCACTACCATTTTTTTTATTTGACCATTTTCTAGAGCTGCACTTATTATTCCCATAATGCATTAGTCATCTATGATTTTGTAGTCAACAAATCCAAAAAAATTATATTGTATTATCACAGTTCATAATGAAATAAAATTAGCATGTTACATTCTGTGCTTGAACATTAGACTTGCAATATTAGTTTTTAAAAGTTTGCCCAAAAAATTTTCCCTTTCACTGCTCCTCATACAGAATTTTATTTATTTCTACATAAACATTTGACTTAAAAATAATTGCCTTGTTCATACATAATATGCAGTTCTGATGCCACTTTTAGAAGGATTCGCTTTCAGAGTTATTCAAACTAAAGTTTTCTGTCAGATGTTTATTCAGGGTCCAGAGATAAGCATTTGATAGAGATTTGCATGTAATTAAACTCTTAAAGTTGCTCTTACCAGAGAGACGACTCAGAATTTAATTATTTTATGCAGATTACACTGAGTTCCAGTCTTTCTCCAGCAGAACTATATGCCTGTAAGCAGCATACAACTACCCAAAGCAATTATGTTCTGCAGTTTTCCATTCATGAGTGTGCCAGCTAGGTACCAATTGCCACTTTGATAACCACTTTGGCAAAAATGTTATATTCACTTTTTTTTTATTCATCCAGGTCACATCTTCAGAACTTCAGATCATACTCCTACCGGTCTGAAACAGGACGTGATGTTCAAACAGTCTCTGGAACGTCTCAAACCCATTCATGTCAACATGGACTCAACGCTTATGTGTAGGGAATGCAGAGTTTGATACACAAAATCTCCGAAAGCATAGCAGCAGATCTGATTTGGTCAGGTTTCACTGAAGAGACTCTTTATCTGAAGTTTACTGACAAAACCATTTGATGCTTTCTTTGCAGAAAGAGAGCAGTAAGATTTCATTAAACAAAAAAGTTTAGTACTGTACGTTTTCCTTGAACGTTGATATTTTATATTTAATCAGAAAATGATTTAAATATTAAAATGTTTATACATAATATGCTAAACTTTATATTTAGATACCCTTTACACAATTCTTTATTAAATTTGTGTCATTTTGTATGTTTGCTACAGTAAAAATATGAACGCAACAAATCTCTGAGTTTCATCTGCAGCTTAAAGATTTTAATGCCACAATAACACAGAACAAAAAATGGTTATAGAAAAAGTAACGTCAGAATTTATTTACACACAATGTGCAGTTCTCAAAAAACAGATCTTCATTAAACCTGGTTTCAACAGATCCTCTCAAGTTCATAAAATGTTCCAATGTTACAAAAAAACAACCTAGTTTTCAGAGTCCATGGGTGGTGGTCTGAAGGCTTTCAGACTCAACTTCTATGGAAACCACATGGTGGCCAGGGATCATCGCCAGCCCCAACACTCTTGGTTCACCCTGGGAGAATGAATCTGTGGAAAAGAGCTCAGGTTCTAGAAGTCACACTTTACAGATTTGTGTTTTTAATTGTTGCCTCAGAAAACAAGATCTGAATGCAAGATCCCTAATGTGCTGAAATGGATGTTTTGTCCAAGTATGCCAACGTTCTAGTCAACTGTGATCTATAAAAGGTGCCTCTAACAAAGACAACACATCACGAGCAGAGACACACCATACTGTTTTAAGCCAGTCAGAGGCTCAGCCACATCTTCTCATTTAAAGCTTTGTCTTTATTTGTGTCCATTTTCATACAGATTTCCACTAAAGACAGCCAAACTATATGAACTATGGTGGGAAATATTGTTACACAACGTTTAGCGATGTAGCGACTTTGTTAAAACTGACAACCTCTAACAATGAGTGTAAAAGAAGTTGAGAAGTTGTCTCATTCCTTTCTAGCACTAGGCTCTAAGAGCAGTTCCATTAGAAATAGAACAGAGACAAATACCCACAGAACACGTACAACTATAAAGAATGCATAGTATAATTCACCACACCATCACACCTCCTCCTCTGTGCTTCACAGAGGGAACCAGCTTTTGACCCAAATTAACTTCTCTCATCTGGCTTTCCCTCATCGCCTCTCGCTTTGAAGGTCACCAAGGAGTCAAAATATTCTCCAGGGAGAGTGAGATAACGAGATATTCCTCTCTCTCTCCTCAGTATCCCTCCTCAAGGACAACACCTCTGCTAGCTTCTCCCAACTGCTGTAATCTGAACGGCCATGAGTAAAGCGCCGTTAATGGCACCAGGAAAATGTCGGCTGTTGACTGCAGCGGTCCAACCACTTTCCCTGACCCTACCCTACATTTTTCCTGTATTATGTCTATATGTGCTTGGCTGTAATGGCTTTTTTTAGCTGAAGGACAGTGCGGAAAAGGCTCTTTTTGAGCTACCTTACCCAATTTCTATCTAAAACATGTGGCCAGAGGGGTCTTGTTTAACTGCATGTAACAAATAAAGGCTACTTACTAACTTACAGTACAAGCTCACCTTCTGAGATTCCATAGAACGCACAGTCGCCCTCTGAGCTTCCGTAGAAGCGGCTCAACCACCACCCCTCGCGTTTGCCATATATTACAGTACACCAACAATGTCAGCTGTAAATTTGAATCCTTAAAAAGGTGTTGGCATCCAAACCCACCCAAGGCATACTTCAGCAGTTAAGAACCAGAAGGACTTGTTTTTCCTTTTCTACTGTTGTAAATGTTGAGTGTGAAGGAAATGCTAAATTGAATCATGCACTATGTACAAAGTCAAAACTAAAAAAATATATACAAGTTAATTAATATACCATTACTGTATGTTAAAAATAAATGGTCACATCTACTTTCGTGTAGCCACCCAGACAATCTAACTGTTGTGTTTGACTGCATTGGAAGGACCAATCTCATAGTACCTGAGGATTTGAGGAATTCTTGTGCTGATCCCAAGATGACATTGCAGTCTCTGTCCGTGCAGAGGAAGAGCCCCACCAGTGTACGTCCATCAGTCATCCGGATCCTCATGCTCTTATTTAGAAGATTCTCTAGCTTACACCGTGCCAGCGAGTACTCAGGATCTTCAACCTGACAGACAACAAAAGTTATTTCCTATAGAGCAACAGCTAGAAACCATGAAAAAAACCTCTTTGTGTAACCATTTTTGTATCTCATTTGGACATAATCTTCGGTAACGTGCCAAATACGCCATTCAGTAAAAAATATCTGATTCACCAAAATGATTTCAAAGATAATAGGAACGCTTCTTTCAACATCTTTCAGCTGTTGATGCTGTACCGTTCACATTTCACAAGTTGTTTGTAAATTGTTAATTTTTTTGTTCTGTAAATAATACTAATATGAATTAGAGTGAATTTTGAAAAATACATATTTCCCTTTATTATGATAGTTTGAATTTTATATGTGACGTTATTCAATTGTTACAATACACTTCAATACTGGCATTGTTTGTGAACACATCTAACTTATGGTAATAGTGTCAGTTTGCTAACGATAGCTTCGTTGCTAAGCACATTTTGCAAGATACAAATGTCATACTAGATCCGTACCTCTGTTTGCATCTCTGTGCCGTTTTCTTCGCTTTGCATTGCCATTCAAACCTCACTAATTCAAAATTAAACCTGGATAAAATGTAAATTTCAGAAATACAAATTCATCATTCATAACACAGCCGCTTATTCGAGCACAAAATGTGTTGCAACTCATTACACACGGGTAACAGCGCCCCTGGCGAAGTGGCGGTGCCGGTTACTTTAAATCAACATTACATTACTCGTGAGTCGTGACCTGCCTATTGATTGATTTAAAAAAATGGAAATTAAGCTAAATTTTTAACCGGGAGTCATTTTTATTGGGATTTTATCTGAAATACTCTTCGGTTTGAGCCCATGTGAGTTAATCTGGCATTCAAACATCCATAACAAAGCTTGAGCTGGGCCTCCTGGATTTCCAATTGTATTGGTAATTTTAAACATTAATTCATTAAAATACATATTAAAAAATTGGTCTCAATCTATCAATGTTGCAAAGCTAGGCAGAAAGCACCACAATTATTACAAAATCAGTCTTAAGGGAGTTTGTGGTGATATGGGGAAGTAAATCTGGAAAGGTTTTCTCCTAGAATCAGAGACACAGTTTAAAAGAGTAGCAGCACAAAAGCACACAGAACTCTACTGTACCTGTCAAACAAAGGGCAAGTGATGCTGTATATTGTGAATTTCTTTTAATCATTTGTGTTTTCAGTAGTGTCTTTCAAGTTATAACAAAGGGAGGGTAAATATAGACAAAGTTAAAAACGTTAGGATGAAAATGTTTTGTCCATGAGGAGAAGAAATGTTTAATTAAGGTGCCTCCCCTGCTAGATTGTCTAAAGCAATGCCATGGAAGCGGAGAAAATGCCAGCCTTCCTTCGCAGTCAGGTCCTCTGCACCTTTAGCCAAATAAAAGTCTAGCGATGGCTTGTTCCAGTCAAGTACAGAAAGCTGCAAGCGAACACACTGACTCTCTCTGGCCACCTAGAAAATCAAATAAGCATTTTGTTCTCTCTTTTTGCAAATAAACCAAAAACACACATTCATAGTTTGTATTTAATTGTCTGGCTTACTTTAGCAACCGTAGCCATTAATGCCTTTCCAATGCCTTTACCTGCAAGACAAGCATGAATAAAGCTGAAAAAAACAGATTGAGATGAGATGATCAAAACCTGACTAGATGCACACACCTCTGTATTCAGGCATCACATAAAGATCCTCCATATACACAGTCCTCCCTTTCCATGTGCTGTAGGTATAGAAGAAAAGAGCATAGCCAACCTTAGTGTGTCCTGAAAAAAAAAGCAAAGCAGTGAGACAGGCAAATGATCACATGTTGATGTGACGGTGGGCAAAATTGACTAATTCCTCTTTGACCTAAATATGGCATTGTTGTTAGTTCTTTTTGGGGAATTAAGCCCCGGTCAGACACTATAAAAACACATTATATTGCTTTGAATGACGACGCATCAGACAATGGAAAACCAGAAGGTCCTCTCTACACATAATTTAAATTTTCAAAGGTTTTCTGATGCAAATTTGGTGTAAATTAGGCAAATGTCTGGGAGGAGTACAAAAAACTAGGTTTGTGACTAAATACAATATGGCGGAAATGAAGAAACCCAGGGGAAAAACAAGGCATGATTTTTGACAATAAGCCAAAGCATGAAAAAACTAACACTTCCCCAAATTCCCTTTTATCTGTCGACCTACTGATGTACTGTGAAATGTTTACTTTCAGGGCATGATGTAAAATATGCATGCCAAATTTCTTAGATGCATGTTTATGTATTCTGGAAACGCAGGGACTTAACAAAAATCCAAAAGGCTGATACCCAAAATGGCTGACTAAAAAAAGCCTAAATACCAATTTTTCATATTTCTGGAGCAATAAAGGGTTGAAAAGCCTTGTTACAACATAAATCAAGTAGGTGATAATATATTAAAAGAATTACAGAGTTATAGCCATGCCACCAATTTCAAATATTATTGAATTTGATTGCAAGCCTATTGAAAAACTTAGCAAATAGAATTCCTTAACATTATGTCGGGACAGTCAGGTGATCTGAAACAAATTTCACAAAAATAAGGAATTTTTTTTTTTTTGGTATCAATATCAACAGACAGCAAGAGAGTATTCATTCATTCAATCATTTCCCAATCTGCTTATCTCCTTTTTGGGGTCACTGGGATCTGTCGGTGCTGGGATCTATCTCCAGCACACATTGTGCGAGAGGCGGGGGTACACCCGGGACAGGCCGACAGTCCATCGCAGGGCAACATTCACTCACACATTCACAACTAAGGGGAATTTAGTTTATTCAATTAACCTAACCACGTTTTTTTTTTTTGGGGGGGGGGAAAGTGGAGTACCCGGAGCAAACCCACGCAAGCTCGGGAAGAGCATGAAAACTCCTTCCAGGAAAGTTATCGGCAAGCTGAGAGCCGACAACCTTCTAACCGGAAGGCCACAGAAGACAGTTGAACCAATAACCCTTTTTTTTAGAGCTGGCTGCCTCTTTGAATAGAATTATTTGGTAGAAGGCTTTGGTCAGGGAGATGACCAAGAACTCAAAGAATTACTCAATCAGTCCTCCAGCATTCTTATCAAGAACGGCAACTTTCTAGAAGGACAACCATTTCCTTCTAGAACAGGGGTCTAAACTCAGTTCCTGGAGGGCCACAACCCTGCACAGTTTAGCTCCAACCTGAACTAAACACACCTGATGCAACTCGTTAGGCCCTTCACTCTGTTTGTAAACTTCAGGTGTGGAATTCTCTGAGCAGAGTTGGAAGTAAGCTGTGCAGGACTGCAGCCCCCTGTTCTAGGACAAACACTAGAACAGTATTATTTGGTACAAAAACCAAAAATTCATTTCCATGGTGTAAATAGCAGACATATTTAGAGGACACCAGGCGCTACTATTGACCTAGACATTTCCATTCCTGCAGTGAAGCATGGTGATGGTAGCATAATGATGTAGTGTCATCAGTAGGAACTGGGAGACTAGTCAGAAAGCAATAATTTTTATAATTAGCATAATTATATGACCTGCTCCTCCCAAAACTTGTTGGCAAAGCATCATGTAGTACACAAGGGCAAGGAGTGGTATTCAAGACATACCTCAGACTAAGATTATGGGACTGTTGAGCTTTTGTCACTCATTACTCAAACCCTGAATGCTTTTGTGTGAACTTTGATTCATCAACACACTAAACAACAGGATCAAACCATTAAGTGTTTTTAAGTACAATATTTCCAGTTATTGTTTAAAAATTGTGCAAATGGTGTCAGTTTTTCTCTTTGAGAAGTTTATTACCATCTTTAGACTTGTGTTCTTCAGGTACCTCAGCAATAAGACAGTGGTAAAAGGGATTGGGGCCGAATCCATCCCTCTCCAGCTCTGAATGAAACACAATCAGCAGTGGAGTCAACTTAAGTAAACTTTAAATATGAACGTCAAGCCACCTTTGTAAGATATCTTCACTTGGTCTGGCATCTTTTCATAAACCGCTAGTTCCTGCAAAAAGGTGAGAAGATTATGGATCTTTCATTGAACTAAACAAAGAATGGTTTTGGAAACCTCACCATGATCATACGCTCTATGTCTTTGCAGTCTTCAGGTTTGGCTGCACAAATTGCAAACCTCATTTTGGGGTCTTGAGTTCCTCTACTCGGTTAAGCTTTGACAAGTGACCGTCGGTCGTTGTACAAACAACCGGCTGAACTGCACGAATCTACCGCAGCGAGACTTCTGAACTCGTGTTGGAGAGCGTCATAAACCACGCGTCTTGCGCAGCCTAGATCGCCAACTCATGACAAGTATTGGCGTTATATATAGATATCGATAACGTGTCATTTCTGTTTTTGATTGTTACATTCTGAAGTATTTAACGCGTTACAGTTAGCCGGTAGATAAATGGGAGCTAACATATCAACTTTGGCCTGGCAAAAACTAAACTTTGGAGGTCTGTTTTGTTAATGCGACCTTTAAAGGCTAAAACTGTGTCCCAATCCAGGTTCTGCAGCCTTCTCATTTCACCAAAAATCGAAGTATTTCTCAAAAGCGTCCTATTTTCCCCTGAGTTCTTTTTTTTATTGCAGAAAAAATCAAGTATACTAACAACAAGGCATCATGGTGACATACAAAGTGTATAAGGGGCGTAAAAAAACATAGTAACTTAAAATAAAGAAGTAAAAAAAAAATGGATTGGGACACAGCTTAAATGTTATTTTTTGTTGTTATTGCGGCTTACAAAATAAAAGCATCCAGTTGCAATACTGGAGTGGGGCCAGCACAATATTAAACCGGTTTCAGAATGCACGATTTTAGCCCCGATTTTCAGTCGCAGACAATTGCGCAAATGGAGCTCAAAGTCACAAAGTGTGAATTACCAAAGACTCACTAGGCGAGAGTCGCAGGGTGGTGAGATATTTGGTGTGCTAAATATCTGGAGATGTCAGCATGTCACAATAGTGCAGTGTGAAAGTGTTCTGATACATTCAGGGCAACATGATTTGGCAGAGAATATTTCTTATATCAACATAAACCTTTCAATTTGTTTAATCTGTGTAATCATTTTTTTAATATTTAAGTGCCCAGGTTTCCTGCTTTTCACAATCAAAAACAAAGCTAATTACATTTTTATTAAAGAAATTCTATCAAAATAACTTGTTCCTTTAGACCCTGGAAAATTGTACAGAAGGCTTCTTTATTTAAAAATTGTAACCATATTGTCCAAGTACATTGCAGAGCACTTTAAACATACATTGCAGACACAACCTTCTAAATATGTAACATTGTTTGTAACAAAAGCATTTCATCATTCTTTTATATTTGAAAAATATTAACCAATCCCTCAAACACCTTTTCTACAGACTGATCATCCACCAAAATGAAGATAGGTACAAACACAAGACATCAACAATGTTAAGTAACAGAACTTGGTCTCTAGTGAAACAATAGTGCAAAAGCTCACAATCAACATAGAACGAGACACAAGCAAAGAAGGAGCAGGTCTGAAACGACTACAACGCAAAAATCAAAGTGATCTGAATCATACATTATTCACATCGCTACTCCCAGCAAATAGACACATGCAGAGAAACATACAGCAACCTCCTAAAATGACAATACCCATTAATATATATGCCAGTGTGGTGCTCCAGAAAGCAAATAAATACAGGGTTTTGTTGCAGTAATCACTCTGAGAAGGCGTAGTGTAGTCAGGCTGATAAATAGAGTAGATCCATACGTTACCTGTATGGAAAAGGGTATTAACATAATTAATTTAATTCACTTTTGATGGCAATAATTAGTCGAAAGTCAAGTGCTTAGATTTCATGTACCACTGGTTCTGGTAGTGATCGTATGAACTCTACGAATCCCTTCCATTGTCTTGGAAATATATTTGCAAATTATTGAAATTATTAATTCCTGAAGATGCAGCAGATCTTACCAGCAATGAACCAGCAAAAGAGGAAAAGCGACACTAGAGAATTCCACGCAGTACAGAGACGACTCAGGGGGGTCTGAACACCATCCTCAGGCTCTTGAGTGCAGGGCAGACAGGACAACAGGCCGAGTAGCAGCGAAAATACCCCAGACACCAGCAGATAGACAGGGATATATGGCTGCTTGGGACATTCATTAAGGTAGATTGCACCTATTGTCAAAAAAAAACAACACAGTAAGATGCTACTATACACTCCCAGCTTATGTTTGAAAACCTCAATAAGAAACGTGACATACCGATTGATACCTGAGCAATGGGTAAGCCAGTCACAATGATCTTGGATGCAACTGTGAAAGATTTATTAGAGTTTAAACAAAAAAAAAGTGTGACATTCTTTTCATCATTCAAGCAAACCTAGCGTTCAAACTAATCTTTCCTTTTTTCCAATCAAACTGAGTCTTCATTAGAACTACCCTTCCCTTCATGCAACCAACCCCTCTCTTCATTCGGTACATTTGTAATGTAAGTCAACCAGTCAGCTTTTATCAGACGTACACTTACATTAGTCAGACGTACTCTTACATTTGTTCAGTCCAGCAGTCCATTCACCTGGCTTAGCCTTCCATTCATCCAACAAAAACGTACATATCGATTCATCAAACATACCTTTCCAGTCACCCTACCCTTTTATTTATTCAAATGTACCCTTTCATTGGTTAACGTTTGGTTAACATTTGGCCTACCCTTCCATTTTTTCCAAATCTACCCCTTATTGTCTCAGAATTGTGTAAAAGTAATAGATACAATGTATGGGTGCATTTTAAGTTCTTAAGTTCCTGACTTATGCAACATTCCTCTCCTTTTTGACATTCAATACAATGCTAAGTGAAAAAAAAACACAATTTAGTCTAATGTTACGAATATTTTACCCAGAGCGGGTATGCTGAGTTTGGGCGGCCGGCGAATATTCTGTAATATGCCCCTGTCTTCCATCTTTTTGACTCCAATCTGGCCTGCAACATAAATTGAGCAAAGTTCAACACACATTGAATTGTAATGCTAGTGAAACTGTGACCAGAACAAACAGACATACAAAATTGAATAGCTATGGAATCTCTCAGTACAACACAGAGTTAAGACTAGTGTTACTAAGCTAAATAGGATGGACACATGGGTTTTAAGTGGCAATTCAGCCTCAGTTCAACTACTAAAGAATGGAATGTTGTATTAAAAGTCATGTGAGACATTTTGATCCTTTTCAAAATGGTGCTTCTGTTATAATGAGAAGATTTTCTACTAAACAAGTAGGCTCCAATAAAAAAAACAAAACAAGTTTGAACATTTCCAGAGTGTTTACCTTCCACCAGCGCATACAGTTTACACAATATCAATAGTTCAATCTGTGGCTAAAATCAATAAATCACACCAAACCTAACATTTGTGATCCATCTCTCTACAAAATTTGAGATACACCTAGGATCAGGCCCAGGATTGGCAAAAGAAAGTACATCCACCCAAACACAAACATAGAAGAACTCCCAGTTGTACGAAACAATAAATAAATAAATAAAAACTGAACAAGCCGAGAGCTATGTTTAAAAAAAGCAACAACTCTGATATGAACTTGGCAAATAACACATTTTAACCACTAACCAAAACAATATAATACAATATACCACACCTGAACAGTGAATTTAATGAGGTAGTTTTTTTATTTGTTTGTTTTTAGATTTTAGAGTAGACAGAAGAAATAAAGTTAATAAGCTGTTTTTGTGGACTTAATGAACAAAACTAGACTTCACATGTACCACTGTTTTATTAAACTGCGTGTTTGGTCAAAGAAATATAAATGTAGAGACACGCCTAAGGTATTACGAGTGTGTCACTTTCAGATCTTCCAGAGAAACACACGGCCTATAAAGTTTAACGCCATTAAACTTAACTGTAAGTACAACAACTAATGTCAGAAAAGTTTATAAACGCTTACCAATGCGTTAAACCTCCAGTATCACCGTCTTAACAGGAGTTGTAGGGAGTTCAGGAACACGGAAAATTGCTGCTTGCCGCACACCCGTAAACACGCTGCAGCAGCTGATCCGCTCCCGGAAAAAGTGCGGCGAGGAAGAAAGAGGACGCAACTCGAACGCTTCGAAGAGCTCACGAACCACGTGAAATATCTGTTTCACTCAAAACATACTCAATTCAAAATTAATACACATATGTTACTTGAACATTAAATTTCTAAAAACAGAAACGGTTATTACTGAAGGTCTCATATTTGTTAGGTTTTCAGAATCAGAATCAGAATCAGAATCGTTTTTATTGCCATGGTCAGTGAAACAAGTTCCAAGGACTAGGAATTTTTCATGGTGGGATTCTGAGATAAAACATCACAATAATTTTGTTGTATTTTATCTTCAGTCGCGGAAACGGGCTTTAATTTTCCTGCACGAAATCTAAAATGTTTACTTGTATGCTACACACTGTGCCAACGTGTCGCCCCAGCTTTGGTACCATCAACATGACTTATTTAAAATTTTGAAAATTAGAAAAATTGTGACCCACACCAGAGCTGGAGGTCCTAGCCAACAGAGGCAAAAAAGGAAAACTTTGTTTTTTCCCCAAAAAGCTAGCAGGTTTTCCCCTAGGTTAGCAGAAGATGGCTGGAGAGCTGTGTGTCAATCAGGATTTGAAACCAGGAAATGAAATATCTGCAGCCTGAATGTAGCAGGTAGATCACAGAGGTAACCTTTGTTCCCACGAATCATGCAGGACTAGCAAAACTGTAAACTTCAAACAGCTATCTATCACATCATAGTGACTGACTATCATTTGGAAAACGCCTGTTTTCTTCGTTTGTACACTTAACATGATAAAAGTAAGTGCTTGAAAGGTGCTTCCTCAGCTGCTATCAAGATTCTGAGTCTGATGTGATGGGAGATGATGTGTTTTTTTAAAGTTACAAAGACATTTATTGAGGAGTCATTAGAGTAACATAAGATAGTGTTATTTGGCTGCTTAGCCGAGATAGGAAAAGTGATCACAGCATGAAAAATTCAAAGTAAGTGTTTCCCATAGCAACCACAACTTACATTCTGTTTGTACTGGTTAAACTTTACTGCTCATCCAATGAAATAACTGCACACCAGTGGTTGTGACATACAAAATCTTAATTCAGCTTTTTTTATTGTTCTTCTATCGGTCAGCCAATCAGTACTTACTTGCATCAGTACTTACTTTACCCAGCGGGATATAAGGCTTGATTTTACTATGGCAGACCTTCATGAGCCTAATTAAGATACTTATGATTAATTTCATCCATTTGTAAATTGGCATGGTCAGAAATTGTTATCTTTTTTAAACTAATCAATCTTGAGTTTTGAGCTGACTATCCAGCACATGCTTTTAATTCTATAAACAAACAAAATAGTAGCACCAAAAATTTAAATCCTGCACAATTCTTTTAAAACTTAAAAATAATTTCCCAACCACTCTTCTATGTTTTCATATCCTTATAATTTGTACATTTTGTATCAAAGCAGAAGTTTATGTGTATGTTACAATGCAATCCAGCATTCTATGAGTGATGATCTGCTTATTTCAAAGTTTGCCTGCAGAAAAAGAAACAATCCGTCCAGAAACCCATGAAGGTTTATTTCAACAGTGATAGACAAAACAAAAATGCAATTTTAATAAATAGAAACTAATTTGTATTCATATGAGTAAAAAATGGACCCCTTAACACACACACGCACCCTTCTTGGCAAAGAGAGGTCGGGCATTTCATGTAGTATCAGATTTGCACACATTTCAGGGTGTGTTCCACTCCTCTTTGCAGATCTTCTTCAAGTCATTAAATGCTGACATGTGACAACCTTCAGCTCGTGCCACAGATTTTCTATTGGATTAAAGTCAGGGGACGGACAAGTTCACTCTAGGACCTTTATGTGCATAACCCTCTTCCAAGTCCCTGTCCATCAAAAAGCAATGCAGTTTGTGGTCTCTAATGCCAGAAAACAGCCCCAAAGCATTATGTTTCCACTACCATACGTGATTGTTGGGATGTTAAACTGGATGGTGATTTGAGATGTCACTCAGTTTAATTTTAGCCTAATCTCACCACACTTGTAGCTATTCTCCTGTGAATCAGATCTTTACATTGTAGACAGGTTTCTTGAGCGGGGGGCGCAGCAGGAATTCAGTTGTTTATGAAAGTGTTCTCAAGAGAAGTCTTCTCTCGCAGATTTTTGAATATTTGTTTATGTGGAAAGTTGTTTTTTAACAGGTAACAAGATAAAATGCCCTTTTCAAAAACCTAGCCACAACCAGTTACACCCATATGGCACACAGGAGCCAGTAATCTTGCAGACTAATAGTTATTTCACTCATACAAGTATCAGTTTACACCTTTTTTTTCAGGAGGATTCTGTTCTCTTTGTGTTGAAATACACATAGCAATATATTCATGGACTGATCCTTTCATGGGTAAAAATGTTCAATTTCAAATTTTCGCAAATTCAATTGCTTTTAAAAGAGATGAAAGTCTCATTAAAGACAGAAGGCAAAAGCACATTTAAAAGCATCTTTATTATAAAAGATAAAAAATAACATGAAACAGTGAATCACGTAAATTCATTTACGCTGCGTATTCTTCGATCACACATCTGTTTGTAATTATGCACAATATTATTTAGGATGACCCATTGCCTTTTTTGTTTCCTACCATTTCGATCCACACCTACTCTTCTATCATTATAAATACAATATCCTCGTGTTATTTTATGAAAAATTACTCAAGCTATGTGCTCAAATGTACAAGCTGGTCCTGCAGTGTGTGACGTGTGTTATGTTTGAAATACATTGCAGCTCCAATGCCCTCGGAACCTTATATTGATTACATAAAGCTGTCAGACGTATACACATAAGAACTTCTGCCAAACTGTCCTGAATGTGCAGTGTGTCACGAGTTTCAAGCTACCATTTGTAACCAACAGAGTTGTGTTCAATGAGGAGATTGTATGCTGGCGGCCGGAGACTCTGAACGCTCTAGCTTGATGGTGGACTCAATGCTGATGGGTGATGTTGAGCAGGGGAGGACACTAGAGCCTTTATTCTCCAAGGAGGAAGAGGATGGAGGTAAAGACACCACGATGTACTTCTGGAGTGGGCGTGAAGCTCCCACACCACCAGTGTTTCCTGATTCCAGTTTGACCAGGGGTTGTAAAGAAGTAGGGTTGCTGGAAACGGTGCTTGTGACGGGGGATGCAGACTGAGAAGAGCTGAGGGTTATTACCTGGAGACAAAGTATCCAGATAAAATTAAAAAACGGAATGTTGTGCATTGTCTAAAAGAACCAGCTATTGTATTCCCCTTCATGCCACTGTGTGCTTTCATAGATTGCTCTAGCATTTCTTAAGCGTCTACTGATCGGCTGATGGCTTTAAAGGGACAGTCAATTTTTTGGAGTAAATCTTCATCGCTCACCGAGATGATAAAATTTACCATTTTGAAATCTATTTAGCCGTTCTCCAGATCTGGCAATAGCACTATTTGTATTTTTTAGCATTGACTACAATAAGACATGTAGCATTTCAATCTTATTAAAGGTTTTTTCAATTTAAAACATAGAACAACTTAAAAAGAGTCAAGTTTTTCATGGAACGGAAATTCTTTGATCATTGTGAACTGAAATGCTACGAGTCTAATCAGATTCAATGACATGCTAAGCTATGCTAGCACTGCCATGTCGAAATTCCAAAAATGGCCTACTTAATAATCTTTTTGGAATAGCTAAACAATGAGCACATTTTTAAAAATTTGTATAAGTATTAAAAATTTAATAAATAAGGGTATATTCAAATGTAAAAACAGATTCCTAAAGATAGGACGCCACAACCACCAATTGGGACAAGTTGAGTCTACAGGCAGAGTATCCCTGATTCGAGGAAAGCGGGAAATTGCTGAGCAAATCAGGAAACAGCTCAATATAACCACCCATCTGGTTGATTCATGACTTTAGGCCTTTAGCCTGACAATCTGAAGCAGAGGTGGGCAAACGTTAAAAATGTGAGTCTGTATAATTTCATAGATTATATAATTTCAATTTCAGGCTATTGTATTTAAATGTGAGTCGATAATCAGTCATAAAACTAGTCGACACAAATTCACACCATCTCCAGCTCTTACCTGCTGTGTGGATGCAGCCCCTGCACTTGTTGCCATGACAATATACTTTGTTGCTGGGGGTGATGGCTGGGTGGGTGTTCCTGGGCGAGTGGACATGAGAGTGAGAGAGCTAGGAACTTTGATAATGCTAGGTGTGCGAGTCCCCGATGTTGACAGCCCACTCTGAGACATCGACAGTGTTGGCCGTGGCTGCAGAGAGAGCAGTTGGGTCAGACTGGAACCAGTTAAACATGAGGTCAGTACATTTCTTCAGCTTGGCTCACCTGTGTGATAGTGAGTGTAGTTCTGTTCACGGTCTGGGCCTGAAAAGCTGCCTGTGCTCTGGCCTTCACCACATGTGAACAGAGCATCACCCCCAGGTATCCGTAATCGGTTTTATACTGTTCCACCATGTCTGGGATCGGCCTGGTTTTAGCAATCACACTTGCGCAGTGTTTCTAAACACAAAGTAAGAGAGAGAGAGAGAATTATATTTGAAATAAATCTGAATCTGATCACTCCCCAACATTGTACGGTGAACAACATGAGAATGAATAGGAGCCAGCGGATTATATAGGTGGATGGTGAAGGCTTTAATGGACAACCCAACTCTGTATTTAGAGAAATATGTGAGTTTTTCCACACACACACACATACTGTTTTTTTTAATGGTTTGAACACTTTGCATTATATAGGTGGAAAATAAAAATGAGTTGTTATTAAACATACTCTCCAGTAATTACCAACAGAAACAACAACATTCCAATAGCCCGTTAAATAAGTAACTCATTTGAAAAGCATAGTAAATAGTAATAGCAAAATAAATGTTTACTTTTACCAGGAGCTTACTGGCTTCCTTTTCTTAGACCTAAGATGTTCAAACCAATCACGCATAACTGTTCCTAAATTCAGTTCAATAATAAAAATTAAACGAACAAACTACAAATGTATTTGTATTGTTTTCAGAATACTGGAATTTTACTGTATAATTTGACATTTTCTCTGCAGGCATAATGGGCACAGTTTGTAAGCTGTGACTGCCGGCTGTCATAAAGCAACTGGGAACTTTTTCAGGGGATTTCCAAGAACAAATGATGGCAATTAAAGATATAAAAGGCTGGTGACCTTCCTCTAAGGAGTTTGCATGTTCTCCTGTGCTTGCGTTGGTTTCCTCCAGGTTCTCTGGTTTCCCCCACAATCCCAAAAACATGTGGTAAGGTTAACCAAATAATTCCCCTTAGGTGTGAATGTGTGAGTGAATGTTGCCCTGCGACGGGGTGGAGACCTGACTGTACCCCCGCCTCTCGCCTAATGTGCGCCGGAGATCCCCATGACCCCAAAAAGGGAATAAACAGGTTGGAAAATGAATGAATGAATGTTAACATTTTTTTGACAGAGTAACAACAGGAATAAGTCAAAATTACCCACTTTGTGGTGCTTGTTTTAATTTTTATTTACCGTATTTTTCGGCTCATAAGACGCACTTTTTCTTCCCCAAAACTGAGGGGGAAAAGTTGGTGCGGCTTATCGAGCGAATGCAGAGCGCCGCGAAGTCCGGTCACGGCCGTATGAGAGGCGTAAGAGCTCCGGAGCTAGGCCGAAGCCGCGGCCATATTTGTACACCCAGCGCTGCGCGCTGACGTCATCGCCCATCTCTGCCATAGCACGGTCGTAACCAAAACGGGGGAAAAAACTACATTTCCCACAAGGCCTTTGGCTTCCGCATCCATACTCACGAGCGAAATACAGACCTCAGCTGCGATTTCTCACACATTGAACGTAATAGTCTCGCATTTGAGTGATCTCTTACGCTACAAACCCGATTTCTCACGCTAAAATACATTTCAAGATGTGAAATGGGCACAGCTAATATTTTATCTGCGATCTGTTTCTTGAGCCTGATGTGACGCTTGTGCCGGATAGCCAGTGGAAAAACAAGGAGCTTCAAGACGAGCACATCATCCCAAACTCAAACCTTTATTTTTAGCCTCCTTCAGCGTCACAAAACAAAAGTAAACAATATACAGCAGGGTAGCGGTCCCAGGGGAAGAGCAGCGCACACACTCATCTCTCCCTCTCAGTCTCTCCCTCTCCTCGCACACACTGAGGGTTTGGGGCGGAGCTCTTAACGGGCAACATACATACAAATACAATGTGGTACATAGACCTAGCAGTGGACGTTACACTTACATTAAGGAGTAGTTACATTTATTTTACATTAAAATAATTCTTCATTACTTATTAAATAATTATTATTTTACATTTGGGGGTGCCCAGATTCTTTTAAAGGTTTAAAGGGGGGCTCGACTAAAAAAAGTTTGAGAACCACTGTATTATTACTAATGTGGGGGCAATCTTACTAGCTATTATTAGTAATGTAGTGACAATGTTACTGGCTATTATTAGTAATGTAGTGACAATGTTACTAGCTATTATTAGTAATGTAGTGACAATGTTACTGGCTATTATTAGTAATTTAGTGACAATGTTACTGGCTATTATTGGTAATGTAGTGACAATGTTACTAGCTATTATTAGTAATGTAGTGACAATGTTACTGGCTATTATTAGTAATGTAGTGACAATGTTACTGGCTATTATTAGTAATGTAGTGACAATGTTACTGGCTATTATTAGTAATGTAGTGACAATGTTACTGGCTATTATTAGTAATGTGTGACTACTGGCTAATATTAGTAATGTGGTGACAATGTTACTAGCTATTATTAGTAATGTAGTGACAATGTTACTAGCTATTATTAGTAATGTAGTGACAATGTTACTAGCTATTATTAGTAATGTAGTGACAATGTTACTAGCTATTATTAGTAACGTAGTGACAATGTTACTAGCTATTATTAGTAATGTAGTGACAATGTTACTGGCTATTATTAGTAATGTAGTGACCATGTTACTAGCTATTATTAGTAATGTAGTGACAATGTTGCACTGGAACAGTGATGGTGATAACGAATGGTGGACTTTAGAGTGATGAGTGGGGGCAAAGAAAAACATTACAGCCTTTTTTTTTTGTTTTTTTTACTGTTTACTGTCTGTTCATGTTACATGTTTGGCTGTTAACTTTTACACAGTTGATATAAAACATTTTACAACAGTATTTGGTTCAGAATCTTTTTTTTCTAGATCTTCCTCTTTTAAAATTGGGTGCGTCTTATGTGCCGGTGCGTCTTATGAGCCGAAAAATACGGTAACACTGATGCTCCTGCAGATGGGTTCATGCTCACTTTCCTGATCAAGGATCGTCTCCTCTGAACTGTAACTATAAACAATCCTGAAAGTCCTTAACCTCTTAAGCCCGAGAGTCCCCGGTACCGGGGACTTGCCCCCTTGTGCGTTACATTTTCACTCATAGCTCACGAACCCTGAGCATAACCCCCACATATTAAATACTGTTGTGTTCAGCGGAAACTCCTCTAAAAACGTATCTAATTCAATTTCATATTCGTGAACCACAGCTCGAACGCCATGCAAATAAACAACAACATGTCCGGAGTATAATTCATGACCACGTTTTTGTTTATGTGCGATATGTATCCACAATATAAACGGAAACGCCAAAACCATGGCATCAAATGAAAGCTAACAACCAGCTGAATCCAGCCATATGCAACTCATTTACATTGCATGAAGTATTTCAGAGCAGGGAGCGAAAGTTCCACGACAAAACGCCAGCGAAAACCAAGCAAGCATGTAAATCTTGTCTTACCTTTGCCGTTTTTTCAACAAAAAGTTATTTCCATAGCGATAAAAGTCCGTTTGTTGTTATGTCCGTCGATAGCTTCGCGAAAACGCCATTTTTGATTTTTTGTGTTGCTCCTTGGTCTCATGACGTCACCAAATATGGAATGACTCCCCGTGCGTAAGAGGTGGTCTCTCCACCCTGCGCGTCGTGTGATTCGTCGGCGATCCCGTTAGTCTCAAAATGGTTGAGATGATTGGTTTCCATAGAATCAGAGCTTTCCAGCGATATATAGAGCTCCCGGATTGGACAGATGGTCGGGGGGTAGGGACACGCTGAAGCTCGAACGTCGAAAGCGTTTGTGAATGAAAGGTTCCCAAAAGCGCAGCAAGATGGGGTAAATGAGCTTCCACCCCCCTTTTACAGCGTTTTTTTTAGGAGTTTTTTAGCTGAAATCATGTCCCGTAAGCAAGAAAAGAAGACTATGAACGTAGCTGAAGCTTTGGACAAGATTTTTTCCATATTTCAATTATTGTGCCAAATTGTGCCAAACTGTGCCAACATGGATTACGCCTGAACTTTGTTCAATCAAAACCTGTACAGAATATTAGTTTCTTGTAGTATGAACACCAAACTTGCTACAGATGTCCTTGACATGTAGTTGTTACAATTGATTGTGTTTATTTGCTTCGTTATAAGTAAAATAAGGAGATATTGGAGGAAACATGTGTTTTTTTTTTTAGGCTGAGTTCATTTTTTGGCCATTCCAACATCAATTACTCTTACCCAGTGTTCTTGACTGTCAAATTAACTCATCCACACCACTCCCCAAGAACCTATCTTCATTTTGATACCAAGATTTGCAGTTTAGGCCTTGTAAAAGCTGAGAAATGCCTTAAAAAGTAAAAGTATAGGATTTTCGGAAAATAGGCCTCAGGGCTTAAGAGGTTAAACAGATGACAATGGGGACAGTGCTCACTGGGATCTTCAAAGCTGCAAAAATAGTTCTAAATTCTATAAACAACTTCTATAAACCATCTTTATCTTCTGCCATGTTTTGCCAGTGTTTTTGTCATACAAAATCTTTCATTCATTCATCCACATTCCCGCTTATTCCCTTTCGGGGGGATTGTTTTTGGGGATTGTGGGGGAAACCGGAGTACCCGGAGGAAACCCGCGCAAGCACAGGGAGAACATGCAAACTCCTTCCAGGAAGGTCACCGCCGAGCCTCGAACCGACAACCTTCTACCTGGAAGGCCACAGTGCTACCCACTGCCCCACTGTGCCACCCTACAAAAGCTGCTGGGCAAATGGGTGCCCTATGCAGAAATGTTCTCTGGTGCCCCACCCACCCACAATTTCACTTCATGATGGAATAACTCTAAAATGCTGCTTCAAAATATTCTCAATTTTTGGATTCTGACTGTCTAACATACTTAAAAAGTTTTTTTAACACATCCATACGAGAAAATGACAAATGGAACAGTTCATCTAAATGTCCTGGTGTTAATAGATTTCATAATTGAAACCAGAATTAAATATTTCATGTTTATGAACAGATTGAGTACAAGAAATGTATAATATAAAACAATATGTTTGCATTATAACTGTTTTAATAGACGCGACGAGATAAAGCATTGTGAAATATTCGACTTCATTACAGCACAAACACTGTTCAAAGTTTGAAAATGAAACGGTGAACCTGTCACGAATGAGAAACCACTCAGATAAACTCCAAAAGCATAAATATTAATCAATACTCCTGCTGTGTACAAGAAATCTCCTTCAATAGTGTGAGTATTATGCCGGAAGCATTAAATCTTTTTAAGGTGGACCGGGATGCGTCAATGAGAAGCTCATATTTTTAGATTTCTAGTATTCAAAAACATTCCAAAATGTAAGGTACACAAAGATTTATTCATGATAACAAGTTTATTAATACATAACTACTTTTTTTTTCTTATGAACAAACCTAACAATGGTGCCCTACCCAGACTTGGTGTCCTACACAGGCTGTGTACCTTACACGTATGGAGCGGCAGTACTGGATGTTAACCTAGGCCTTGGGGAATGGCATCAAAACCACAAAAATAAAATGTCAAGAGTTCAATCAATTAAAGTATTGTTTTATACTGCTTTAATTTCTGGAATTCATGTTGAGCATCACCATGGTTCTTTTCATATTTACATGGTTCATCTCAGAACGCACATTGACTGTTGTAACGGGGGTGTTTTGTGTCCTCTCTTGTCTGCAGTGACGTTGTATAACTGTTCGGTCGGACACTCTGACTGCAGCCGATGTCACACCGCTGATCAGAAGTACCAGTGTGTGTGGTGCGGAAACACCTGCACCTTCAGAGCATCCTGCTCCCAGCACATCCACATGAGCTGCCCTGCTCCACTCATTCACTCGGTCTGTTTCAGGAGAATGCAAACCCATGTTTGTGTTATTTAAAACAAACTTTAATTTAAGCTTTAATTTAATTTAGATGCTTATAAAAATTTGCATATTGTGTTAAAGTTCATTATTTCTGCAATATACTGATAAACATTAGACTTTCTTATATTTCAGATTTTTACACACAACTGAAGTAGTTTAATCCTTTTATTGTTTTGATATTGATGATTTTGGCATACAGCTCGTGAAAATCCCAAAAACCTAAAAAAAATTGCATATTTCATCCGACCGATAAAATAAGTGTTTTTAATACATAAAAAAGTCAGCCTTCAAATAGTTATTTTCAGTTAGAATTTAAAACTATTAAAGTAAGAAATTAATTGAATAAAGTTAGAAATCATTTTTTTATGGTGAAACCAGGAGTAACAACCGATCCCTTGTCACTGATGAGATTTACAGAATCGAACTGCAACAGAAGCTGAAAATACTAGCAAATGTTGAACAAAATATTGCATTCTACTCTTCGTGGATGTCCAGCTCCTCCTGAAGTAGTTTGCTCTATGTCCTCAGGTGGAGCCGTTGTCGGGGCTTCTTGAGGGAGGAACGAGTTTGACAATTTCAGGGTCTAACCTGGGACAGAGAGCTCAAGACGTCCTGCATTCTGTTACTGTGGCTGGAGTGCCCTGCACTGTTCTTCCACATCTCTATGAAATATCCACCAGGTCAGAGACACAACACCGGCTTTCCACCAGAACTGCTCTCCTCTGACACCGAACGTCATGTTTTTAATCTTTCAGAATTATCTGTACAACCACAGCGAGCAGTGAAGAGAAGACTGGCCACATCTCCGTGAGGGTCTCTGGTGGAGGTTTCGGGCTGTCCAGTCAGAGATTCAGTTACCACGTGAGCTCTGGATATGTCTCTAATGTGTCACATGTTTTGTGGATTTGTCTTGCCAATGCATCAGATTGCTCTAATATGTAAAAAAGAAGTGTTCTTGACTGATTCAGTATAGAGGATTTTCAGACAGTGAAATTTGGTCTTTCCTGACCAACCATTCAAATCTTAGGCCCTGTCCACAGGTGCAAGGTACATGGTTCTTTTGTGCAACTGTCCACCTTGTGAATACGAAAATGAGTTTCTCCAAGTTCTGGAGGTGGGGTTTGTCATCGTAGTCACGTTTGCCATCATTACTTTGTTTACAAAGAGCAATTGTAATGACAGACAAAGCGAGGTCTGTGTTGGGGTTTAATCTGCTATCATGGCTTTCTGCATGTACAGGATAACAAGCATATCTAGGTAAACGTTAATGACACGCATTGTCGAGTTAATGACAGCCGTCAAGTTGTTGGTTGTATACCTGAAACTTGTTTGGAAACTTCTGATTGGCGTTTTTCGGTTCAACGGTTATTACATTCGATCAGTTAAATTTTGCCACGTGTGTTAAGAGTCCATGTCTGAAACAACAACCTACAGTGTTGCATATAGCGCCACCAAGTGGCAACATTGAATATACTATTTTCTTCTTATACTGCTACTCAGCCTATGATGTCAGTTGTAGCGCAAGATTTTGACCACAATGAATGTCATTTTCTGCAGTTTTTAGTGGCGTTTCAACAGTTTGAATTGAAGCATTTGACCACTTATGTAAGGGTCCGAGACCTACAAACAAGTCTGTTAAAGTGGGTTTTCAAAACCGACAGGAAGTTAAATATTTTGTAAAAACCCATAAAAATGGTACTTTTGCATGTCTCATACTTTAACAGGGATTTAAATCCTAAATATTTTGTGTGTACGCCTCAAAACTCCATCAGTCTACTCTAAAGGTGTGTCTGATGTTAAATTATGAAGCTTTTTTGAAATTATTTACGCACAGCAGCCAGCAAAAGTTGTACTGCGCAGTGGAAAACACTGGCCTCCAAGAGGCAAAGGTGCCGGAGGTGTTTGCAGTTTTAATTATCGTTTTTATTACTGTGTTGTGTTTAGGGGGTGAAATCCATTGCAAATCTGTTTATGAATCTTTCAAAAGCATTTTCTAGATTCTCCTGACATAAACTTAGCATTCACTTTAGGAACTGTTCATTTCTTTGTCTGTGCTGCTCACAGACCGCAGCTTCAGGTGCTCGTCTTATTGAGTTTCAGGAAAATGATTGTAATGAAAGCAGTTGTAGTTGTGCTCAACGAAAGCTAAAGTTTACGGTGAAAGAGCTCATTGTTTGTAAGAACTCATTGAAGGTTGGCTTCATGTGTAACATTATCAGTGCGGCCCAGCAGTGTGGGCGAATGCTTGAAGCACATCTTCAGTGCCTTTGTTTCTGTCTTCACTGCATTACGAAGTGCTCTTTTTGAACTTCCTCTGATCTTCTTCTCCAGGACCCAAAGCTGTTGTCGGTTTCTCCTCCTCGTGGGCCGGTTGCTGGAGGAACGACTCTAATGCTTACAGGCAGAAACCTAGTGGCTGGTCGGGTGTCTGATATCAGCGTCTTCCTGGGGAATGTGCCCTGCTCATTGTAAGTTCGAGTAACCTCCAGATGAGCGTAATGCGAGCATTGCCTGAGTTCTTTTATGCTCCTCTGTTGCTCTGCAGAATATCCAGTGTTCAGGAGAACACGATCAGGTGTCTAACGGGTGCTAGTAACAGGACTGGGGAACAGAGAGTGACTGTGCGCTATGGAAACAGTGAGCGGTATCTCCATGGCAATGGTTTCTTCTATACCCCGGACCCCAACGTTACGCATGCCATGCCGTCCAAGAGCTTTTTCGGGTTTGTGCCTTCTCATGAGAGTGCTTTTAACAACGATTGCTTCCTTCAAGCCAGTGCCATAAAATCGCTATCCACCACTCCTTGTCCAATTGACCCTTACACAGCGTGTTTGGGGTCATTGTCCTTTTGATAACTAAAGGATGGTCTAGCTCAGTGTTTCTTAACCATGGGGCCGCCAACTAGTGGGCAGCGAAAAAAAAATCTGTTCTGAATGTGTGGGCTGCGAGGGCTCTTCCTAGCACTTGTTGTATGTGCCAATAGAGCCTCGGCCAAATTAGCATGTGGCTCTTTGCCTTATTTCATTTTAGTTTTTTTTAACCTTTTAAACCACACTCAAATCCATCAGATGACATTAAAAACAAATAATAAATGATATTAATAATAAAATTAATTTGGAAGATTGGGTGTACTCCTTGCGAGCATCACTGATTGCTGACGCACCACGTCTCGCGCTGCTGCAGTTTCCCCGTGCAAAAGCTAGGAGATCCGATTGATGGTAAGACGTACCAATGTTCTCTCTGTTAATAACGTTAACGTTGCGTTAAGGGGATATTGTTGTTTTGCCTTAGTTGAGTTGAGCCGGCTTCGCCGTTACATTCTTGCTGTACTCGCTCCAATACAGAGTTTAATAAAAGAGCCGTTGGACAGCCGTTGTTTCTTGAACTCCAACTTATCTTGGAGTCTTACTAAGACCAAAGCTCGCAGCAGACTCAGAGCATCACTGGAGGCTTCCCTAAGAGTGAGCCTTTCCCCCATTCCACCCAGAGAGGATTTGATCATGTCTAAGAGACAGGCCCGTGTCTCTCATTAAGAGGTTAAGATGAAATGTGATTTGTAGAATGTTAAAAAACAGACTGTTGTTAATTTGTCGCAGATTTGGAGAGAGACATATTGTACAAAAGTTAACATTTCTAATTTGTCAAGTTCATCAACAGGCTGCACTCTATTTAAGTGTCATTTACAGTTTATTTCATTTTAAACTTATTTACAGTTTACTTGCTTTATTACCACACAATTTTATTTATCAAAATGCCTTATAAATATTTTTGGAATTCTAATTTGTGCTAAGCACGACAACTTTTTGTTTAACTGTTCAGTGTGAAAATATATTTTTTCTTTTACTTTAATTTAAACAATACTTTAATACTTTAATAAACCATAAAATGACTTGATTTAATTATTAAACACAAATCAAACAAGATGTGGATCAATTTACATTAATAAGTTATTTGAATGGGCCTTGAATCACGTTGTACGGGGAAAATTGGGCCCCAGTGTCAAAAAGGTTACGAAACTCTGGTCTAGCTAAACCCAAACAGGATGCTGTGCTGGGCAAGTTGGTTCAGTGGGCTTTATTTTGCGTAGAATTCCTTACATTGTCACCAAGATTATTATTTTTTGCCCATAGCTAGCCTTTATTGTTATTTATACTGTGTCAACGACACCTGCTTTCCTGTTTAGAGAGTATGAGGAGAAACGAAACACGATGATGTAATATGTTTGTCCTGTGTTCATTTCTACAGTGGAGGGCGTGTGATTCAAGTTTCGGGATATAACCTGGATGTTGTGCAGAAGCCTCGAATGCGGGTAACCGTATTCCCACCTGAGTCTGTTTCCAGTGGGAGGAGAGGGAGACAGAGGAGAGCCACCAGGAGCCTGCGTGAGCTGGAGGATCTCAACTGTTCAGAGAACAGCCAGTGTTCCGTCAGACAGGTGCTTCTTTATTCACTTCGTAAAGCAGAATGAGGTTTCTCAGTTAAATTAAAACTGGTCACATTAATAAATTTCAACTAAGCAAATGAAGTCTAGCTATAGGAGATTCCTGGGTCATTATGAGCTACAAAGTCCTAGTTTAGAAGAAAAAAGCTAAAAAAAAATTAAATAAAAATAAAAAAAAGAAGAAAAAAGCTGGTGAATTCTTGCACAATCCAGCTTTTCAGGTGGCCACTCTGATGCCTGTCAAGATCTGTCGAACCCCAGACTCGATGTTTGTTTATTTGTTTCCCAGACGTTCACTCCCAGCGTTTCGTTCCCCTGATCCTGGGGTGTTTGCAAGGCACGGTTTTAAGATGTATTTAAATGAATGCATAAGTGTTAAATGTTCTTTTGTAATAAACTTATCTGCTTTTTGTTTATGGATCTCCACTTTGAAATCAAGGACATAATTAATCTTTCAGGGATCATTAGGTTCCAATATAATCCTCAAAATAAAAGGAAATTAGGACCTGATGTACACTGCCTGGCCAAAAAGAAGTCTCCACCTAAATTTAACTCCTTAAAAAGATAATCCCCCATGCTGTGATTATCTAATAGAGGCTAAATTAAGTTATTGAACCCCAACTGCTGCAAAGAGTTGATTCTCATTTCCAAAAGGAAACACACATCCCATAGTCGTGGAAAACATGTTTGTCTGTTTGAGAAGAGTCTAATCACTGGCTTCAAGCAGCTTTTTTGGTTCTAGAATATATTTGCAAAAACACCCAAACATCTGTGTTTTTAGTAACCAAACGATAAAATACAAATGAGGAGTTTGGTTCCAAAATGCAATAAACAACATTTAATTTCAACGCCCAGGAAAGTCACCAGCGAGCCTTGACCCGACAACCTTCTAACTGGAAGGCCACAGTGCTATCCACTGTGCTGCCCCGCTTCGGAACAGTGAGTCCAATATCTGCGAGTTGGTCCTGACACTGGTTTACCGATCTTTACTGGAACCTGCCACTTGATTCAATATAGATGATGTTTCTTATTGTATTTTGAGTTTTATAAAAAAATATATATGCCTATAAATGAAAAAATACAAGAAATACAATTGCCTTGGACATAAGGTTTTGTGAAAATAAAAAAGTTTTAACATTTGGGAAAAAAATTACTTATTTTAAAATAAATATCTAAATATTGAAATCTGGATTTGATTTTTTTTTGTTCCAAATAAAAGGAAAACACTTTACATTAGATAGTAAAATGTGCCCAAAAGATTTAAATTTAATCAATAAAAGTTTGAGTTCTACTAGCATTGGGAGTGGACAGACACTCACATAGACTCTAATAAGTTAAAATAAGCAAAAAATGAATCCTAGTATTAGTTAAAACCTCTTATATGAGTGCTGCTTGTGCTTATCTCTTTCATTACATTAGCATTCCATTAATGTTTTTCCTCAACTTACTGTTTTTCTCTTCCTCTGTTTCCTAGTTTTTTTTTCTTCTTTTTTTTCATTTTTCTGCTCCTAGCAGCATCGATTTTTTTTTTTGAAAGTGAATCAATAAGTAACCATCTGTAAAACTTCTCCTGCTTTTACAGTCCTTAACTCGTTCATTTCCAAATGTTTTTGCAGGTCTGTGATGAAGTTTCTGATTGTTGAAATGTTAGTATGTTGACGATGTGTTCCTCATTACTCAGTTCTGGGAGTCCTGTGAGGTCCGGAGCTCCTCTTTGCTGCTGTGTCGCTCCCCTGCTGTACTCGCTCCTGCTGCTGCAGATGCTGATCACATGCACGTGGACTTCCTGCTGGATAACCTACGCTTCAACTTTACCTCCGTCAGCTATGAGAACCAGCCCTTCACCTATGAGCCCAATCCAGCACTGCATCCTCTGAACCACCGGGAGCCCAGTAAACCCTACCGCTACAAACCAGGATCAGTCCTCTCTGTGGAGGTCAGTAATTCTTCTCTCATACTCTCGAACTTTATTTTATCAAATTCACTCTCTTTTCTTTGACTCTCTGGCCATGTCCACACGAAAACTCCTCGTGAAACTGTGTAAAGATTACACCAGTCGATTACAACACTGAAGTCACATCAGCCAATCAGAAGAAGCAGAGACACCAAGCACAGGCAAACTCCACCTTCTACATTCCTGAAAACCCTGTTCCCCCGTCTCTAGAACAGACACGGGCAGCTTTGGATCATATAACCCTTTCATTATAACTAAATATATTACAATATGTTAAGGTAATGGTGGCATGGTGTCCTTTCGGTAAGAAGGTTGCTGGTTCGAGGCATGTGTGGGTTTCACTCACTAAAAACGTGTCGGGATTTTTTTAAATCTCACAATTTCCCTCAGATGTGAATGTGTGTGTGTTGCCCCTACCTGTGTTGCCTGAAGTGCGCTGGAGATTACCAGCAGACCACCGTGACCCCTTAAGGGAACGACCGAGTAAAGAAGATGAATAAATTGAAATGTATCCTGTTCTTGTGTGATTTGCAAACGCACCTTATTCCACTTTTTTCTCGGGTTGTATGGTGTCTGCAGGGAGAGAACTTGGACCTGGCCATCTCTAAAGAGGAGGTGGTGGCGCTGATTGGTGAGGGGGCTTGCACAGTGAAAACCCTGACCCACAATCACCTGTACTGTGAGCCTCCATCCCACCAGCCTTCTCCGTCTCCAAGGAACGGGCGCCAACGAGAAGGGACAGACGCTTTCCCTGAGTTTACAGTAAGCCTGCCTCGCTTAATTCAATTGAATCTCACTGGGATTGTTTTTCTCTTCTGGTGCCAATCTAATACAGCTTTACAATGTGGATGCTGTTTTGTTCCAAGTAGTTTAGTTCAGAGAGATCAGTGTGGTGGGAAAGAGACCCAACACAGCAGAGATATTATGCAATGTTCAGTTGTTGCCCCTGATCCGGACCAATTGAACCAAACCACAGCTTTGAAGATCGCATCTGTTATTGCTTCTCCTTTAGAACTATTGTTAGAACTAATAATTCCATATTACAACTCGTGCAGCCAAACTCTGTGGCTCGGATTTTTCTTTTGAGTAAAAAGTGTTAACAGCACTCCCATCCAAAAAATATTGTCCTCACTCTCAAGCCTCCAATAGTGAGGAAAGAGGACGAGGATGCTAAAAAAGCTGCTGTTGTAATACTTCTGAAAGTGTTTTTTGGAGGGAGTTCTGTTAATATTCGTATTCTCCCGCAACTCCCACATACATGAGAACCTTATGACCTGCATCCACTCAACAATTTTTCTTCTGTGCCCCACTCGAGACCATGAGTCCCAAATGGATTAGATTTGGAGCAGATGAGGAAGGCTTGGAAAGTCATAGCCGGAAAAATGTACAATCGTTTTATTTCACTGTATTTTATTTTACTGTCATTAGGTTGAGTTAACATCATGCAGAGGTCGTAACTTTGTGTGTATTTCCAGGTGCAGATGGGAAACCTGAACTTTTCTCTGGGGCAGGTGCAGTATGACTCTCAAAGTCATTCCATCTTTCCTCTGGTGGCACAGGCTGGCGTCGGAGCCGTTGCTTCCCTTGTTGCTCTTGTTGTACTGATCATAGTGTTTGTATACAGGTGAGTGTAATGTAAAATCTGTGAAGGGGTATCCTTATAAGAGTGCTTTTTCCACTAGTACTGGACTCGCATAAAGTGGAATTAAATTCTATAAAATAGATGCAAATGTTCTAGATAAATTCCAAGACAAAAGAAACATTAAAATGGATTGATTAAAATAAATTTGTTTTTTTTTTCCAGGAGGAAAAGTAAACAGGCTCTGAGAGATTATAAGAAAGTTCAGATCCAGCTGGACTATCTGGAGACGAGTGTGAGAGACCGCTGCAAAAAAGAGTTTACGGGTAAGCTGGAGGCCCTTTTTGATTGTATCCGGTTTATTGTGGTTCACTTATGTTGCATAAAAAACCTCCCTTCTTTAGTAATGCTGCAACATGTCTGCAGAAGATTTGATCAATGTAACTTGGGTAAAGTCAATCGTTGTAGTTATTGACATGTTGTCTTTTCTTCCCTGGATGAGCTACCTAAATAATCAAGTTAACAAAAGGAACATAAATGTGTTGAAATGTCCTGCCCCGTGATATTGGGGATGGCGAACAGGAAACATATGCACAGTTGTGCAGGGCAACGCGGGTTTGAGTCCCGAGCCCATCGTCTTTGCCATCCCACCCCATTCTCTTTCGGCCTTGCTTACTGGCTCTCTCTGCGGTCTTCTCTGTTAATCAAAAAATAAAAAAAGGGTATGGCCATCATCACCATAATCATTTGTTTTCTGTTGTTACTTTAACCATCATCGTCTTTGTCATTACTATGATCATCGTCGTCGTTGCGATTACTTTAAGCATCATTGCCTTTATCAGAACCGTAAACATTGTTCTCTTTGTCATCACCGTAATCACAGACGTTTTTGTCGATAACGTAAGAACAATTATTTTTGTCATCACCGTAATCACAGACGTTTTTGTCGATAACGTAAGAACAATTATTTTTGTCATCACCGTAATCACAGACGTTTTTGTCGATAACGTAAGAACAATTATTTTTGTCATCACCGTAATCACAGAAGTTTTTGTCGATAACGTAAGAACAATTATTTTTGTCATCACCGTAATCACAGAAGTTTTTGTCGATAACGTAAGAACAATTATTTTTGTCATCACCATTATCACAGACGTTTTTGTCGATAATGTAAGAACAATTATTTTTGTCCTCACCGTAATCACAGATGTTTTTGTCGATAACGTAAGAACAATTATTTTTGTCATCACCATAATCACAGAAGTTTTTGTCGATAACGTAAGAACAATTATTTTTGTCATCACCGTAATCACAGACGTTTTTGTCGATAACGTAAGAACAATTATTTTTGTCATCACCGTAATCACAGATGTTTTTGTCGATAACGTAAGAATTATTTTTGTCATCACCGTAATCACAGACGTTTTTGTCGATAACGTAAGAACAATTATTTTTGTCATCACTGTAATCACAGAAGTTTTTGTCGATAACGTAAGAACAATTTTTTTTGTCATCACCGTAATCACAGACGTTTTTGTCGATAACGTAAGAACAATTATTTTTGTCATCACCGTAATCACAGACGTTTTTCTCAATAACTTTAGAACAATTATTTTGGTCATCACCGTAATCACAGACGTTTTTGTCGATAACTTTAGAACAATTATTTTTGTCATCACCGTAATCACAGACGTTTTTGTCGATAACGTAAGAACAATTATTTTTGTCATCACCGTAATTACAGACGTTTTTCTCAATAACTTTAGAACAATTATTTTTGCCATCACCGTAATCACAGACGTTTTTGTCGATAACGTAAGAACAATTATTTTTGTCATCACTGTAATCACAGAAGTTTTTGTCAATAACGTAAGAACAATTATTTTTGTCATCACCGTAATCACAGACGTTTTTCTCAATAACGCTAGAACAATTCTTTTTGTCATCACCGTAATCACAGAAGTTTTTGTCGATAATGTAAGAACAATTATTTTTGTCATCACTGTAATCACAGACGTTTTTGTCGATAACGTAAGAAGAATTATTTTTGTCATCACCGTAATCACAGACGTTTTTGTCGATAACGTAAGAACAATTATTTTTGTCATCACCGTAATCACAGAAGTTTTTGTCGATAACGTAAGAACAATTATTTTTGTTATCACCGTAATCACAGACGTTTTTCTCAACAACTTTAGAACAATTATTTTTGTCATCACCGTAATCACAGAAGTTTTTGTCGATAACGTAAGAACAATTATTTTTGTCATCACCGTAATCACAGACGTTTTTGTCGATAACGTAAGAACAATTATTTTTGTCATCACCGTAATCACAGACGTTTTTGTCGATAACGTAAGAACAATTATTTTTGTCATCACCGTAATCACAGACGTTTTTCTCAATAACTTTAGAACAATTATTTTTGTCATCACCGTAATCACAGACGTTTTTGTCGATAACGTAAGAACAATTATTTTTGTCATCACCGTACTCACAGACGTTTTTGTCGATAACGTAAGAACAATTATTTTTGTCATCACCGTAATCACAGACGTTTTTGTCGATAACGTAAGAACAATTATTTTTGTCATCACTGTAATCACAGAAGTTTTTGTCGATAACGTAAGAACAATTATTTTTGTCATCACCGTAATCACAGAAGTTTTTGTCGATAACTTTAGAACAATAATTTTTGTCATCACCGTAATCACAGAAGTATTTTGATACTGTATCGATCATTGTCTTTGTCATCACATAGTCATTGTTTTCTGTTATTACTGTAACCGCCATCATTTTTGTCATTACCGTAATTGTTCTCTTTGTCGTAACCATGATTTTTGTTGCTTTTTGCATTACCATCACCATAACCATCACTGCCTTTGGCATTACCATAAGCATCATTGTCTTTTTTTCCATCCCCATAATCATCGTTGTCCATATCACCGTGATCACTGCTATTGTTATTGGCGTAATCATGATTGTTTTAGTCATCACCATAGTCATAAATTTGTTTTTCAGTATTCACAGGAACTTTGAGAATGTAACCTCCTTGAAAATATTGGGTTGCCTGGGTTGGGGATCCTGGGTTGCAAATTTCTTGCCTTCTTTTACTGCAAAGAGTAAATGTGCAAAAAGACCAATACAAAGATTACATGAACTCGAAATAAATGATGCCAACTATTAGCGTAAACAAGTTGATAGTTTGGTCATGGTTAACAATCCTTTATGACCTCTGCCCCTCAGACCTGATGACTGAAATGATGGACATGTCAAGTGATCTGGTGGGCTCCGGGATCCCATTCCTGGACTACCGCAGGTATGCAGAGCGCATCTTTTTCCCTGGTCACCGTGAGTCTCCGCTGCAGCGGGACCTGGATGTGCAGGATTGCCGCCGGGCTACTGTTGAGCAAGGTCTCATCCAGCTATCCAACCTTCTCAACAGCAAACTCTTCCTCACAAAGGTATAACTGACTGTGGTTCTAGTCCTTCCATGATCAGACATTTGTTCCCAAAATTTAGTAAAAGATCTTTTACTACAGACAAACCAGTAAGTTCTTACGAGTGCAAGTCCTTTATTTCGCTGTGAAGAGAATTAGCTGAGCATTTCTTGTGACCTGTGATGTACGGAACAATGAAAGCGATTGAAAACTCGAACAACAACAACAACAGTTCCTTCACATTTGTCAAGATGGCATAATTTTTGCAAGCAGCCATGTTTCCGCAACACTTTTGGAATAGCTTTGAAGCACATTAACCCCCTGCTTTGGAGAATTTTGAGGATCCTTTAGAAGATTTTGATGGATAATAAAAACGTCTGCTTTACCAGCTGTTTGTCACCGTTATTCCTCTGGTGATTTTTCCTTGTAGTTCATTCACACTCTTGAGAGTCAGAGGACGTTTTCCCCCAGAGACAGAGGATATGTGGCCTCTCTCCTGACGGTAGCTCTCCACAGCAAGCTGGAGTACTTCACAGACATCCTCAAAACCTTGCTCAATGACCTCGTGGAGCAGTACATCGCCAAGAATCCTAAGCTTATGCTCCGCAGGTATGAACTGAAGCACAAGATTGTGCTGATCTTGAACATATAACCGTATTCTGAGGCTATGGTGCTCTTTTCAGAACGGAGACGGTGGTGGAAAAGCTTTTGACCAACTGGATTTCCATCTGTCTCTACGGGTTCTTAAGGGTGAGTGTTACCCTTATCCTGTGCTCTTTGTAAATATTTTTTCTATTTACATAGACTAGCGCTGTGCAGTATTCATTGATAGCAGCTTCTTTGAATGAACTTTTATTTTCCAAACCTCTGGGTATCAAATTCTTAGGTATAAAATATCCAGTAGACAGTGTTTGTAATTAATTACACTTCATTCAAATTGTGTATTTTTATAATAAATATAAAATGTAAAACGAAAAAGTTTTTCAACAAATTATGATTGAAATAGCAAGTTTTTGAGGGTTTTTGGTTGCTTCCTTGGGTTTCTATCCTCAGCTCTGGGTTTCTAGCATCGGGAACTCGTCAGAGAATCAGACAATAAGCGTTTGCTCGTAGTTTTTATACCTTTGTTTCACTTTGTCTTGTTTCATATCATTTGTTCTTAGATTTAATTTGTTTCTCAGATTTCAGTCCATTTACGGTTATTAGCCTTCAGTCCAATCAAAAGTCCTCCTGCAATGGGTTGACGTTAGATTTTGGTTTATCATCCTCTACATCTCTTTTACTACATCTGAAGACATTAGTTTTGAGGCATTATTTATAATTATAATATATCCTTGAGAACATCAACCTTTTACATTGTCGTTCTTTTTTACTAAATTGATTGATATCGGAATTTTCATTTTCATTTTTTATGCTAGTCAGTGACTATAACTGTGCCGTCAACAGCAGCCAGAGCCTTCCCCTGTTTAAGCAAAAAATACTGTGCTTGTGTTGCAGCATTCAGCCGGAGAGTCCCTCTACATGCTCTTCAGAGCCATTAAACACCAGGTGGACAAGGGCCCTGTGGATGCAGTGACTGGCAAAGCCAAATACACTTTAAATGACAACCGTCTGCTGAGAGAGGATCTGGAATACCGCACACTGGTAAGACTGGCTTCAATGTAGCTTTTTACAGTACTCGAATTCCCACCTGACCCCTCCCTCGCCCCCGAGGTATCACATATCCTTTCAGCCCTTAAAAGGGTCTGTGAGCAATGGGTCTAACAGTAAATATAACAGGGGAAAACTTGTGCCTGGGAAGGGCAAAAAACTTACCCATATGAATCAGGACACCCCCAAGAAGCTGTTTTCATCAGCCAAATGATTTTGAATGCTTTACATTTTTAGACTATATGTTATTCTATTATGCAACGGTGATTTTGTTACACTAATAATGGCACGCATACCTGCATACACCCATTCATCTTAGCTGTTCGCCTTCCTCTCATAAAGATTCAAGGTGTGGAAATGGAACGAATGGTAATGTTGAGACTCTCTAAACCTGAAAGTGCTAAGGATCAGAAAAACATCAAGTTTTAGTCACTTTTGATTAGCTGACTGATTTTTTTTTTTCTTTTTAATTTCCCCCTTTCTCTTCAGAGCATGAATGTGCTGATGCAAGGGCTGGGGTTGAATGAGGCTCAACCAGTGGTGGTTAAGGTGCTGGACTGTGACACGGTCAGTCAGGTGAAGGAGAAGATCCTGGAGCAGGTCTACAAGAGCACGTCACATTCGCAGAGAGCACATGCCGATGCTGTGGAGCTCGGTGAGCACAAAGCTTTCAAATCTTTAATTTCAAGTTGTCTTGTATGATGCCAAGGTATGAAATTACGATTTTTCTGCTCCATTGATTCCAGCGGTACAAATACACATAATACCAGATTTTTCGCCGTATAAGACGCACCGGCACCCAATTTTAAAGGATCTAGACCAAAAAGATTCTGAACCAAATACTGTAGTAAAATATTTAATATCAACTGTGTAAAAGTTAACAGCAGTTTAAGAACAATTATATGCCAAACATGAACAGTCAGTAAAGTCAGTAAACAGTAAAAGTGACAAAAAAGGCTGTAATGTTTTTATTCGAACCCCAATAATTCCTCTTCGTCACTGCTATCAGAAATGAGGAAGGACAGATCCACGCAGTCATTGTCATCACTTTCTTCCTCACTGGTGTCAAATAAGATGTTGTCTTCTGTTCCATCCAAGGCATTACTAATGCCACACTTCTTAAATGATTTTATAACAATATCCTCCTTCACGGAGTCCTACGCGCTATGGTAGGATCGACGAGATGGACGATGACCACCGGATGTACAAATATGGTCAACGGTTCCGGAGCTAGGCCGAAGCCGCGGCCTCTCTTACGCCTCTGACCGCCCTCCGCTCCGCGGCGCTCTGCATTCGCCGTACAAGACGCACCAACTTTTCCCCCTCAGTTTTGGGGAAGAAAAATACGTCGAAAAATATGGTAGTCATATTTCTACTGTTGGTCAAGCCTGGATGTACCAAGTCTTGGGGTGTTTCTGAAGCCACTTCTGGGGCTTAAACCAAGCCTCGTCTAGGATTCATCTGCGACAATCGCTGTGTCCTAGACTTGTGGACTTCCACACTTTGATGATGTCATGAAGGGCAATGAGGCGAGTCCTCAAGGGGCAGATCGGTTCGCCATGAATAGAGGTGTTGTGGTGATGTGATCGATGACTGACTTTTCTCTTCACTGTTAAATGTTAACTTGTTGTACTATAATCATTTGTGTGTTTGGTGGTTGAGACATTGATCTTATATTTAATACCTGCTGCTTTTGTTCAAGTGTGTGCCACATGGCCTGCGGAGTGAAGCCAAACCACAGCAATCGCCTCCCAATGGCTAATTGCAGAATGCTTCCACTTAATACAAGTCTACAGGAAAAAGCCACACTTTAAAGATTATGTTCTCAGCAATTGGTTTTAATGATTTCTGAAATTTATCTATACAGTGAACCAATTCACGTCAATTAGACCACCAATTGGGACCCACCCAATGCCCATCATCTACAGACACTCTGACCCAGAGCTTCTCTGACTTTTACTGACGAAATTCTGTGTTTAAAACCAGTCGCTCAAACTGTGTTCTTGGCAGTTAACATGTTGAGAGCTCATCAGAGCACCTTATTCAATTAGATTAGTCATTATCTAGCGTCAGTTTTGAGCGTTCTTTACATTGTACACAGGCCATCTGTTTTGGAGTTCTACACATGACCTATACTTTCTGTAGATTAATAGGTTTTCACACTTTACATGTTTAAGAAGTGGCTAAACGTCTTTATTCTGTTTCACTTTGGGGATTATTTATGTTGTCAGAGTGGCGTTCAGGTGTTGCCGGTCATCTGATCCTCTCTGATGAAGATCTGACGTCTGTAGTCCAGGGGAACTGGAAGCGCCTGAACACACTCCAGCATTATAAGGTAGATCCCTCTCTCTCACCGCAGAATGTTTTCACAATGCATATCCATTCACACATCAGATTAAATCCAGAGCAAAGCAAAAATGTGCCTGATTTGCACATCAGTATTTTCCTGCAACCAGCTGAAATCAACATGAGATTGTCCTCATTTATCTGGCACCGCAATAGGGGCTATACAAATATTACATATATGTACAATATGTGCAATTTCCGTCATTCTATCCAACAATGTTATATTTAATGAAAGGAACACTTGTCTTTTTTTGGAGATGGTCTCATTCTCCAGCTTCCCCAGAGATGTTTAGATGAGTTTTACAGTTTTAAAATGTGTTTTTACATATCTGATTAGGCCAGAATCAGTTTTATAGTTATACTACTTTTTATAGTTACATGATGAATATACATCAGTAGAAAGTCAGGAGATTTTCATAGAGATGTGGTTCCTGTCATTCTGGAGTTACTCTGGACAAATTTCGTGTTTAGTCCGTTATGCTCATGTATTTATTACGTTTATATACAGTGTGAATGAAAAGTATCCAATCCCCATTCACTCTTTGTTACATTGCAGTTATTTACCAAAATCAGTTAAGGTCCTCATACAGAGAGAAAAATGCAGAATTATTCACATTTCTGCAGATTTATTAAAAAAGTATTCTGACCCAATGCTGTGATTTAACTCGTGTGCTTTCATTTCTTCTGATCATCCCAGAGATGGTTTTACAGCTTCATTTGAGACTAGCTGTGTTTGATTCTACTGATTGGACTTGATTAGGAAAGCCACACACCGGTCTATATAAGACCTTCCAGCTCATGTTGGTTACAGCAAATGATTCTGGAACTGGCTCAGAGACTAAATAGTGGCAAGGCACTTTTAGTGTATCTTCAACCATTTTCTCGTAATTGTCAGAATGAAATTATAATAATTTACTAGTGAGTGGCGAAATGTGGGAATATAAACTTTAGGTTTTTTTATGTCTCCATGCCTTTCTTCTGCTCTTTTCTTACCTTTTACTCTTACATAATCATTATGAAATATAATCTGCCTTGGTGGTAAATTGTAAAGGCACTTTGTCCACTGTTATAAAAGCTGAAACCTTGTGAACTGTTGCCATGTTCTGGTGAGAAAATAGATGCCAGAGCTAGCTGAAGATCAAGCATTTTATCCGTTCTGTATTGTTTGGGGAGTTGGGGGTCGGTTCTTTAGTAAAGCTATTACTAGTTGTTAGCATATGGCTATGGATAGTCATTTCTCTTCTCATGTTGTGGGTTTTCAGGTCCCAGATGGAGCAACCGTTGCATTGGTTCCACGCCACATCAAACACATTCACCATGAAAACCATGATTACATCGCAGGCGAGAGTGAGTAGAGACGTCCTTTTCACGAAATAGAGTGCTTTGTGCAGTGCTAGATAGATACTCTGTCTTTTATCTGCATTCTTTGCTGGAGTTTTTGAAATTTAAAAATCAATTAAGAATTGTGTTCTGCAAGCATTTCTTGGTTCAGAGTGTGGCATTAACCCTTAGAAGTCTGGGCATTTTTGAGGTTTTTTTTGTCTTTACAATTTGCTTTGATAGTTTAACTTTACAACTGACAATGCTTAATACAATTAAAACCCCTTTTTTCACAAATATTTTTCATTACATTACACAGTAATGTAACCTGAAATTTTACAAAAGTAAATTCAGAGTAGTACATTTTGTCATTTTTGGCCATTTTGCAAATAAGTTAAAATCTGAAATCCATGTATAGCACTGCAACAGATTTTTAATCTTGATAAAAACAGGAAGTGGTCCGTCCCGGTGGCAAAATCAATGCAGAATCAATTTTTATCCCAATCCATCTTTATCAAATTGAAAAGGGAAGTGTGCACAGAAAAGCACTGCACTTTTTAATGGAAATGAACAGAAACCCATCCTCGTGAGGCAAGTACTATAAGATTTGATGTTTATTAGATTGCAAATGAAGCCACAATGTTCTTGCCTTGACTGTGTGGTTTGTTATACACTATGCAGAGACCCCCATGCTGGAGGATGTGGAAGAGGGAGGAGTACGCCTCTGGCACCTGGTGAAGGCCAGTGAGGAGCCAGAGCTCCCCAGACATAGAAGGGGCAGTCTGAGAGAGCGAGAAAGAGCCAAGAGCATCCCAGAGATCTACCTCACCCGCCTACTCTCCATGAAGGTAGCCCATCATGCAACCTGTATGTGCAGGGAAGCTTTACTAGATTGCCTGGACATTCGAGGATCACAGAGATGTTGTAAAACACTGATCAAATGCAGCAAAGTGCACAGGTGTTCAGAAGGGAGGGAAAAATGTGCTTTGAACTTTTTATTTTATATCAAAACTAACACTTTTAGAAATGCTGAACATTGTTTACCAAATCATCACTTTTAACATTTGTAGATCAAATTAGAATAATTTAGTGATTGTGTTGTTAAAGCCGCTTCCAGTTGCTTGTTCACCTTGTTTTCTGCCAGTAGAGGGTATGTCATTTTCCCACCAGACCAGCCCTCCTCACTGAAACTTGTTTTGAGTGGCAAAACAAGCAGGAATACAACTGTGTTACTTATGGGAATTAAGGATGGGGGGGGGGGTGTAACACCCTGGACACTGGTTGCCTGTCCATCGCAGGGCAACATTGCCAGGTAACGTAACCTTCTCATAGCATGTACGGCTTTGCACATAATTTTTTCAAGATTTATTTGTGGCATTTCTAGGTTTTTTCTGGTGATATTTCAAAATGCACCTAAAAATGGTGGATAGAAGGGCGGCTAATGATATTAAGCAATTTTTTCTTGATGTCACAGAACACTTGGTAGGGTTGGATCGATGGACAATGTAATCGCCAATAGCCTATAGATGTCTTGATGCTGAGCTGGCATTGTAATCCTCCACCCCTGCCGCAGCAGCAACTCCCTCCCACATGACACATTGTTGTGAATGATATTTTTTCAGCGGGGTTATTTGTGTTTCTGTTTGAATAATGCGGGTTGGGTACCTTGAACTGGCTGACCTGCTGTTGTATCTCTGTTTAGGGCACTCTCCAGAAGTTTATGGATGATCTGTTCACTGTGATCCTCAGCACTAGTCGACCGGTTCCTCTGGCTATCAAATATTTTTTTGATCTGCTGGATGATCAGGCTGCACGCCATGGCATTTCAGACTCTGAAACAATCCACATTTGGAAAACAAACAGGTAAAATGTAACAAATGATACTACAAATAATTAACAAATGCAACATTCTTTTGTTATTGTTGACATTTTTTTTTCCATTCGCAAAACTGCTTTTTACTTTTCAAAAGTTTATTTTGCATTTCTAATTAGGGATGGAATGGGTTCGAAAAGTGGGTGTGGCAATTGGCTCTATAGCCAATATTACAACTTGGGGTGTGCTGACAGTTTCTCGTTGGTGAATGAAGTAAATATAAGCCTTATGGACTGCATTTTCAAACTCAACAGCAATCGTCATACTTAAACTAGCTACTCCTAGAGATTTTATCTGTTCATGTCCAAACTCCCATCATTCTTATCTTAAGGCATGTGAGGTGTTAAATTGTGACCTAGAATTTTGAATGTGTGCATGGCATTCATCTAAATTCAAAATTTCACATAAGATAAAAAAGTTGCTATAACTCCATACATTGTCTAATCGAGATCAAATGTATGTATGTTAAGAGTCCATGTCTGAACCAATCAATTTATCGACCTACCTTTTTCTTAAAGAACAGCAGGAATCATCCCATTATGTGTTTTAACCCTTTTGATCTGCCATAGAACCAAGTCCTCCAGAGAATATTTTACATTTTTGCCTGCTGTGGTGCCATTTTTTTGAGTATTTTAATTTTCCATATATCAATACAACCCTTATATCCTAGATTTTAATAATATTAATTTCGTTAATAATATTGAGTTTGTTTGTTGTTGTTAATAATATTGACTGTCAAAACTACAAAAAACACCCCCCAAAAAATGTCTTCACATATTTTTTCAAAATACAGATATCTCATAGCTTTATGCCTCAAAATTGTAAATGTAAAATACATTTGAGATACACTCTATTTATTAAGTAAGACAAAAACTAAAAACTTATGTGCAATAAAATTACAAATTGAAAAAATGTTTCTAAGATACTTTTCATCATAGACAGCTTTGTATTAGAGCACAAGTGTCAAACTCAAGGCCCGCGGGCAACATGTGGCCTGCCATGTAATCTAATGTGGCCCGTGAGAGCTTAAAAGTTTTTGAGTATCTAAAAAAAAATGAAAACGGGAAAAAAAACTCCATTTCCCACAATGCCTTATGCGGTAGTCGCAGCTTCCGCACGAGTGAAACTACAGAGCTCAGCTGCCGTTTCTCACACATTGAACATAAGACTCTAGCATTTGAGTGATCTCTCACGCTACACCTCCGATTTCTCACGCTAAAATACATTTCAAGATGTGAAATGGGCAACAGCTAATAGTTTATCTGTGATCTGTTTTTTTTTTTCGCTAAACAAATGACAAAAATGCTATTTTTCTTCATTCACTTGGATAGTTTGATCCTTAATGGAGTTATATGGGTTTTCATAAGCTGACAAAAATAAATAGGATTTATATTAGAACAACAAGCATACAATTGTTTCTATGCAACTGAATTGTCACTTGAATAAGTTATAATGAGTTATGTAACATTAAGGAGTAGTTTTATTTTATTTTTTATTTATTACATTTATTTTACATTACATTCGATTGCATTGTTTTACATTTATAAGTTACGTCTGGCCCTTTGAGGACAGCCATCATGCTAATCTGGCCCTCTGTGAAAATGAGTTTACCACCCCTGTATTAGACAATTCTCATTAAGATACAGTGTATTAAATAACAAAAATTAAATGTTTACTGTTGTGAAACTTCAGAGCAGGAGAGCACAACATACAAAACAGGCATAAATATATATTTATAAATATATAATAACATAAAATCCTAAACTAGTTACTACACAAACAGTTTAAACAATACTACACAAAAAGGGATGTGAGATAAAAGTCCCGGGAAGATGACGTCACTTCATGTTTCATGGGTAATAATGCGGGAACTTATCACGTTTACAATATGATGAGGAAATATCCTTCAGCAGAAGTGCTGTTAACACCCGCGGTGTGGATTATTATGTCTTTATTGTGTAAATCCTTTGAAGTATTTTTTTTTTTTTTTTTTTTTACTGGTTTTCTACACACCCACTCATGGGAAAAAATGGCTTTATGGGCCATGTTTCATATGTAATCCTAACTCCTTCTGTTTGTGATGCAAAAAGAGTTATTGCTCTATCTTATGTGGTTCCAATTTTACAAGCATTTTAAAATTAATATGCAAATGGGATCACCGGTGCTTCCGTAGGTCTTAAATGGTTAAATTCATGCTTGAATTTTGGAACCCTTATCTAAGGGACCTACAAAAAAAGTCTATAAAAAATTAACTTTTTACTAATTACCAGGCCTTATACTTGACAAACTCCTATTTGACATTTTGTCTGTTCCAAACTCCTTCAATCTTCTTTTAAGGCATATGGGATGTTAAATTGCTAAGCTTTGTTCATTTTGTTAAACTCTGTACACACAGCGACTGTCAGGTTCTTATAACTTGGCAATAGAATGTCTGATCGGTCCCAAATTTACAAACTGTGTTAACAATCCAGGTCTAAACACATACACATTGTAGACTCTAGGTTATAGCACCGCCTGGTGGCCACATGAAATGCTTTAACATCGATAAAGAACTTCTTTTTTGACATATGTGACAAGAACATTGGAGAAAACAATAACAATGACTTATTCATAGCGCCACCTGGGGGTCATGATGGTTCATAATATGGTTTTCATTCATTAATTTGCCCGTATTGCCTGTATCTCGTGAATAAAGACTTGTTGTAGTGCATAGTTCAAAAAACTGGCTGCAGAGAGGCAATAGAGCCGGAAGTGCGAAAGCCATTTGATTGCTGCTTGCAGCTTTGATTAAATTGAGTTTGTAAAACGTTTGACCCTGAATTATGACAGTAATGACGGAACATATAGCATACATTTGTGTGATTTAAAATCAAGAAAACGTGTTTTTACACTCAACTGTTAATTTAGCAGAGCTTTGACAATATTTCAGTGCTATTGTAAAATCTGACGCTGTCTGACTGAAGTTAGTGATGGCAGTTCACAAAACCATCACAAAAAAAGAATTGGTGTATATTGGTCCTATAATGTTCGATTAAATGGAACATTCTAAACAAGTTGTTCTGGTCTTGTGAAACATTTTCCTCAACAAAATGAAGTAATTTGATATAGTTGTCAAGATTTTAGATCACTCTGATCAAGTCAACCCTAAAATGGTGACTGCCCAGGGCTTAGTGATGGCAGCTGGAGCTGAAAGTTTGCCGGTTGCACAGTTCTCTGGCTACAACGATTGTATTGCCTGCTTGGGTTGCAGTTTGCCTCTCCGGTTCTGGATCAACATAGTGAAGAACCCTCAGTTCATCTTCGACGTGCAGGTTTCCGACAATGTGGACGCTGTGCTGTCTGTCATCGCGCAGACATTCATGGACTCCTGCACCACCACCGAGCACAAACTCGGCAGGGTATGTCTCACAATCTGTTCCGAGATGTCTGTAAATGGTCAGAGCAAAAGATCTGAACCCATCCCCTGTTCCCCATTCAGGATTCCCCGATTAACAAGCTACTGTATGCCAGAGACATCCCTCGCTATAAGCAGATGGTTGAACGGTAACTTCAGTGTCTGCTCACAAGTTTTCTATCTTTTCTGTACAGCATTTAAACAGTCTGTGTATGTTCCTGCCGCAGATATTATGCAGACATCAAGCAAACCATCTCTGCCAGTGATCAGGAGATGAACTCCGCTCTCGCTGAGCTTTCCAGGGTTCGTTGCTTTCTGCTCTACAGTTATAGAGATGCACTGGCTGAGACTCACTCTTTGTCTTGCTTTGCGGTCAGAATTACTCTGGAGAACTGAACCACCTGGTGGCGCTGCACGAGCTCTACAAGTACATCAACAAGTACTACGACCAGGTGAGAAGCTGGATACACTTCAGTCTAGTGCTGGGCGATATGACGATATATATCGTGGGGACGATAGAAAAGTGTCTATCGTCCTATTTCTCTTCTATCGTTTCTAACCTAATTTTATCAATTACTAAAGAAAATATTGCATTAAATAGGCTATGACAAATGTATGATAATGTCTTGTGGCTATGCAATGCATACTCTACCCTTTATATAAGTGATAATCAAGAATAAAACTTTTTCGCAAAGAAACTCTGTCTTGTGATTTTGCGACGTGACTCTTTACGTTGTTGCGACATGCTTTACGCTAGTTAACTCGTGAGTGCTTAAAGGTGGAGACGCAAGAGGTTGAAGATGAATGCTCGGAGTTGCATGCAGGCAGCTATGCTACGCAGGCAGCAGCCCAATAAGTACTTTTACCGTAACGTGGGGGTACGTCAGTGATTTGGTTGCATTTTGGCTTCAAGAGCTCCGACACAGAGCAGAAGACAGTCATCTGCAAACTCTGCCAAAAACTAAACTGTTTCCGCGAACACAACAAACCTCTTTTACCACTTGAAGAAGGTTCACGAAAAAGAATACTGGAGAATCGAAGAAATGCGACGTAAAGAAAGTTGTGAAACAGCCCGGGCAAGTGGCGAGAAAAAATATAGCCAGCCTAAAATTAAAGAGTCTTTCATAAAATGCACACCGTATGAAAAAACGTCCCAGCGCCATAAAGAAATCACATGTGCCATCTTGCATTACTGTTGTAAAGGCATGATCCCCGTGTATGCAGTTGAGAAGGGTAGCTTCCGAGACCTCGTCAAAGTGCTTGACCCGAGGTACGTTATGCCCAGTCGTAAGCACTTCAGTAATGTCAAGTTGCCTCGCTTATATAACGCATGCCGGGCCCAAGTAGAGAAGGATGTTTGCAGTGTGGTCCATTATTTAATTTTTTTTAAATAGTTTATTTTGATAATACTATTTAAATAACTATGATGTGGTTAAAAAATGTGAAGGCTACTGTAGCTCTACCTCCACCACATCTGTTGTCATTTGATACGTTTACATTGCTGCACTAAAATGTAGTTTTTCTCATTTGTGACAGTTCAGTTAAATGTCACTTCAAAATAAAGTTGCAAAAAAAAGTATACAATGATATTTTTGTCAAACTTTTCAGAGAATAACTGAAAACGTACTTTATTGTGGTATATCGTGATATATATCGTTATCGTGATATAAAATAATCCATATCGTGATATACGATTTTTCCATATCGCCCAGCACTACTTCAGTCTGGCCCCTACCAACTGAAAAGAAAGTAAAAATGAGGATAAAATAGAGCCTTTCCTCCAACGAATGCTGCTTTTCAGAGCAAAACAAACAACAACGTTCATGACATTCACAGTGTCCTGTGTGTATATAGTAAGTACATGATACACAAAGCACTTTCACATTTTTAAAACTCAAAACACATGTTCCTCCATCTTCGAGCAATGTTACACCCTGGGTGAAAGCTATCTAAAAAATTATTTTAGGAACTAAAGTAGTGCTATGAAGATTGGGTTGTTAAAATAAATCACGTCATAGGTTCCGCCATTACTCCAAAAACATTTCGTTTTTCTTGGTCTCTTTCATCACAGTCTTCTTCCTTAATATTATTTGATGATAACAAAGTTGTCTCTGATCACACATTATCTTCATAAAGCCATGAAACCACTAGCAGAGGTTTTACACTAGCAGAGGTTTTCTTGTCAATATTTACATTCGTAAACTTTGCCTCATGGACTTGAGGATTACAAACAGATACTCTGTTCCAGGACCTATTTTGAAAAAAAGAGTGGGTAACAAGGAGTGAGCCAGTTTTTACTGAAGCCTTAGGAATAAACTTGGAGCAAACAGTACAAAAAGATCCTGTGTGGAAGCTTTTCTAACATGTTTATTAATGTTGTGTTGGTTGCTGTTTATGTTATTGTTATGAAATTCCATTGACCAATAATGTTTGATATCAGACTGTTTACTTGGGTGTCTGAGCTGAGCACTGTTACCCTCTCTCTCTCCCGTCTTCAACCACACTCGTATGTCACAAACATTTAAGTCACTGTTCACTGTATTTATTATAAAGTAAAGCATGACGTTGGGTTCCGTGGTGTAGTGGACATGTACGAACGGTTACACAGGGCAATGCAGATTCGAATCCCGAACTGGCAAAAGCCTAAAAACAAATGTTTAAAAATAAATAAATACCAGATGATCTTACTACGTTTTGGTTTAATCCTGAGGACTCCGTGTTCTGGGGTGGCTGAAAGGCTGACTGTTGAAGAGAAAGCATCATGTAGGGAACGTTACTTTTGATAGATTTTTCCTAATTAATCGAATATATGCATCTTACACTTTCTGTCATACTACTATTTTCTTTTTACAATAGCATTGGATTAGGATGTCATGCATATTCAAATGGCTGTCCAATTAGAGAGAAGTAGCAAAGGTAGCCTAGTTAAAAGCTCCGCCCATTTCTGCCACCTGTGTGAGGGGTTTTCCTCCACTGTCTAAACGGGTTGTCCAAAGGGGTACTTGTGAAGATGAAGGAATGGCATCTAGTGGGGTGTTCTGTGTCAGATGAATGTCTGTTGATGCTGATCATGCTCTTTCTTGTTATCAGATCATCACGGCTTTAGAGGAAGACAGCACGGCTCAGAAGATGCAGCTGGGCTACAGGCTTCAGCAGATCGCTGCAGCGGTGGAGAATAAAGTCACTGACCTGTGATTCAAGGCAATACAGAGACAGACCATGACACAGAGTTCACTGCGGAGTGCCACTTCCCTGTAGCTCCCTCCATTATTGCTCACCTTCAAACCAGATTTAACATTCTTTGAAATGGTTTCTATCATGAGCAGAAGGAATAAACGTAGGTCTGGAACAATTTGAGGTTGAGTAAACGATGAGAAGAAACATCTTTAGGAAAATAGGATGTAGTCGTTCAACTGAAGAGAGAAGATTTCTTGTGAGTTTGGAGTCCGTGTTCATTTCTGATGATCGAGGAAAGCAGCAGTAGAGCGGTCTAGCTCCTCGTCCGTCATCCGCGTGACGGTGCACACTTCCATTACATTCGTCACAGGTGAAAAGAACTCTGTTCAGGCGATGATTGAGCATCAATAACGTAATGAAGTGCTGGAGGTGTGTGTGTGTGTGTCGCCAACCAGCTGGATCCAGCAACAGAGTTTGATAGCTAATCCTCTTATAATCATGTGGGGATTCTGTATTTCCCAGCATTCGGCTCAATGCCCCTGCAGAGACCTGTTCACTTAAGTGGCCTGAGATTTTGACTGAGAAGACACACTGTTCTTAAAGGTTTTAGAAGATTTCACTTGTGCATTAATCGTAATGAATGTTTACCCGAGGTGTGTCCGTGAGCTGTTTCAAATGCTGATAATGGAACAGTGATCAGAGATTTCTCTGGGTTCAACCACTAAAGATCACTCTGATCCTGTTTACTTTAATCGGTTTTGTTTGAACCTAATTCGGCATATTTTTCTATGATGATCGGAACAGAAACCCACACCTCATCCTCTTAACATTCATTTTTGAAGACTGACTTTTATGTAGGTACGTTTTGAAAATAGAATTGTAAAATTTTTGCCTTTTTTGAGAAAATATGATCTGTGCTTGATGTAAAGTTGAATAATATTAGTGCTGGTCGGCTGCGTAGGTAAATAGTTTGCAGCTCCCTGTTCAGACAGTTCTGGTACTCTGAGCAGAACATGTGACGGTTGTATTTACTAATTCTTTAGTACGATGCTGTAAATAACTGAATATTTGTGTAGTTTCTTGAAAAAATGAGAAGAGTAACTTATTGCTAGATGATTCTTTAAAAGAGGTTTAACAAAAAGCTCACCACTTGAATGTTAAATGTTCTTCGAGGCCTTTTTTTCTGAATGCAAGTGTACGGCGGGTTTAAAGTTGATGAGCTGATCCAGTAATTCTTCTGATAGGATCAATAAAGTTCACATTCACAGAGTGCTGCCGCCTCTTGATTAAGCAAGTCTTTATTATAGACTCACCAGTGAGCACTTGGGTACAACTGTTCAAATTTCTAATCAGCCAATCATATGGCACCAACTGAATGCATTTCGATATGTAGACATGGTCAAGATGGCCTCCTGCAGTTCAGACCAAGCATCAGAATGGGGAAGGAAGGTGATCTGACTGAGATCTTTGAACGAGGCTTGAATGTTGGTGCTACACATGTATTTGAAAAACTGCTGTTCTACTGGGATTTTAATGTACGACCATCTCTAGGTTGACAAAGAATGGTCAGAAAAAGGGAAAATACCCAGGGAACGGTAGTTACAATTGGTTACAAATGCCTTCGTAAAATAGGTCTTCCACAACACTGACCCCACAAAAAGTCCATTATCAAGTGCTGCTGTTGAAAGCAATAACTGGTTGTGGATAAAGGTTCCCAAAACTGGACAGGGTCTGTGATCAGGCTTAGGCCAGATTTAAGGAGACTGATTCCCTTGCCAAGCAAAATCCCTCAGGAAGATCGGGTGGATGGCACAGAAGGCTGTCAAACTTAGTCAAGTCAAGGGTTTTTAAATAGTGCTTTTATGCAAATGCTTCAGAGCAGCTTTACAGAAGGAGAGTTTCCTTATTACAAAGATTGCGACAGTAGATAATTAATTTATAAGTATCAAAAGGTGGCCACCATTTCATTTGATGGGGTTAAGTCCCCCCCACAACCCTTGATGCTTGGTGGCAGAAAGACGTACACAGTCTGTAGAGAATCAGGACCCCAGAGGAAGAGTTTGCCTTTAGGAAGATTGATGGTATGCCACAGATGCTGCTTAACCTAGGATGCCAGCAATTGGCAATTAACAAACCCCACCCTCAGAGAAACCAAAGTAACACACCAACTACCATAGAGAGCATTGGGGTCAGAAAGGCCAAATTCTGCTTCTACCAGTTTTCTAAAGTATTGCGCTTTGTTTACACCAAAAGTAACAAAATTGCCGCTTGTCTCCAGTAAGTACTGGAGTACTCCCATTCCACCACATCCAAATGTTCGCTATTGGATGGGATATGAGGCCATTTCAGTACAGAGAACTCACGAACTCACTCATGGTTCAAGAAACCAGTCAGAGATTATTTGTGCTTTATGACTTTAACCATCATGCTGCTGGAAGTAGTCATCGGAAAGTTGGTTACAGTGTGGTCTCAAAGAGATAGACATGTTCAGCAACAATAATCAGGTAGGCTGTAGCATTGACATGATGCTCATTTGCTACTAATAGGCCCAAAGTGTGCCAAGAAAACATTGAGTGCATCATTAGACCGCCATAGTCAGAGACTTACACTTTTGATTTATTTAACAGTGAAAACGTGGTAGCCTACGTATTATTTAAGGAAAAATCCACTTAAAGTAACAAATATTTTAAATATAACAAATGAATGCATACAATGAGAGAATACATTGAATTAGATTACAATAAATTGTGCGTGGTCAATGAATTGAGCTTTTAAACATTTTTTTTTTTTGTAATACGACATTTTTTCATTCAAATAAAGGAAACCATCCGCTAACACACCTTCAACCGGAAACTAAAAGATATGGCCTTAGATATATTTACAGGTAGATACCCCATAAGAGTATTACGTACGTCCTCCAGGCGCCATATTAGTACGGGGTGGAACGGATGTGATTTTTGAACATCAATAAGATGATGAAAGTGACATTTGTTGATTACATTTTAACATAAATCTAATTTATATTTAATATCAGTTACATTTTAAAATATTCGTCAGATTGTGTCGTATTATTTTCAGCAGTGTCATTTATTCATTTTCCTGCCCGCTTATTCCCTTTCGGCTGGTGCCTATTTCTAGCCCACATCGGGCGAGAGGCGGGACAGGTCGCCAGTCCATCGCAGGGCATCACACACGTTCAAACATAATGGGAATTTACATTATTCAATTAACCTGATACGTGTTTTGGGAATTGTGGGAGAAACCAGAGAACGCAGAGTGAACCCAAGCAAGCACTGGAAGAACATGCAAAATCCTTCCAAGAAGGTCACCGAACCGGCAACATTCTAACTGGTAGGCCACAGTGTTACCCACTACACCACCATGCCGCCCAGCATCATTGTGAATTGCAATATAGGGTTATCACTTTATGAGTTCATTCGGGTGTGAGTCTTAAGTAAAAGTAAATCTATATAATATAAAGAGTAATAAAATGTCTGACAAAATAAAAATCTTGCAAATAAAAAAAATCGGTTGACAATTAATTACGTATAAGGAAATTAATCGCAGTTAGATCTCAGCCTTAGTTTAACAGTAGTTTATAAGTATGCGTCGCTCACCCCGGCCTAAGATGGCGGCCGCTCCGACGCATCTGTGCTTCTCGGAGTATCTACGCATACATAGCTATGGATTCGTGGACGAATGTTCGCTCATAAGTGTTCGCTAGGACAAAAGTGACAAGTAGTGACAATGTCGACTTTAGAACTACTCAGGAACGTAAACTCGCGCCATGTTTGTAGCGATTGGTGTTATTTGGTATTTACTTGTAAAATGACATTTTATTTATATGCATCGCATGTCAAACGAATGTTTGTCATAAGGTGAGCATCTACGCTGTTATTAAAAACAGTAAATTTCTATTAAAACGAAGAATGATGGCGCTTTTTAGGGCACGTTTCTGGATGACCCGGAAATATTTGATGTGACGTCACGACCTGTAAACGCGATGTAAACTAGTGAGTAATGCACGTCTGCTCGGAAAGCTATTTTCGTGAAAGTGCTGTAAAGCATAAGCAGCGTTTAATGGAATAACGCGTCAAGAGTGAGCCCCAGTAACCGATGACTCTATGGCCGCCTGAACCAGAGAAGACGCAACCGTCGCTCGCTAAGCAGCTCACCGTCTCTCTGGTGATAATCGCTCGTTCTGAATCTACACTGCACTACAGCAGGTAGGAGATGCACCAAAACACCCCAAATTACACTACACTGCTACCCCGAGCGGCTCATCTTGCCGAGGGTTATTAAGTATCTGCTAGCTTTTAGCAATGCTAACGCTATCAGACAGAAGCGTCTACAAAGTTTACGCTGCGTGCAGTCAGCAACGTGTGTGCAAGCAACCCGTTTCGGTTGGTGTTGGACTGACTTTAAGGTGTAAGCGCCCCAGCTTCATCCATCTGTACATTTCGCATCAGAACGTTTTAGTAAATTCTCGCTTAATCCGATACCCGTCACTGTCGTTTCACTCCGCGGGCCTAGACTGAGCCCGGGCAATGTTGAGACTGGTTGGCGCCTAAACGGATAGGCGATGTTGTTCCAGAAGCCCTGCACAGTTTAGCTTTATTAACACCTGATCGCATGAATCTGCCCACTTTGAGCTCCTGCTATGTAGCATGGTTGGGGTGGGGGGAACCTGCTAAAAAGAGGAGACTGCAGACGAGTCCCACCCACTAAATGTTGAGCCCAACCCATTGGTTGTAGTTCCTAAAACCGTGGTTCCACTTTTTGAGGCCTCTACACACCAATGTAAATTTTAAGTCTGAAGTTTCATGTGACTTTTTGTCTCAATCGAAAACCAGGGCGCAAACAGGACATGAGAGTTTTGCACCGCCATATCAGATTTTCACAAGAAGATCGACCAATGAAAGCCGCTCTATGGTGCTCATCCTACATTTTCAAAGCGACTTTGCACAGGAAAGAAATAGTGTGCCACAAATCCATAATTCCACATCCATGATTTTTTTTGTGTTCTTTTATTTCTTCTCTTTCGTTGTCGTCTTCTTTCCTGATACCCCATGTGGTGCGGCATGCATTTGTTGTTTTGTAAATGCCATCTTCAGGTAGAGAACCTTACTGCATGAATATTTCCTTCACCCAGATGAAGAGCACCCTGCTGAGAGGCCACCTGAAGATTTGTACAAATCTCAATTCGTATCGGTGTGTAGAGGTCTCTATTGTCCCAAAACAGAGGGGTAGGGCTAAGGGGTAAAATTGGAACTCTGTCTGCAAAATTCTGGTACTTTACAGTAATTCCTGACCTGCAGGGCAAACATTTATGTTATATTTTATTAAATTATGTGATGCAATGTGCTGATAAGTGGTGTAAAATGTGTATTTCAGAGATGGAGTCCCAACAGGAAGTGAACCCTGTGTTTCTGCAGCAGCTCAGAGAGTTGGACATCCCTGAGGAAGCAGCCAAGCAGGTGCGGTTCCTTCTGAACATTACTAATGCTTGGATTAGAAGGCACATTTATACAAAAATTACTTGTTTTTGAGTGTGCACACTATGCAAGGACCAGAACAGTTTTCATACTGGAGTTCATGTGATCAGGTGGTTTGTGTCACAAGCTGCCTTTCTGACCACCTATTGTTATGCATATCACAAAAAAACCCTGAATGGAAACAAAAAAATAAAATTTTAATTGTGCATTAAATAAAACATACGCACAACTGAGTAGGATAAACCTTTTATTCAACAAGGAAAAAAATGTACTTAAACTATGATAAACACATTTACAGAATAAATCCCAATTAAATGTTTTTCTGTCGTTTAAAACTAACGGCTGGCTATTAATAATCTTGTCACTTAACATTGTTTTCTTTTGGGGCTGCTGGGCTCTGTAGGTGCAAAGCCATCAAAAAAAGTTATTAATTATTTTGGCTGAATACATAACTGAAAGGACGGCAGTGAAAGTAATTCCATGTTCAAGCTTGTTAAGTTTAAGTTCAGTTAAGTTCGTTTAATTTATATAGCGCTTTTCACAACAGACATTGTCTCAAAGCAGCTTTACAGTAAACCAACAAGTTTAAACTCAAAAAAAGAGAAAATTATTAATAAGTGGTATATTAATAATGTTCCTGATGACCAAGCCTGGGGCGACTGTGGCAAGGAAAAAAACTCCCTTTTGGAAGAAACCTTGAGAGGAACCGGACTCAAAAGGGGAACCCATCCTCATTTGGGCGACAACACCAGTGTGATTTATATAAACTATAGTATAAACAGATGATATGGTAGTATAAAGAGATAATATAGTATAAACAGATGATGACTGTGTTGGGTGTAGGTCCAGGCGGCGCCGGAACATCTCCAGGTGAATCCTATTGTTCCCCTGCACTGACAAGCTTGTCTGACAAATTTTGTTCAAACACTTTTATGAGGTGCTTTAATTTAAAAGTGTCCTTCACTGTTCAACCCCACACCATTTCTAACATTATAGAATTTTTTAAATTATTGTAGCTTGCAGACAGTCTCTAAAACTGCCGTTGAGAAAATGCTACAATAATCCAGTAAACCTAGACAAATTTCTACAAGAATCTGGAAAAGTTGATGGTTGCCGTCTTGCTCTCATCTAAATCCATGCGTTACTATGGTTACCAATAATGGTGAACTGAAGTTTTTTTTTTAGTTATTTTTTTTTTGACTGATTTTACAAGTGAACAAACCATACCGGAGCGACCTGTGCGGTTATATGAAAACCTCCCAGTTAATCAGAATCCAGTTTTCCGACCTATAAAACTGATAGTAATGAGAAATGTACAAAAGCTGCAGAACAATTTTTTGTGAAAAAGAGGTTTAGAAATCTGTATCTGTGGTCAGGGTGAGCAGATTCAGCTAATGTTTGGATTTTTATGAAGCATAAGCTATTGTAACTTTTTTTAAATTTTTTTATATGTTTATTAGTTTTTTTGATGTGAACAGATAGGACAGTAGAGGGAGACAGGAAGAAAGGCGGGGAGAGAGAATGGGGTGGGATGGGAAAGACGACAGGCTCGGGACTCGAACCTGCGTCGCCCTGCGCAACCGCGCTTATATGTCCTGCACACCGTCCACTAAACCAAAAGTTTGTGTTCACATTGGATTTACACTTAATAATAATAATAATATTAATAATAACATTTAAACTAGATAAGGATGTTTCAAGTTGTTAATGGGTGAGGGGGGTCTTTTAAGCTTAAAAATAACGGTAACCATAACAATGGTTACAAATCTAAATTAAATACTGTATGATGGTCAACCTAATATGAACGTGAAGCTATTAAATGAGCTGCTTTGTTGAATAGAGTGATATTTGCATTATGCTTAAATCTATCGCCACAAACGTAGGGAATGATTTGAGCAGAAGACTGGCTCCTCTCCATCACCTGTGAACTTAATTGCTTTTTTTGTGTGTTTTATTGTTTAGAAATGGTATCTAAACCAATGTCCAGTCATGTTCTCTTGAGGCATTAGTTCCCAAAACCATTCATCAGAACTGTGTGATTTTAAACCTTGATACTGTGATCTTAGATTTACAAAGCAAAGCTATTCATATGAAGTTGATTATGTCTGCAATTCGGGAGTTGAATAACTTGTTTTTTATTTTCAGGCTCTCTTACACACACAGAATGTGTCTGCAGAGGAGGCCGCCATGTATTACTTTAACAAACTAGAGAATGAGGTACGTTCACCGTTAATAGCCGTTTCACTTGCAGCGAATCCAGAATGGGTGGCTGTTTGCAGGACAGTGCAGTTCATTATTGAAGATCTTGTCTTTGTGTTGGTTTCAGTACACACATTTTTGGGGGTCATTTGTCCTCGTTGTCCTCTGCTCTATGGCATTCAAGGTTAACATTTGCTTTCTCTTGCAGGAAGAGGGTGATGAAGACTTCATGTATAAAATGGTGTTTGTTGTAAATATGGAGCTGTCCATGGGTGTGGGCAAGGTGTGTATTATTTTCACTAGTTTTACAACAGTTAAAAGAGGTGATTTGATGTTACTCTCTTAATTTGCTGGTTCTGTCCAAGGCTTTATTAGTTTTCTACCTCATTTAGCCCCATTGTCCCCAAACCACAATGAAAATAACAAAATAGATAAAGTTTCTGTTCATTATTATTCTCATCATTTAATATTCTAAAAGTTGCTCCAACAACAGTTGTTCTTTTTTTCATCACGCTGCTTGCCCCATAGCCCTTTCCAACTTTTTGAAGGTCTACAATTTTGTCTCTTGTGTCTTTTGACGGCTCTCTCATTTTGCCCATGTTGCTGCTTAGACTTTAGACTCATGGTGGGGTGCACAGGTGCCTTTACGACAGCCAACGACCTCAAACGGGTCATTTGTTAGTTTTTCAGTTGTTTTATTACAAATGCTTTATGTGGCTTTGTCCATTTGTTGCCTATTATGACGGAGAGAACCATCTGAAGCAGGAATGCAGAGCCCATTTCCCCCCTCTGCATTTCGTTTAGGAATCATCTGCATGTTTTAGTCGACATTAAAGCATTTGCAGGACTTGCTGTAACTTCTAGTTCATGGGTGGAATCCTTAGTCCCAGCTCGACACACAGCTCAGAGTTCCTCACCATTAGGGTGGAGCTGCATGAACTGTGTGGACATGAAGGGGAGAAAGATATATCAGCTGCATCTCTGCCGGATTTGGACTTAATAAATTCTGACATCGGGCTTCTTGCACTACAAACAGAATACAAGTAGAATTAGGGAAGTGTCTCCTGGCTCATCTCAGGCTGGATTGACTCATTGCGAGCTCTGCCCAGCTGCCACACTCTCTCCTGCTTTACTCTGAACAGACTGTAATGGCTGCTGTGCTTGTCTAGGTGGCAGCACAAGTGGGTCATGCTGCAGTGGGATTGTACCAGGCCCTTCAGGAGAAGAACAGCTGGAGGGAGATGGCCTGGAAATGGGACCATGCTGGGTATGGACGTTTTATTGGGGCGAAGCTCTGCAGACTTTAATGTTTTTGTCTGTGATTGAGGTCAAAGGCCACCCAATGAACCGCTTGCATGAAAGACTCACTGATACAGCTGGCTCTTATCTAGATCCTCAAACTACATAACGCCATAACTAGTCCACATTTGTACTTATGTTTATGCAAATAACTCTAAGGACTAGATACAAATTTCTTGTTTTCATCTTAATTCTTTGGCTTAGCCAGCCCTATATGATGTCATTGCACATTATGTTAATTAGCCACCATTTTTAATCACTTTCAAAACCTTTCACAAACTCCTACTAGATTGCTTTTTTTAATTTTCATCAAATTTGGTCCAGACCATCCTCTGGCCACGCTGACTAAAAGTTCAATAGTGTTTATGAATGGCCCGTGAATAGTTTGCATCTATTGTTCGCCAAAATGGTTATAAGGTTATATCTCAGTAACACTAAAGTGCATTGAGACCAAAATTTTGGTCGTAGTTTATGCATAGTGACCCCTAGTGGTCAGGAAATATAAAAATTATAATAATATATATTTTTTTGTATTAGAATTTAGTACAAGTTTATCGCAGAATTGGTCTGTCAGCCATTTTCGGTTCGAGGCTTGTTATTGGCCTTCAGGGAAGTAGTTTGCTTGCATGCTCCCCGTGCTTGCGTGGGTTTCCTCTGGGTATGCTGGTTTCCCCCACAATCCCCAAAACATGCGGTTAGGTTAATTAAATAATCTAAATTCCCCTTAGGGTGTGAACCTGTGAGTGAATGTTGCCCTGCGATGGACTGGCGACCTGTCCAGGGTGTATCCCCGCCTCTCAAATTCTTTTATTATTATCGAAAAAATTCTCAAAAATTCAATTGAAAATTCTTGAGACTCATCTTTATTTTTTGGCTTTTAACACAGTCTGAGACTTGGTTTTAATGTTGTGCTAGGGTTAGGGTTATTGTCTTAAGTATGACTTATTAAGTATAAAATATTTTTCACTCTATCTGCTGTGTTTTTTAATGTTGTAAAAGCCCTTTGTTTTTGACTGTTGCTGTTTTTAAAATGCTATGTAAAAGTTGTGTTAAAGTTTTGAGGCAGCTCCACTTTATGGTCAAATGATATAAACAAATTTAGAAAATTGCTAATAAAAAAATCTCCTGGGTTATAGCAAGAAAGTAGATACCAATTTTACCATAATTGCCTGAATATTATTGTACCTTACCTTTTCAAACTCCTTGGGGACAGTTCGTCCGATTGTCACCGGTATGGATCAGGCGTAAAGTTATGGATAAACATAACTTTAAACAGGAACAGATGACCAAATTACTCAACACATTTTAACAAATGTTACAATTATTACATAGTTTCTTTCTACACTGAAGCTAAAAGTTTAACAGATTTTTTTTTGTGTTTTTAAAGGCTTGTCTTCTGAGAATATCTTATTATCAAATTTTTTTTTTGTAAAATAATCATGGTTTGTTCATTCACAGAGCGAAGAAGATCGTGCTGCAGGGAACTAACATGGCTCATCTTCTGGAGCTGCAGGCTCTTGCCATGAGCCTCAGTCTTCCCACCAAACTGGTCCAGGATGCAGGACTCACACAGGTCAGTGTCTCAGCTCTGCAAACTGGTCCCCTTGTTCAGACTATCAGGTACATTGGTTTGTGGGGAAAACCGGAGTACCCAGAGAAAACCAGCGCAAGCATAGGGAGAACGTGCAGGAAGGTCACCGGTGAGCCTTGAACCAACAACCTTCTAACTGGAAGGCCAAAGTGCTACCCACTGCCTTAAAACAATGTATATTTTGTATACATACTGTCCCTGCTGTTGACCTTTGTAATTGCTTACGAGAAAAGTTTTTCTTCATTGAAAAGGTAGTTGTTTTTTTTTTTTACTTTATCTTATTTTTACTAGTTTAGTTTTTTTAAATAAAAAATAAAGAAAAAATGGAAAAAAATGAAATAAGAAAAAAATCCTTATTTTTGTTGATGCTATGGTGAGATGATGAATGAAAAAAAATGTCAGCCAGAGAAAAACCCCATCAAATTTGACTTCCATTTCTGGTACTGGCACTCTGTTGCTACCCCCTGCATCTGGAGCTATGTTGGAAGGAATTGGCACTTGACTGAAGCTGTTCACTGGTGCTAAATAGGAGACAGACCTATCAATTCGTTTTTTCAGTTTTGAGTTTCCTTGTGTGTGCAGGTGGAACCCGGAGCCTGTACTGTGCTGGCCATCATGGGAGAAGAGGAGATGGTCAATAATGTGACTGGAAGTCTTAAACTGCTCTGAGAAGGGCATGTCGGTAGTGTAGGAGAGGAAGCAGAAGGTGCACTCAGTAATTCTTCATCTGTGCAGTCTTAACGTACACTGATGGTTCCAGTCAAAAGGCTGGGCAATATGGCGGGTTAAATTGGATAACTTGCAGATTTCTCATGTTATATTGTTCAAATAGGCAAAAAAATGTATGCTGCGTAAATTCACCTCGAAAGAAAACCATGAGAAGTGGACATCCAGCACATGATGTGTTTGCTTGTGTACACTGGAATGCCATCTCACCACGAGTGCACACGAACGGATAACTCCTTTTCATTCCTCTCCTGGCTGCTTCCCAATTTCAGTCCAGACTGACATGTATTTTGTAGTCATAGGTAGTTGCCAAAAAGGTTTTCAGCGTTGCCATGAAATGTTTTGAAGTGTAGAGGCGTCAGACTGGGAAAGAAAATCTCTTTGAAAGGTGATTTTGCGTATAGTGTACAAACGGGAAGTCAGCCCCAGAATTAATGGCTATTAGAGTTCAATCTCACATTTCAGTAGCTTTTTGCTTCGATTTCCCAATCTATGGACACAGACGGGAGGCTGGAGCACTCCGATGCTGTTTAAACACTCGGTGATCTCAATACTACATTGACTTTATTTTGTAGGTTTTAATGAAGGAAGAAGTTACTGAGTGAACCTTTCGGGAACAACTGAATCACCTGCTTGGTTAAACGTTAACACTTGTGTTGAATTGTTGTATTTTTAATCTCTTTTTTTGCTGACCGATTCATATTCACAGCAGATTCCTCGGCATCAACAGACTGCTAGCGGAGGGAGGAGTATGTGTAAGAACGGTAAACTGCATCGTAATCACATGCAAGTCTTAAACTTGGTGTGCCTGTAGAACCCAAGCCATCAATGATTACCAAATCAAATAGTCAAAGTGATGTATAATGTTTCTTTTTTTATTGTGAGAATATATTCTTTTTTTTATTGTCTACCAATAAACGTAGCCGGTTTCCTGTAAAACCTCTGGCTGAAGACAAAGTCTCCTTGTCATTTTTTTCATGTGTAGTAAGTGACAGCCTCAGGTTTACTGAGGGAACTACGTGTGAAGATTCAGTAGCATTTCTGGGAGCTACTTCCTGGATATGTTGTAAATGTGACGCTCTTTCTAAGTTTCATGTGGGGTCAGCCGATGAACAATATTCTGTTCATTTGCACAATGCACTTGTAGTTTCTATGAGTGCCAGAGGAACCTAAATGAAAGACCTACTCAAAGCCGGAATTTCCACAATGACCTTGTATTGAAATGGTGTGGAACAATTGATGCATAGTTTGTTTTGGTAAATCATTTCATATGTGTAAATTTAAACATTAACTTTTCCCCAACTATCTTTAATCTCAGCCCCACTCATGACTTCTCAATTGTAAAGCTTAAAGTTGTATGTAGTATGTATTCACTTGTGACAAATTCAAAAGGCAATTCCTTTTTCTCTGAAAAACTCCCATCACCTGAAAACTTGCTCCATTGTGATACGCGTCCGTTTCATGGTTACGTGTCCAGAATAAGTGATCCAGGAAAGCTAGAACTTATGTTCTGTTTGAATCTGTGTGAAATAAAGTGATTTAACCAAGGAAAATCTATATTACTTTACTAGTTCAGATATATTTGTATGCAGTATATCTTCAATTGTTGAAAGTTGGTGTTCAGTTGAAAAAGCACACAACGTATTATAAACTCTATAATTGTTCATCTGGTTTAATTGGTTCGACTAGGCAAATGGTAATTTTCAAACAACTTTCAATGAAAATGTTTTTTTTTTTTTTGTATGAGCGGGAATTCTAACAAAAACCATGCATCTACAACATTCACAGACACAGATTTGCAGTGTGTAACATTTTATTTTATGAATCATCAGTTGCTTTTAGTTCTGTTCTATTTTCTTTCCACATCACTGTTCTATCTATTCTTTTTTTCTCTGATTGAAATTGGGTCATCTCCTATCTGGTAGTATCACCAGTAATGGATGAGCTTTTTTTTTACTCTTTTCTGTGACAGAGCAGTTGGAAAATGCAATGAATTTATCTCTAATTGAGACAGTTATCTTTTTTGGATTTGTACTTGTATTTAAAAACAAAAACACTTGAATTTTGTATCAATCAATTTGTATTTCTGGAAAATATCCCATACATACAAGTGTGTATGTCTTGACACAATTTTTATCCTGTAAGATTACTCTATCTAGTGCCAGGCTTCAACACTACCAGATTTTGAGATCTCATTATGTGTCTTAACCAAGTGACAATTCTACATTTTTTTAAACATCTTTATACTACAGTTTTAGACAATAGAATACAAATTAAATGCAAAGGTTTGAAACCTGGATTTTTGAAAAACCTATATTGCCAGAAAGTTGTTCATCATATAGTGCTCAGTTATTCTTTTAATGTAAATACTCATAATAGTTTGTCAAAAGTTACAAAAAATGTTTTTTTACAAACATTTTTTGTAACCAAGGAAATTTTTTACAACATAACTGATGACATTTAAACTATAATTAAACTTTTTGGATGTGCCTAGATAGAAGATATTGAATAAACCCATTTTCAAATGGTTCAAGCCCTTCAGGTATATTTCGAGCCTCTTTTTGGTTAAGCAGAACTAGTGTTCAAGACATGCAACATTTAAAAAAAATAGATGCATCTTGTTAGTTGTTAGTCTGATTCTTGCCGTTGTTAGCAGTGTTCTCGTATAAAATAAAATTACAGGATTTATTTTAAAACATGTTCGGTTGACAAATGTGATAGTCGCGCAGGCGCAGAATGTAGACACATTTAACGGTTAAAAACGTCAAGGTGTTGAAACACAGATGCAAACGGACAGAATTAACGAAGTCATAAGATGGTTGCACTTGTGTACAAATATCTTGATTTGAATGTCGATTGGATGCCGTTTAATGCTAGTTAAACGCTGACATTCGGAGCAAGCGCTTTCTTAGCCTTGAAAATCGAACAGCATGTAAAGTACAGCTATTTCACACTAACGTTAAACGTATTATGACTTGTTGGGCTCTAGGAGCTTAACATTTGCTAACGAAAGTCTAAGAAAAATGCAAAATGTTCGCTCCAACTCACAAATGCGGTAAATATGGATAATTCGACTAGTGCTAAACTGTTCGAAGGCTACAGTTGACGGGGACAGGGTGCGACAATCACTGCACACAAAGCGGTTTGTGTGGGAGCTGCTTTAACAAGTCAGTCTTTTGCGCTTTCGTTATTACCCTGGCCGTGTTCAGTCCCCAGACATCGTACATTGAAATGTGGACTTGGATTCATCAGCCGGATTAAATTCTAACATATAGAAAAATCCTTCAACGTGCCACGGTCCAACCTACAACGAAATCCCTATAATGTACACGGCTACACGCGTGTTCCTCTCGACGTTCTATAGCCGTGCTCCCTGCAACCGCGCCCAGGAAACCCTGCGCTGTTACTGCTGTGTTACGCAATTATATTCCTTTCAACACGCCAAAAAGAAAACAGTAATTCCTTAAGTGAAAGACCACTACATTCCACGGAGCGTGTTTGGTTTCTGAACACGCTTTCCCAAATCCTTGTTTCGAAAGTATCCACTTTTACTATCTTTCCTATCTTCGCCAGCTTTTAGTCCTTCTGTACACTCGACTCCATCTCACACAGTAAAATGCTGACTGACGAACCTTGTCGTGTACAAAATGCAGAGCTCTGCCTCTTTTTGGTCTACGACAAAGCTCTGGTCCGAAAAGAACCAACGTCGTCTGCCAATTGGTGTTCGGAAGTGTGATTGACGCGCTTTTGCCCAATAGGGACAAGGATTTCACCAGAGGCCCACCCACGCTTGACCCCTGCATGGATGCGGAGGAGAACCCGTGCCTTACTGTGCGCGCGCGTGTGTGCAGAGCCTTCGCTGGGAGCAGCGGTCGATGCCGGTGTAGAGAGGGGGATGGGCACCACTGCAAATGTAGAGGACATGAGATTGAATCACAGCCTTGAATCACCAAGTGCTGCACAAACCAATGTAAATATCGAAAATAACTTTGAAACATACCACGGTGTATTGGTGTATTCTGAAGGAACTCAGCGTGACCATTTGGACACCATACAATGTCTTAAACCGGAGAAAATGTAAAACTTTCAACTCTTTCGTAAGGACGCTGAGAAGTTTGGAAGATAGCCTGAGCTTCGCGGCTTTACTCTTCACAGGAAACACCGAGGTTGCTAAAAGAGGCCCGCGCTTCCTCGCATTGATGTTGGGAATTTTAAAGAACGCTAAATACCTTTAATAGGATATCCAGTAACCCCGTGAGGACGCTGATAGGTAATATGGCTTGCTGTTTTGGTCAATGTTTTGAAGCAGTGGCTGGTGTTTTTTGTGAACTATTGAAAGTTATTTTGGAAGTTGGGAGCTCATTTTACTAACGTCCTTTTAAGCTTTGATTTGTGTCTTCTCGTTAGAATGTTTCTGCTGTTGCGTTGATTAAACATTTTAAGCAATTTAATCAAGGATACATCGTTTTGGATGGTGTGCATGTTAGCTTGGTGTAGCATGGTATGAAATAATCACACATCGCAAAGGCCTGTTTGTTATTGTGTGGTAAACATTCTGTGGCATTGGTGTTCTTCTCTATTTTGTCTTTTGCCAATCTGCCGTTTAAATGATTGGAGCATTATGTTGAGGTGATGGTTTAATTTTAGTTAGCCGTTAGCATAATGTTAGCTAACAGAGACAGCCCCAGTGTTACCACGGTGTAAAAGCTCTAAAGTATTCTGTAAACATACGACTTTACCCTCGATTTGTCATTAAAGTAATTGCCAAAAACGACAGGCTGGTGTTTCTGACACTACTTACGCTGTGTCTCGGTGCTGATTGACTTTTTCTTATGCTAAGTTTCTGTGCGAAACAGAGATGGGTGAGTTGGTATTTACAAAATTCCAGCTTGTCAGTCGAAATTGTTGAGTCCGAGTCTAGCTCGGGCGTCGTGTTCACTTGCCCTTCATTTTGTTTGTTGGCTTCGTATAACTTGCCTCTTCAGACGTGCTTTATTTTGAGTCTGCTGTGAAGATGCTAATTAGAAGGATAAGTATGTGAGCCACTGATGGGCTAGCAGCTTTTATTTATTTATGTCAGTCTTTATTGTTTGACCTTTTTTTCCATCTGCATTGGTGAAAACTTTGTATTAATAAATTCTTGATAAAACATGCACTCATTTGGAATCGAAATGAATACAAACCCGTGTATGGTGACTTGCTTTTTTCCCATTCTTCACCTCCGCCTCCCCCATCTACCAACCCCCAACTCCATCCATGAGAAATGGGTGGTATTTCTAAAGGGGAACTCGCCTTTCCTTTTTTAGCCACCATTTTTATTCCAACAAGTAAGTGGAAATGACAAGGAAGAGATGGCATGAGTGGAGCTTATACGCACAGGTGTGTTTTATATATATATATATATATATATATATATATATATATATACATATATATATATATATATATATATATATACATATATATACATATACACACACACATTCCGAGTTATTAGCGGTGTCAAGCAGATGTCCAGTTTGTTTGGATTTGCTGTGAAAGCCTTGATCAGATATCTTTTAACTTTGTATTTGTGCCATTTTTACAGAGCATGTTTGTTTAGTACAAAGCTGATTTTTCCCGTAAGACATCTTCCCAGGATGTTTTTCGAGTATTATTTTGGTCCGCCTAGAACTATTTGAAACCTGATCTTTCTGTGACTCACCCGACTTGTTATCTAAAGTCAACGTGTGTCTTTGTCCAGAGACAAAGGACAAGCTTGGAAAACTTAAACTATTACAAGTTGCAGACATTTTGATCAAGTGGTAATGTTAAATAGACACAAGCTCTAAAATAGTTTAATCAAGCAATAATATAATATTCACATCAAAACACAATAAAAAAATTCAGAATTAAAGGAATCTTCGTTGGATGATATCAGAGGTTCCAGTATAGTGTTTGTGACTTTGACTGTTTTTTGTTTTTGTTTTTTTGTAAATGCTATTTGGTGTTGAAGTACATTTTCGGTTTAGGTAAATCCGGTACACTCCAAAAGATTCTTAAATAGTTCTTGTGCTGCCTTCTCTCTCTTTGCCTGGCAAATTGAGCCCTGTGAGCTAATCTGTATTACCATTTTCAGTAAAGAATATAGGAAAATTAATATGCGTTTGGTTGTGCTGGCTGTGTAGAGCCTTTAGCTGCTCTTGCTCTGTGTAATGGGAGAAAAAATAGTTGCTGAGGTGCTTGCTCCTCCACTGCTGTCTGATTGGAAGGTTTCAGAAGGTCTTAGCCAATCAGATATATTTCAGTGTCGTGTTCCTCTCTCTCCCTCTCTCTCTCCCTCTCTCTCTCTCTCTCTCTCTCTCCCCTCCTTCCCCTGTTGTCTTTCCTCTGAACTGAGGTGTTGCACATTTAGTGGTTTAAAGCTAATTTTTCTTTTTCAGTTTAAAATATATTGGTCTACAGCAGGGATCTTAACCTTTTTCACCCCGAGGCCCATTTATTCTTCAAGTCAATGTTCTGAGGCCAATTTTATATATATATATATATGTTAGGGGTGTAACGTTACGCTAAAATCGGTACAGTGTCTTGGAGAGCTCGGTTCGGTTAATTTTCGGTACAAAACAATAAGAGCTTACAAAATCTTTAGTTTGAAAAGCTGCAAATACACAATAGAATTCTTGCATAAAATAAATAAAAGTGACATTTTTACACATTTTTAAAATAAAAAATTAAATACTGCAACTAGTTAGGACCTGAAAACTTTTAACACTAGCAACAGCTTCAGCTTGTATATCAACAAAACTAACTATTGAAGTTTTAAGTTTTTGGCTAAAAAGATTAACCTATCCACATTTTCTGAAGAGAGCACAGATCTGGTTGCAGTGACAATATCTCCAGCAGTAGAAAATGTTAAATGTGTTGCCTGCCCGATCTCCGTGTCGGCATACAACCTTAAATTTATCCACTCGTCTATCCCCGTTACGTATTTTAACAGAGAAGCCAAAGTGTTCCCAAACAGGAGACCGTAGTGAGGTGGGAGGGTCTTCAAGCGCTGGCTTCTCTTTCGCTGTTGCCATTTCTCAGAGCTACCCGTGCAGCTCTACTGTTGCGCCACTCAATAGCGTCCATGCGGAAACTCGCCTAGGAACATTGTTCCACTGCGCTTAATATCGCGCTAATAATAAATTGATATTATTTAATTTAAAAAAAATATACCGAAATGGTACGCAAGTGTACCAAACCGAACAGGCCGCACTATATATATCTGTCTAACTGGAAGGCCACAGTGCTACCCACTGCACCACCGTGCCGCCTCCTGCTCTACAATGTTATATTTAAAAGTCTGGGTACAAAAACAACCCTTTTTTCCCCCAACTGAAATTTTTTATTAAGCATATAGAGCAATTTGTAATATTGAACATCAGGCAAAATAAGTAAAATAAATAACTGAAATCTGAATTAATCGTTGGGTGAAAAGTGGAGGTACGCCCTTGGACAGGTCATCAGTGCATCACAGTAACTGAAATTTGTTGTGTTGCAGTCACTTGTGTTGTGTGTCAGGTCTTTTGCAAAAAAGTATGTTACCGCACTGTTAATGCTGGAGCTACAACTGCTCTTCAAAGAAAAACAAAGACATCATGAATTTGAGATAAATCTGTAACTACTGTTTTTTTTCAGATCTTTTAACTTATCTTTAAATGAGTGTATTTTTAAAAATAAATGTGACGTGGTAATTTAGTTATATACTAGATTTAACAAAAGCTAATTACATGATTCAATTTTATCTGTGTAAAAACAAACATTAGTGTTAAAAATATAAAAAAAAGAATGCCCTGAAATAAATAAAACATTTTGTGTGGATGCAAACATATCAATGCACAAACACACATGTGCACACGCGGTGTGTTTGACTTAAAACAGCCCTGCAGCCACTGGTTTATGATTTCAAAGCACCTCAATAGCGATTATTACCATAATTTGGATGCATGATCTATCAAACGCCCTTTCCGTACTTTCGAATTTGGGGGAGAAGTTGTGACGGTTCACTTTTCGGCCATCATAAACTTGAACTATTGCTGAGTGTCGCTCGCTGGGGTCTCCGGGGTGCCTCCACTCCGATCAGTCCAGTATTTTGTGTGCCATGTTCTCCGCTAGTGTAGCAGGTGGCGAGAGACACGGACACACTGCTCTGGTTCAAAGTCGCACAGGGTGTTTCATTAAGACATGGCACCACATAAATAAATAAAATAGTCACCCAGTGTGGCAATGGAATATATATATATATATATATATATATATATATATATATATATATATATATATATGCACTTCCTGTAAGCACATATACATACTGTTCCTGTGAAAATTTCAGAATGGTTTAAGGCTTTAATTGGGTGCATTTTATGGAAAAACAAGTCAGTCTTCCTGAACTTTTTTTTGTTGTAATTTTTAAATTTTCTGGTGAAATTACTCAATTAACTTAATTATATTACTTAATTCTGTGAGCCTTGTGTGAATATTCAAATTAAATACATTAATTTAGGGCAGTTTTGGCTAATGTTTTTAACACGTTTTTGAACAGATGTTCGGCTTAATATACTGTGTTTATGCCTCTGATTGGTCTATTGATATTAACCAAAATGATGATATAAATAATTACTGACATCAGTGTTTTTGATCCTGTGAAATAATTGAAATAGTTTTTTTTAAATGAACTTAAAAATAATTTTTATAGAGTAGTTGTTTGGCACTTTACAGAAAACAGATGATGTTCTGATATGTTCTCCTACACTTTTAATATACAATACATATATATTTTCTGATTACAAGTTTAGTTGTTGTTAAAGTAATAACCAAGTTCAAAATCAGATAACATTTTATTATTTGCAGCCTATTTAAGGCAACTTCAATATAGACATTTTTATTTGTTATGGCAATGCAGCCAGTAGTTATAAATGGTAATTATTGAAACGTCAAGAGATTGTGATTTTGTTTTTGCAGTAGTGCCAAGCTACAGGTTCTGTGTAGTTTCCACATTTGCACCTACTTAAATTTGAGTTAAAATGTAGTCACACTTACAAAATTGTTGAAGTGGCAAAACATTTGTGTTTCTGTTTGGGAATGCGCTGTTTGTATAATGGTGCTTGGGTATGATGTAGGAATGGGGGTTGCTTGGAGTTTGTAAACTGCTGTTTTGGGATTGTAGTACTTAATGGCCACGGGTAGAAATAGAACGGGATGAAGGCGTTTTAATGAGCTTTCTGTATAGTCTGAACTCTTTGCAAAGCAAATAAATCCACCATAAACGTGTAGAATAAACTAAGCGCTTCACACAGTTCAGTGTCTGTGTATGCTAACAGAGAGAGCTCTCTTACAGTTGACCCCCTTAACACCCGCGGCCCACCCGCAGGCCGGGAATTGACACTTACAGAAAGATAGCGTAATTGCACTCCCTATTTTTAAGCAAAATTTGACAAACTATACATCATTTGAAAGCTGAATTTCTCATGATTCAGGCGTTATAATGCATTATAGGTTTAACACACCACAGTGACAACAGTTAGTCAATTTGTGTAAAGAGTCCTAACAAAGCAAAATGGCAATGCCTTTCTTTCGTGATGTCTCTACAGGTACACAGCCACTGAATCATCAAGTGTCTTATACCATTGTACTCGTAACAGTCCAACGAAAAAAATGCATCCAAGCTGGTACTCCAAAAACGTGTTTACCACGAGAAAAAGACATAAAACAACAACTATTCACTTTTCGTTTGCTACAAAAGAAAATTTTATTTTCCTCCAATTGTTTTGCCGGCCATTTTTAAGAAAGACTGGTCAAAAATTGCAGGCTTTGATTCAGTAGAGTCTTCTGAACATTTTGAGACCAACTTTAGAAGTCTGTGACTAGGATTGTCCAATCAGCAAACCAGTAAACAAGCCCTAGCCACTCAATGAGAGCGCATGTCAACGTGGTTCTTTGTTTTTTCAAACGTGTGTACAGCCAACCAATCGCGATTAAGCTCCAAGCAGATTGACTAGTCATTTAGCCAATGAGATGAGCTTTTCAGCGATGTATAAGTTAACATATTTCGGTTGACAGACACAAGATAACGTGACTACGTGAAGAAAGCAGATGCTTAAAGTCATTTTGGCCGTGTATTGGTCCACAGTGGTGGCTTCTATTCAGTGTTGTCAAAAAGTCCACCAGGGACTCAAGCATTCACTTATTTAAAAAATAATGAAAAAGATTTTTAGTATTTCTACTATTTCTACAAAATTTGTGAATCTATAACTTTAGTTTTGTTTAAGGTGTCCAGTTCCTAACTTTTTCCTGATAAACTAGAAAGGGTTACCTTTTCAATGACACCGAGGACATTAATTTATCCTATAAAATGTGAGCGTTACAGCCATTTTATTTTGGGTATGCCTTTTTCTGACCTATGTTCAAAAAGAGGGGTGGCTGTTATGGGGTTAAACTAGAATGCCATTGGAAAATGTCAACGCCTTTTCATTGGACGCATCCTCATGAATAATTCAGAAACACAGACACACGACTGAATGTCTGGTGCAGTGACCTACATCACAGCCTGGTGTAGTAACATTTCAAACCAAGAAGTCATAAATAGTGCAAAATTATCAACAATATCCAATTACATCAAGGATGAAAACATTAGACACTATGCTCAACACACGCACACACGCACGCACACACGCACACACACACACACACACATCTGTTAAAGTTTCTAAATGTTTAACTACAGGGTTTCAAGGCTCTTTAAACATCAGAAACTATTGAGTATTGTGAATACATGTTTTGTTCTTAGTTTTGCCATAAAAAAACGTTTGAGACATGAATAGTGACATTAATATATTTCAAACAACCTTTTCAGAACCACTAAGGAGAAGGTTCAAACCCCCCCCCCCCCTTTTTTTTTATGCTTTTTCTAACATTCCTCAACTCAGAAGGTGTGTTGCATAATGTTTGTGCTCATCAGCAAAGAGTGGTCTTGGCTGACAGGGATTTGTTAGATTTTTCGTCAATTTGTTTTGCGAAATCATGTCTTGACGGCAATGTTTAAGCATCTTGAGCTTCACAGCGACCAATCATTGAAAGTTTGATTGAGATCCCCATCTTGAAAGATATGTCTAGATTATTATAATAATAATCTAAAATAATATTTTTTAAAATGTTTTAAAAATAAAACATGGTATGTACAGAACAGCTTGCAATGGCATTAATAGCTTGAAACTGTTAATTGATGAAAAGGTGGAAAATACATACTGTACTTTAACTATATCTTGAATCAAATAAAGCGCAACTTAAAACATTTCAACCATGTTCTGTGCAAAACTAACTAACAGATTTTATTATGTCAGAGGAGATATAGTCTATAGTATTGTTTTTCCATTTGAGGCTTAAGTCCTGTCCTCCTCTGCCTGTGATTGGCTGGATGGTGAGCTTTTTCTAATGAGACGAGAATGCTTTTCGTAGAGGGTTGATTCGCTCTAACTGTCTGTATGGAAATAGTAACTTTATTGGTTATAAATTATATTCCCTGCATAGACTTGAGATCCAGTAGCGTATTAACAGATAAAAATGGATGGATGATCACACTGTTATAGCAGACCTTTTGGAATCCACAGCTGAAACTCAGCCATCTATGACTGAATCTGACTGTGTGAGCAGTTTTTCACAGAAGCTCAGTTTACGTCATGTTGAATATCCACAGTCAGCTAATCACAGTGAGCCCGACTGACACGCAGCCAGAAATCGCTTGCTTGAGAGGTCTGAAAATGTGTTATTTGAGTGGTTGTAATTTGAGTCTTTGTTTCAGGACATTATTGTGTTTGCACAATTTGCCATTTTCAAAGTCTATTTGTCACATCTTGAAAGATGTAATGACAAGGAACCAGTTTTGAATGCTGTGTGGTACTCTGTCATTGTGGTACCACCTTCACTTTAAAGTGAAAAGTAGAGGTAGATCGATTGATCATTAGTTTTCTTTTCTTCCAATTTCGGAAGTGTCTATTAAAAGTCCACTGCCTCATTTACAGCTATTTTAATGCCTTTTTAGTCAAGAATGCTCATTTGTGTTGACGTAACTGTACAAGATTATTATAACGCCAGAACTTCATTTAGCCCCAGTGAATTGGGACTGAGAAGGTTTGCCTTTTATTCTCTCCACCCGAGTTCTACTGTTGTTGTGCTTTTGCATTAAAAATACTGTTCACTGTTTGCATTTGGAATCGCCATGGGCTGGTATAAGATTCTGATGGTCTGATGACCTTGGATAAAAATATCACAGTATTGTAATTACTGCTTTAAGTTGTAATTAAATGTCTGGGTATGAATACTTTTTTCTCTCCATAGACTGAACACAGTATATTTGGCTTTTAGGAAACATATAGAACAGTTTGTAACATCGAACATCTGCTGGTGGACATCTGATGTTCAATTGAACAACATTGAACATTCATGGACATGTCGCCAGTCCATCGCAGGGAAAATTCACTCACACATTTACACATAAGGGGAATTTAGATTATTCAATTAACCTAACCGCATGTTTTTCTGATTGTGGGAGAAACCGGAGTACCCGGAGGAAACCCACGCAAGCACGGGGAGAACACGCAAACTCCTTCCAGGAAGGTCACCAGCAAGCCTCGAACCGATAACCTTCTAACTGGAAGCTACCCACTGCGGCACAGTGCCGCCCACAAAATAATTAAATAAAATCTTAATTTAATAAAATTGCTATCACTTGTGTAAGCCTAATCCTAAAAAAGTTAAAAGAAATGATTAAAATTTTAATTTAATAAATTTGCCATCACTTGTGTGAGCTCAACAATAAACTTGAAAAACAATACAATTTTGATAAACAAATCCTTCTAAATGGAAACAAAAATTATAAACCCTTGAACCCTGCAGCAATTCTAGGTAATAATGGACAAATATTTAAATGCGCTTAAGGAGAACAAGCTCCTTAAGATAATAATAACAACTTTTGTATGTTTGTTGACCTTGACCACAAATGGGGAAATCGAAAGCCTTGCTTTGCATTGAGTGGTTCTTCATCTGCACAACATGTAAACATTAACCATTAATACAGTTGAATACACGACTGGTTGTATCTCTGATCCTGCACCTCTGCTGGTCTCAATCGAGCGCTTCTCCCTGATTAGTCCCATTGTTAATTCAGATTAAGATTTACAGCGTGATCATCCTTTTGACCTGAAGATATATTAAGTGTTTGGGGATGTTGTCTTTAACTTTTAGTATCTAAATAACACATGCTGCTCTGTACACAAACAGTGCCCACTTTCAACAATTATGTGAAGCCCAATTTTTTTTTCTTAACTCATAAGTAAGACTCATGCATTGACAAAAATGCTTCAATAAAATGCTATCTTCTTTTAACCTCATGTAAGATTCTCCAGACCTTTTTAGCTGTTGCTGTACAGAACACCACATGACTGGATCACAACTGAGCGGAGGCCGACATGCTTCACAAATAAACTCATTGAACCCAGAAATGGAGGCTGTATTCTATAAGATGATTTTTTTTTTAAAATTGCCATTACTATTGAAGCTAGGAGATCTGAACAAAACCAAAGAATCGAGTGAGTACATCATGTACGTATTCTCTCATGTTCTCTTCTGTTTTTAGGTCTCCTGATGTCGGTGATGTGGTGTAGCGGCACCCCATGTGAGGAGTGCTTGGCTGCCATCATTAGGAGCCCTTGATTCTCCTCTTCCCTCCCCTCTCCTTCCTTCCCCTTCCTCCCTCCCCACCCCCTTTCCCTGCATTGCTGCTCTTGACGTCATGAGCATAGTAATTACACTGGGGGTCACCACACCTGAGACACCATTCACAGATATGGCTGCTGGATCCGAGTAAGTGCTTTCCAACCCTTTACATTATAAGTGGGCAACTATTGATTTCTTTCTTTGAATGTGAAAAGTGTAAGGATTTAGGAGCATTAACTTACATTGCATGGAATGCTTTTGACATGTTTTAGGGATGGGGAATTCTGAGCATTTCAAAGATAAAAAAAAAGTCTTTAAAAAAATGTTTTTATGCAGATGCTTTAAAGTAGCTTCACAGAAAGATGAGCTTATTATAGATTAGTTCTAGTACAAGCATGTTTTGTGGAACAGAATTTAAATGAGAGTTTAAGAGTTAAATAATGATAGTGTTTTTCACAATCATTAAATCCAGTTTAAAAGTCGTAGTATATTTAATTAGCTTACGGCTCATGTAAAAACTCACTCTAGCAGTTCCAATTCATGTGGGGAACTACACTGGGAAGTTACATGCTACTACACCCAAAGAGCCATGGCCAGTGGAAGTTGCCTCATAAGGGTAATCTAAGGGATAATTACTTCGTCTCCAGTAGTATTTGTGATGACATCCAGAGGTTGATTTGTGATGCTAACTGCTTCTTTTTACAGTTTGTTCTCAGACTAGCTCATTGGTAGTCTATGGCATCCACCAGGGTCTGCCCTAGCCATTAGTGGGTATAGGCAAACGCTAAGGGGACCATCCGTGTAGGGGCGGTGAACGATTTAAAATTATATTTTAAAAGTATTTGTATTAATGTCGTCATTGCATCAAATGTTGTTCCAAATCAATGTTTGTTGCCAAGCTATCACCACAGACTGTTATGTGTTCAATTTATGTAATTGCTGCACAGGAGGGTAGGGTGCCAGGCAAAATCTTGCCAAGGGGCATCAAGCCAGGGCTGTCACTCAAGTCTCCTCTCTTTTTAAGTCACAAACCCATATACCTGTTTCTTTGAGATCTCAACATCTATGTGTTGCTCTCTGTTTGCTGAGGGCTGTAACCTGAAACATTTACTTAATTTTACAATTTTGAGTCCGTTTGGAAACACGCACCAAATGGTGATGCAGCGCACAGGACATTGGTCATTTTCTGACCTAAAAGAAATGGAGGTTGCTGGGTTCTGTTTCAAGTGTGCTTTTGAAGATCCCTCAGAATGGAGTGTTGAACACCCCTTCAAAGTAAAGGCCATTCATTCTTGGCCCTTCACTCTCAATCACAAAGAGACGGGACACCACTTCACCTCACATGAAAGTGTAAACACATTGATGCGAACAAGGGAGTTATGTCACAATGGATCGATGTATGATTCTGCTTCCCAGACTTCCCCAAAACTCTTTCTTGGGGTGTCTTAACGCACATGGATGTCACAGGAGCCTTAACGGTAAACAGGCACTCACAAATTTAGTTCTACTTCTAGTCACTTATGGTGCTTTTCCTCTGCACAATACAATACAGTTAACTCAGCATTTTGTTTCTCTGCCTTGAGGCTGTGGAATCGACACCAATTCATGAAAAAGTTGAGTTTACGCATACAAATTATTTTTCTCTGCTTTTTATTCAAATCTTTCTCTATTTTCTCAGTCCTGAGTCAGTCGAAGCGAGCCCAGCAGTAAACGAGAAGAGCTACTCCAGTCGCAGCTCTGGGAACTCCCAGAGCCATGGATATGGGGGCTTACCCTATGCTGTAAGATGTTTGTATGCGTTGGATTTTGAACCATTGCAGTTTATTTACCATTGCAGAGATCATTATTTATTGAGCTTTTAGAAAGCTGGATATGAATAGAAATGTTTTTTGTGAAATGTTAACTAGTCTATCCTAAACTAGTGCATGATACAGTCACTTAATATTTGTTACAGACCATTAATACAGTGATACTTGTGTGTGTTGTAGTATTCAAGTGCTCTTGCTGCAGAGTTTATCTTTTTGGGTTACGTGTAATGCCATCGCTGAAGCAATAGTGCGTTTGGTTAAGCAAGATAATTGGGAATCAATGAGAGTTACTTATGCGTTACGTAGTTTACATTTGCTTAGATCCATCAAACAGTATGTCACAATGCGTATCGCGAAACAGAGCCCAATTCATACTTCTCCTTCATGCCTACATCAATCATATAAATGATCAGTTCATCTTTATTTGAGCAGTCTCACAGTCAATTCTTTTTCTGCTCTTCTTTGAGCCACCAATCAGTGATTAGATTTGCGTTTGCAGTTTAATTTTTTCATGGTGGAGTTGACATGATATGCAGGATGTCACCCCAGAAACACTCACAGATTTACAGCAGTTTAATTTTTTGTTTACTTTTAACTGCCACAAACGACACAAAAGGGTAATACATTTGCCAAGAGTGCGTCTTCGAGTTGTTGTTTTGGGGGGGGGGGGGGGGGGGGGGGGTGGCGGAGCTTTGTCATTAAAAATTGTGGCCAAATCAAAATCACCCTGAAGGGGCTGAAAACACCCAAACACATAAGGGTTAAGCACACATTCAACATTTTAGATTTTGCCAATTAATTGCCGGTCGGCAAAAAATGCTCTCTTGTGTATAATATATGGATTACAGTCAACATGTTTTGTTATATTTTTTTCTATCGTTCTTTTGAAATTGTATCTAAACCTCTACAATACAAGCTTTCCTCAACTTCCATTGAATTCCCAGGCCCCCACCTGAATTTCACACGTCCTAAGAATCACATGGTTTTAAACCGCGGATTTTTAAATGTTGTCAAATCGCTCTCAAGCATCTTCTGACATGTCTTACGATAAGATAGATATTTTCAGTCATTGATAACATTGTAGCTGAGAACATGAATCAAAATAAAAATGCAAACATTGTATGCAACATGTTTTAGTTTTTCATTCCCTCCTCTTCTCTCTCCCCTTTTACCTCTGCTCCTCATTCCCTCCTTTCCCCCCCCCCCCCTTTCTTCTCTTTTGTTGTGCCTGAACACCTTTGTTTGAAGATGCAACAGTCTTCCGTTGTGTGTTGTCAGGATCATAACTATGGAGCTCCACCCCCTCCCACCCCCCCTGCCTCCCCACTCTCCCAGACCGTTTTCTCCCATACGGAGCGCATTGGCACGCTGGCCCGATCACGACCCTGTTACCCCGGCAATCAAGCAGACAACTCTGCTGACAGTGAGAGCTCGTCGGAGGAGGAAGAGGAGGTGGTAGAGGGCGCTATTCCACCCTCCTGGTGTCAGTGTCGTTTAATGCAAGATGGCTTCCTTATTAAGTGTGAGAGCTGCAGGTGGGTGCCTTTACCAACCCTTGTTTAGAATGGGACTGGTTCTTTGGTCTTATTGTTCTGAATTAGTCAACAACTATCTATGGCTCAGTCAAAACAATCATCGTATTAAATGGTATGATTGAAAAATGGTAGCATATCCATCCTTCTGTAGAGCACCATCTTTTGTTAGCTAATGATAGCTTAGCTGGAAGATAAGAGTTTGATATCTTTAAAGTAAAACCCTTAGCTTTATCGAGGGTATGCACATGACATCACAGTACCCAGAAGCCCTGGACTGAGCCTTTTAGCTTAATTGCTGAATGTGGGGCAACTGACTGCAGAACCGAATTTTGAAGAGTTTGGGGAAACCCTTCTACGGACTGTGGAAGTTCAAAGAAAGCAGAGGCAAAATGCAAAAAAATAGCCATTTTTTTGCAAAGCAGGAATTTACCATATATGCTCGTTGTAAATAAAACGTTAGGCGGTTTCAGATTGGATGTTAAATGTTCAAATGTTCAAAACAAACGATTATTTTGGTAATCGATTAATCTATCGATTATTAGACCGATTATTCGATTAGTCATTGATTATTTCAATGATTAATCAGCAGCCTTTGAACGATTATTCTGCTTTTTCAACTAGTTAAAATAATGAGTTACAAATATTCTAATAAATAAAATAAGAAAATCACTTCAGCTTTTGAACTTTGAGCCAACTAAACATGTCATTCTCTTTAAGTTTTCTGATTCTGTTACACTCAAATTACACACAAATGCTCTCTAAGCATTGTTTACATGTTTTGTTCTAATTCAATAGAAAAAAATAAATAATCAGCTGCATTACAGACAAATAGAAAGTTGAAAGTGAACGTATCTTGACAGCAGCATTAATAATTGTTGGTTTACCACTCGTTTTAGTTCATCAAAAGTAATATCCCAGGGAAATACACAGTTATGAAACTAGATATTTGGAGGGTGATAATCTAATAATTCTTAAAAAATCTGGCAACATTTCAAAATGTAAGAAACAATTAAAGATAAGTTTAGAATCAGCATAAGATAATGAATGGTGTGAGAAAGAAATGCTTTGGTGTGTGTCTTCATTTTATGCCTATTGTGTGAATGGATTCATTTATGTGAATGGATTTATATAGCTTTTTATTTTACATCAACGATTTTTTACTTTGTTTATCCTTCTTTTTACGTTAAATGTTAATATAAAATAAAATATAAACATCTAAAGTTTGTGTAATGCTGTACATTCATAAATTATTACAATATTCACTGCTGTAAGCAGCTTGCTTTAAGCGATTGCATTCTTTTAAACTTTTTAAACAATATTTAAATTTGACATCTACGCGGCATATAAGCAAAATAAAAATCAAAACGTCTTCATGAGTAAACATTTTATTTGAACTCTCATTGGTTTAGTCTGTGTAATCACGTGATTGAATTAGTCGACTCGAAAAATGGCACAACACTGGGATGTTTCCTCTTTAAGTGCTCCAACATGCACATTGTGCTCCCATGAAAAGCAAGTTCCGCCTTGCATGTATTGCACACGACAGCATTTTTGGTTAAGTTAAGTAAAACTTTCCCAAGCCTTACTCGTTCGGATTCGTTTGCACTCCATCATAATTTGCGCTGAGTTTTCTTCTACTGCAGTAGCATTTGGGAGGGCTGCATCACACTCTAGCGCTATAGCGCCATAGCGCTCAAATCGCGACACGTCACCCTTACATTAAGTCACATGACATCAAACAACTACTCGACAACACAATTATTTGTCGACAATTTTTTTATTGTTGACGTTGTCGACAATGTCGACTCATCGTTTCAGCCCTATTGTGCTGTGTGAAATGGGTTTTGACTGGAAATAGCATCTGTGATTATCTGCAGCCAATGAGAGAGACACACATCCTGGACGACATGAAGTTGCAGAGGAGACAGTGGTTTTGGTTCAAAAGGGCCTTTTCTTCTGGCTATTTGGAGCCAATAAATTAAAAACTTGCACGCTTGCATTTTTGTTGATAAGCATGCTCTTGTGTCTACCGGTCTAGCACACGTGACCTTGCACTGTTTTCCAAATAATTTCTTGTGAGTTTTTGAGAGTGCTGGGCGAGACGCAGTTTAAGAACACAACGTTTTCTGCGATTCTTGTAGTGCGAAATCCTCTTTCGCCAATTGATTGGATGCTGCCCAAGACAGTATTTCAGTGTGAAAGCATCTGTGATACGACTTCTTTGACAATCTCGCAGTCTAAACCCGGCCTAAATGTTATTTTACCTTAAAAGTAATATATTTAATTGAAGCCTCAGTTGAAATGAGATGAACAGTGTTTTGCTCAAAAAACAGTTGGCAGTCTGGCAAGCCACGGGGAATGCAGTCCAGTCCATTTATTTTGAATATAAATCTTATTAAATGCAGCTAATTTACTAATTGTTTTGCCTCTCAATTGTTGTGGCTCGGTGGGAAAGTGATGTCAATGCATACCATCTGTTGAAATACAACTGTTGGCTGAGAGAAATAACATTAGTGTTTATTGTGAAGTTTTGTTGGGAAATTGCACAAACATTTTTACTGTAACCAGGCACAGATCTTATAGTTGTTTGTTTGCACAATGGGCAATGGGCGGTTGAGCTCCTACAGTTATTTCCGGGGTTTAAAAGGGCCTTAAATAGTCAATTCATGAGTCAGCTATACTCATGCTTTTAATTCACCTCTGTTTGTGGAAAATATCACCTATTGAATGAACTATGTGACCATTTAATCAGTAGAACACGGCATTATAAGCACCTAGATCATGGATTTGGCACTTATCAAATGTGTTCCTTTTTTTAAATGTGTGTCGCTTGGGTTAAAAGCATCTACCAAAGGCATAAATGTAAATCATGGCATTAGACTGACACATAGTGGCCAATGGATTCACCATTACACAAGTTGCATATCATTCTCGAAATGCAAATGTCCTCAGAAGGATGGTCTTATTGCAGGAGTCTTGAGAAGAAGAAAGGCATCGATGGACAACGCAGAAAAGCAGAGAATGTTTCAGGTAAAACATTTATGTTACTTGTTTACTTTTTGGAACATTATGTTCAGAATGAGAGGTGCTGTCAGATTCCTGAATGTCACAAAATGACACAAATCCATTTACGATTTAAATCTGGTACAATTATTTGTTCGCTGAACAGGCATGTTATGGTTTATGGCTGAAAACCTGATAAGATTGTGGCCAAAAGAAGAAATGTAGAATGATAAGGAGTAAGAGGTTCGGTTTCACTCAAGTCGCATAACCTTACATAGTAGCATTGGCTTCTGTTTAGTAAAAATCTTTTTTCAAATTATTTTTGGGAACAACAGATCCACTGAAATGGCAGCCATGGTGGCAAAGGCCAGCACTGCTGACACTGAAGGTCCTGAACTGAGATGGTGAAATCTGATTGGACAAAAAAAAAAGTGTTCTGAAAGCCATGCAGCCAAGAGAAGTGCTATGAAATGCACACATTTTGTAATCTGATTATTTTGCCTTTTTCAACACATAAAAAGTGGAAATATGTGTTCAGGAAATTTTAGCTTACTCACGTTACATTTAGCCAACAGTTGGCTGTTGCTACACTCCGTTATTTTCAAAGATAGGGAAGTGTATATTTAATTAAATGGTTGCAATACCAGTGTAAAGGGTTTTGTTTATCGCCTTTTTCCTTCTAATTTTCAGCAGTTTTGTTGTTATTTTATATATTTATGCATTAATGAAACAAAAAAAGGTTATGATTATTAAGTTATTCTTAGTTATTTAGTTAACCAAGTTAACCTTTCACAGTTGATATGCTATAATTAGCTAAAATGTATGAAGTTTGAATCTTCGAATCCTGGAGATGGATGCCATTAAATGATACCATTTCATAGAACAGAGTGAAGATTTAACTTTTTTTTTCTACTGGCGAGATTCAGAGAAAACCTTGCAAGAAGCTGCCTTTAGCTTTTGTAGATCCTGTCTTATGTTGGGTCTGAATGCCATACTCTCCCTGATCTGAACCTAGATAACATCCTTGATCTAAATGTGAAACACCCAACTCTAACCAATGGCGCCACCTCTGGTCAACTTTTTATTATTTATTTATTTTTTGGTCAACTTCTGGCCACACCTCTGTCCAGTATAAATTTTGATAGCATCAATTATGCATTTAAGCTTCAAATGCACAATCAGGCAGCTAATACAGAAGACACAATATTCTTTAGGAAAAAGAGGGGGGGGGGGGAATATATGTCCTGATGTGTTGTTTGGTAAATTGGTAAATTGGTTTGCTTTGTCGGTTACAGAGGTAATGCCATTGACAGGTGCTTCTATGTGTTGTCAGTTTTTGAAAAAAAAAAAGTCTACAGACGTTTTGGTTTCATAAACCTTATGCTAATATAAATGCAAGAAAAAAAATTGAATTTCCTAATAACTCAAGATTTTAACTCTATCATTACACATAACTCAATAAACCAAAATATATCATATCAAACTATATATAACATATTGGTTTGATGCAACCAAAGGACAAATTATGGCTAAGTTTTGGTCGTCCACCCAAAATTTAAAAGTTTCCACCCCTATAAAAGGGGGCAGTACTGACTTCAACCTGTTCAGTAATTCTGTTCAGAATGAGCATGTGACAGACACTATGGGGGATCAGAATATTTGACCATAAGCATTAAGGGAAACCTGTCCATGCTAAATTGTGAAACTGACCACTTTGTAAAAGTTACTTGGAAGGAGTCATTTCACAACTGTGAGAACCATTGTTCGGAACAATCACAGACTTCTGGGTGTAATAAACCAAATGCAGAGTTGTATCTAATGCACAAAGAAATAAATGTCGTCTTCTTCTTATGCAGTGGGTGAGAGCAGCGCTACCGAGAGCGGAGATGAAGACATGTCAGCATCTGCTGTGTCCTACACAGCTACACAACACACCCCCACCAGCATCACTCTCACGGTCAAACGTGTCAAACACAACAAGGTCAAGAAGAGGAAGAAGAGCACAGAGAAAACCCGTGTTACTCCTAAAGCCAAGAAAGTAAAGGTATGGTGACAGAATGCACTGGAGCACTTATCACTTGTAGTCTAAGATCTTTGTCCTGAACTTTAATTTCTTTGCAGGCTTTCAGAGAAGGGTCCAGGAAATCCATGAGGATGAAGGTATGGGTTCCATTCATCTCTGAATGCATGGTGATGTGCAGTACAGACATGTTTCACATGTCAGAGCTACAAAGGAATGTCGGATCCATATGCCTTGATTTTCGATAGACATTAAGTTTTTAATGTTTTAGTTTCAGTAAAACTTATATATTTAAGGTTAGTAACGGTCTCTTTACAAAGTTCTAATTAAGTTTAGTCAAAGAATAATACATTAATATAAGTATAATACAATAGAAAAATGCAATTGATTTTATCAGGAATTACAAGAAAAGAAGTAGAATAAGTTTTAATATGTGGAATAAGAGTCAGAGGGGCATCATCCCGTCCTGATTTACTGCTCCACAATTAGCAGCATGTATGTGCATCTAGCAAAAACTAGACTTTATTCTGGATCGGAAACCCAATGAGCTGTGCATTCAGCCATTTTAACCAGTTAGCTCACACAAAAACAACCCAGTGCATCCCAGCATAATGAATGGATACTAGGGCTGCAACCAATAATTTTTTTTTTGACTCTGATAAAAATCTGAATGGTTTTCTCTACAACCATAAATCAGGGTATTATTTATGTATAAAAATAAACCTAAAAAATACAAAAGCACTTATAGTTTAATCATCTTTACTTTTAAACTTTAAATGAAAGACAACGTTTATTTTTGAACAGAACAACGTCAATAATTATTCAAAATATAAATGAAAATCAAAACAATTGTTGTACTTTATTATATTCATGTTATCCAATTTGGACAAAAGCATGCTGAAAATGATGTTAAGCAGCAGAATTTGCTAAGATATAAAAAAATAACAATTAATAGCATTTATAATAACAATTTTAAATGTTTAAATACTTTGTCATAGTCTCATATTTGTGCATTAATTTTCTGCATTTTCGAGCATTTCATAGTTTCCCCGTTGTGTTTAACTCTGTGATCAGAGTTCCATCACACGATCCCTCGCCGCTTTTGTGTGACTGTGTGAGTTCGTAAACAAAGCCTGGTCATTCGTGCATTTTGTTTAGTTTATTCCTCTTCATTTGGAGATGTCTTATGTTTTTCAGGTTTTCCCTTCGAGGGTCTTTTATGTTTCATTTTGTTTATATTACTTGTTTTTATGATTAATAAACATGTGAAATTATGATAGAATAATATGATTATGAGAAATAATAAATGTGGCTTTCAAGCAAACAGTTAATTTGGAGGACATTGATGGTTTATTGCAGGTTGTTTACATGAGAATATCTGTTACAAGTTAAACAAAATGTTCCTATAAACAATCAGATTTTAAACGTAAATATTTTCTTTATCTTGAGGTTACATTAATTATTTACATTTTACACTTATGTATCAAAAAAGTTTCAGTCTTCTTTTTACGATCACAATTAATTGCAAAAAGATGCTTTAAAATGAGTTTTCCATCAACATGTCCACCATATTTCAGGCCAGTGTATGGTAATCTGTTCCATGGAGTTATAATTCCATAATTCATGTGGTTGTGTTGCAGAACTCTGCATCTGAGGTCAATGTCCCGGACGAGAACACAACAGAAGGCTGGGAGAGCCGGATTCGCCAGTGGACGGACCAGTATGAGGAGGCTCTCTCTAACCAGTACAGTGCTGATGTGCAGACGCTCCTTCAGCACTACTGTGCCAATGGCAACTCCTCCCCTTCTCCCTCTACTGTTGCCATGGATACCATTAACCGAACTGAGCTGGCTTGCAACAACACTGTGCTGGGCTCTCAGATGCAGGTACAGATTTCTGGAACCCTACACATTTTTCCTTCAGAAAGAAGAGTCGTAAAGTTACATAGCTGAGGGGTTCTCCTAATCCACCATCTGTGGAGAGCATTCTGGCTGACGTAGGCAGGGATTGTTAGGAGGCCTTGGTGGTCAGGATTCTGGTGTCAATCCCCTTTTCAAGGAACACCTTGGGATTTTAATGCGCTTCCTTAGAAGTCGCTATCCATGCACTGGGCACTGAGGACCCACATGGCAAACACTCCTGCTGACCTCACTGGAGCCTACAGGACTTGAGAAGGGTGCATCAGCAGATGGTTATGGATGAAACCATTTCTTGTTTTGTTTTTAATTCAAACTGTACATTCATGTTAATTGATAATATTGATTTATCTCCCAGCACTCTGCTTGTAACTGGGGATAGGTGACTCCTTTGCAGTAAGTCTACGAGGCGTAATTGTGAAGTGTCCGTTTAGAAGAGAGTTACATGTGCACTCCCCTGGACCAGAAAACGAGACGTTTACATTTATTATCGTACTTTAATTGTCTATCTGTTTCTGTGTAGCCTATGAGGGATTTTACAATATCTGTAACAGCGGTCTGGGCATGTGAGTGCTGTTCTTCAGGTAGAATAGTTTGGCAAGAAGTGCTGGAAACAGTGCAAAAGACAGTAACTTTGTAATGTTTTGACAAACTTCTCTGCAGCCACTGGTTGAAGCCTTATGTTTTGTAAAGAATGCTTTTGCATTTATTTGTTTTTTCTAATCTTTGTGCAGTTACAGTTGGGCCGTGTGACTCGCGTGCAGAAGCATCGGAAGATTCTCAGAGCTGCACGGAGTTTAGATCCTGAAACCCTCATCATTGAGTACAGAGGCAAAGTCATGCTCAGACAGCAGTTTGAAGTCAACGGGCATTTCTTTAAAAAGTAAATGTTTTAGCATAAATTAAGGCCATCTCTTCAGTGCGTTATTACATGTAGATGAGCACATAATGTAAACTAATAGTGTTCTTGGGTCCTTTTGCATTTTTTCCAGGCCGTATCCGTTTGTCCTGTTTTACTCCAAGTTTAACGAAGTGGAAATGTGTGTGGATGCCCGGACTTTTGGGAACGATGCTCGCTTTATCAGAAGATCCTGCACTCCTAATGCTGAGGTGAGATGGACATGATGCTGGCTTAGATAATTAGCGCTCACTTCTTGCCATTGTTTAGGTGGTGTTTATGCATCTTTAGTCTTGGTTTTCCTAGGCTTGTCAGTTGTCTATTTCATGCTGGTACTCTGCTCTACAAAATGACCTCAGTCTTTCTTACATAATCTTTTTTTATCCCAAATAGAGCAGTTGCTAAGGGATATTTTTTCTCCATGTCACAATGTCATTTTAAGCAAACCGAATATAATTTTTATACTAAGATAAGGCTTCCTTGCATGCAGTTAAACCATATACTTTTATTCTATTGAGGCTTTTACATTTCTTTTAAGAATTGTAATCGGGCTGTAAATATACCTTTTTAGCCCTATTCGTGCAGGTCTAGTTTCACAGGGGTTCATTAGAGTAATTTTTCTTTTTCAGACCTGCTTTGTGTTTTTCGTACTTCTGTTTCTCAGACGACGTTAGACGATTTCTAACGCAAACATCGTTTGGAAAACTAGTCCTGTCCGAATAGGGCTTTTGTTCACCGCTTTAGTCCAAGACCAGTAAAACAAGGAATGTACCTTAGAGAAGAGAAAACCACTTCTTAGGAATGTGTGCATTTTCATTTTTATTTTTATGTTAGCTGGAACGTTTTGATTGGTGGAGATCAGGAACTATGTGCATCTTTTCACAGCAACGGTACTTGCTTGAATAGAGTTTTTTGTTAAAAAGAAAGAGAGGTGATCACAGGGGCTTCAGGCCTGCTTGAGGTCTTTTAAAAGTTGTTCTGCACTGGATGAATCGTTTATCTTTCACATCAAAGTGTGTGAGACTAAGACATGCAAGAAAACTGTTTTCAGCTTTTAAAAGCTGTGATGAACAACTCCTGAGCAACTCCTTTAAAGAGTTTGCCAGCATGCTAGCAATAGTCATGAATGATCATTAAAAAAAATCACTACCATAAAAACAAACAAAAACATTTTGTTTCTCAGTCTATGACCCCATGTATGACCCAGAATATATAAAAATAATGGTTGTTAATGGCCATTTCCAAATGTTTTCATTATTTGAAACTATACTACTTCTAATTGTAGACGTAATATCTAAAACCGTACACTTCAGGGCTTAACTGCCAACTTTCTGGTTCATGTCAATGTCTGTAACAGGTGAGGCACATGATTGCTGATGGGATGATTCATCTGTGCATCTATGCTGTCACTCAAATCTCCAAGGACTCCGAAGTCACTATCGGCTTTGACTACGAGTTCAGCTGCTGGTTCGTCAATCAGATTACATTTTGGAGATGTAATGCAAGTCTGAAAGTGGTTTTCATCGAGCCTTGTGTTTGTATTCTCCC